>OW386287.2:141446683-142046683 GCA_936432065.2 Rutpela maculata | reverse complement strand
TGCGGAATTCCGAGTATTTGCATAATTTACCACGTTATAAATTACTGACACTGTATAATAGGCGGATATATTACAGCCAAATTTATTTATGTAAAGTAATAAATAATTTCACTTGTGACCAAGATACTCTAGAAGAGATTTTCAATGGAATTCCTATTTTACAGACGAGGTCCAATAGAAATTTTATATACCCATATTGAGAAAAAAATATGTAATGAGATCACCCATCTTTGATATGATGATTAATTATAATAATATGCAACAATACTGTAATGTCATTGGTGATACGTTTCAATTGTTCCTAGAAAAAATGTTGGTAGAGAAATTGAAAAATGGATTTTATGAATTCTCAAATAATATTGGTATTTATCATTGAATGATGTAGGTTGTAATACGTAGATATTAGTATATTACGTAATGAGTGTTGTAAGAAGCATATTACGCACGAATGGAAAAGTTACGCGCGATGCCGCGTAGCGGCGAGTGCGTATTTCCATGAGTGCGTAATTGATTTACAACTCGAATTATGTACTATACTTTACCTACGATCATATTTATTTATTTATTTAGTAAAATCTGAATTTAGTTTACTTATCAAAAATATTATTCAACAAATATTATGTCAGTTTTGACAGCGTTTGAAAATTACGTAGGCGCATTTGTCTTTTTTAACCCCGCGTCAGCGAACTAAGCCACCTATATTTGCGTGTCCCGTGCGTTTTGTTTACCGTGCGATTTGTTTACAGTGCGTTTTATTTACAATATGTAAAATCCAACTTACATAGATGGCAGGTAGTGTGTTTTTTACTATTTACAGTAGTGATCGTAGGTAAAAGTTGTTTAAATAATTCCAGAGCATTTTAAAAATAAGGTTACTTTTTTTTCCATTTTTCTTGTAGTTTTCGTTCTGCTTAACTTGTATTTAAATTTAAATTAATTTAATTCGGTAAGTTTAGTGTAATTTAAGTTAGTGTAATTTGAATTTAATTATCTATTGATAATATTCATCCTAACATGTTTACCAAAATAAAATCCGTCGCAGGGCAAGTCCTCTGACATGTCGCCAATACATGTTTTTGTAAGTAATTCATTTGAATACAAAACAGGAACTGTAACCACATGTGTTTCAAGAGTATCATTGGTACCAACACGCAGCCGTAATACCCTATTCTCACAAAGTAATAGGTAATGAGCAATGAGCCGAGTCAACTTTCCCGTTTCTTTTTTCCCAAATCCCGAAAAAGACATTCCTATTGCTAGATGTGCAAATATTTTTGATTAGCTCCAATGTTGGTTTTTCAAATTCTATTTCATTGAATTTCAGTAGAAGTGTTTCATATTGGCAAAATTCCAATAAGACCAGAAAAACTTTTTATAGCAGTAACTTTTTTTCGTTTACGTAGTGATTAAATAGATGACTGAGAAGAAGCTCGTCTCCGTGTAGCTGACATACAAACCAGTGTAAATTTCGTTTTAAATAAGTCTAATCAATCTATATAAAAGAATACCCTGACTGACTGACTCGCTGATCTATCAACGCACAGCTTAAACCGCTGGGTCTATAAACTTCAAATTTTGCATAGAGGTTCCTCGAATGACGTAGGCAACCACTAAGAAGGGGTTTTTCGAAATTCGACTCCTAAGAGGGTGAAGAAGGGGGTTGAAATTTTAATCTTTTTCGGAAACAGATCAAGATGCGTGAAATTTGGCAGAAATATTTTTTGTTGAAATCTATTAGATACCTGTAAGACGAAATTTCCATTTTCACTTTCTAAAGGGGTGAAAAAGTGGGTGGTAGATGGTTTAAAGCGCACTCGTATTTTTGAAATCGCGTAAGTCAGCAACGTGATATTCCAGCGACGGGCTCTTCTGAGGAAATAAGGAGACACGTATTCTACGGTTTTCAAAAAGAGACCCCCCGAAAGGGTGAACGAGGAGTAGGAGGTTTTTAAGCTTTTCGGAAACGGTTAGACCTGAAGTGTGAAATTTAGCAGAAATACTCTTTATTAGAATCTATTAGACACGAATGAGACAAAATTTCGATTTTCACTTTTTGAAGGGGTGAAAACGGGGGCGGAAGATGGTCTAAAGGGTATCAGTATCTCTGAAATCGCGTAGGTCAGAAACGTGATATTCCAGCGATGGGCTCTTCCGAGGAAATAAGGAGACACGTATTTGACGAGTAAACAGGGAGAGGGGTGTTTTTAAGCATGAAATTTGACACATATCCGCCCATGTGCTTTAATGTCGATTAAAATAATTATTTTTTCATTTAACTCACTCTAGCACAAAAGTAGAATAATGAATTATTATTAAATTGCGACATGCAGTGGATTTTCCCGAGTACTATGAGTACTATTTCCTCGAGTACAATGGATGCGCAGTGGGTTTCCCCGAGTACTATGGTTACGCAGTGGGTTTTCACAAGTACAATGGATGCGCAGTAGGTTTCCCCGAGTACCATCGTGCGCAGTGGGTTTCCTCGAGTGTATTTCCTGAATACTATAGAAGTACTCAATGAGTATGTAGTACTTCTTTATAGGCATAAGTTAGTATGCCACTGTTCTTCTGTTTCTTTCTGCGCAAGAAGTCTTCCACGTGAACGAAGTCGCGGACATCAGCTAGTTAATAATAAGTCTTATTATTCTCCCTCTTGTACCAATATTAATAGGAGTACCATTTCAGCTTAAAGGGGCTAGCTGCGACAAATATGCGTTTAATTGCAATAGCATATTTTTTATACAGCTGCTTGAGTTGAAGTCACATGTCTCATATATTTAGAATTAGATTATTCCACTCAACTGATATATTATTTCAGAGCAGTTTCGTAACACTTGTTACCATTTTTTACGTATTATCGTTTCTTTCCAAAGAATGATCTTCCACCTTATCGTTAATAAACCTAAATGTTCGGAGATAATGTCGACGAAAGGCGGTGTCACCAAGACGATTCATTTTTCTAAAAGAGCAAATTCTTATGATACCCGGTAGATCTTTTAGATGGTATTTACTGTTGCAACTCATATTTTCACCATAATTTTAAATACTGTAGATAATTGAATAGTTGCTAATGTGGTAAAAACTAATTTTTTAAACTACTAAAAAAATTGTACTTTTACCTCAGTCAGTCAACTTTAGAGGCTATGACAGACTCTAAAGTCAATTTTACATTACAAACAAAAAATTGTTTTGCTGAGACTTAGTGTGAAAGGCAACTTTTGGAGAATAATGCAAACATGATTTTAGAAAAAAGATTCGCATAGCCCTAGAATCAGCGATCTGAAAACAGTGTATTATTCAGCGAGCGTATAATGATGGCCATTACTCGTGAGGGTGATGTTTACGTTACGAGCCGAAGGGGAGTGTCGCAAATTATCCGAGTGTAATAACCATTATACGCGAGCAGACTACTATACTTTATCTACGACTATTTTAATCGTTTAAAAGTGAAAAAATAAAATTAGTTCACAGTAAAACTTTGTTTGACGTTTTAAACGTCAAACGCCCGTTGATTAGGATAATTGCTATTTCCTGATTGGTCAATGAGATTATGTGCATAATGAGCTAGGTTGGAATTATGACTACCATTATTCGTCAGTTGTTACATGTATTAAGAAAGGATTATACGATAGTCGTGGATAATAGTATATTATTCAACGACAGCGTAACATATATTACACGCGAGTAGAATACGATTATTCATCGCTTGAATCATTTTTTCATAACAAATTTGTGCAAATTAGTAAGAAAAACCGGATAGTAATTTTAAAATTCATACGTCATGACATATATTTTTATTTGCATGACAGATTGAATTGAGTCATGGCATACGCAATATTTTTGAACTTTAAATCGTCTCTTGTGATTGGTCCACAACTATTGAATACTGAGAATGAACTCTTTTGATTGGCCCTAGCTCATTGAGTAATGGATTATTACCCACGGCTGTGAGTAATGAGACCTATTACATATTGAAAAACGCATCTATAATAAATGAATTATTCAATAGTCGTAGAAAAATTTCTTTATGCATCTTGTTTCAGTTTTTTATTATTTCTTAATATATACCTTACATATTGGATTCCTCATTTAGGATTTCAATTTTATTGCGACTTCAATAATCTGTTAGACACTATAGTTATATATATTTTGTTCCAGTACGCATTTTTCATGATTTTCCACTATATGTCAATCATATTAGATCTACCATTTTAATTTCGAATTTTGTATATCTTCGTAATCAGCGATCCCAAAAACTACTCCCGAGTTATAGCATTTCAAATTAATTTTGACGAAATTATTAATTTGTTCCGAGATAATGCTCTTTCTACATCTAATTCTACATCTCAATTGGTCTTACTAATGATATTCCATCTCTACTCTAGTCGTATAGAATAAATCTGATTTCTCAACTTACATTTGAGAATCGATTACAGACCGATTTAATTAAATTGCATCTAATGAAAATCGTAAAATGGACTTCATATAATTGTGGAAACTCCAATTTATCTAAAACGTAATTCGGTACGGTCTTCAGGCCAAACGGTATTAGGGCCTTTTGATACCTGTGCTCAAATTACCTACCTGCGATAATCCTGCTATTGTAACCTACCGTAATTAAAACTGCTATATACGGCTCTAGCCGTACAGCTAGAGTTTATGTTTGATATACGTTTTTAATAAACTAAATGACAAAATGCTAAAAAAACATAATATTTTATAGTTAATCATTCAAACTCATTGTTATTTTTTTATGGTTAAATTTAAATAAACTAAAATTTTCTAAATTGAACATTTTTTCCCAAGAGTAATTTTTTACACAATTTTAAACTTTTAAATACTCTCAATTACAATTTTTTTCACAAACGAAAAGTTTACAAGGTAAAGTTCCTCTAGTACTAAATTCAATTCATGTTCAAAACTTAGACTGTGTCCGTTGCCTTCATTGACGTAACGATTCACAATAACAATCAGAAAGACAAATGAATAAACAGAGAACTATTGTATGGACAGGCAGTTATAATCCCGTTATATATTATCATTCATAAAATAAAAATAATATTTAAAAATATTTATTTGATTGTTAAAATTTCACTGAAAAAATATAGTCCTAAGTTCTCCTGCCTTCCAAGAAAGCAAATATCAATAATAAAGTTTTATTTCATTCTTCTGTAATAACGTTTCATTAGAATGGCTAGTTGGTGTAAAAATGTAAAAAAACCGCTGCCCAAGGAATCACTACTTCCACATCCAGATTTTTTATCCAAGTCACTCACAACGAAAAAATTTTTGTATGTGGAAATAATTGTTTATGGAACTTTAATAATATAATATTTGAAATCCTCTATCCCAAAAACCCACAAAACGATACCCCATTGGTAGCGGGGAGGGGGTGGTGATAGGGGGTGGTAGTGGGGGTGGATGAATTAAAAAAACATTTTGAGGTTTCTGGTTCTTGTACACACACTAAATCACAATTTTTTTTCATCCCCTTTAATAATGGGGTGGGGGTGGTAATGGGGGTGGCTAATGCCAAATTTTTTTTGAGACCTAGCTTCTCTTGTATATATTAAATACAAATTTTATGGACTCTTACCTGCTTGATTTACCTATTTTCCCCAAATTTACCCCAATTTACCCCCCAACCCTTCGACGGAACAAGATGAAAATATCATCTAGTTCTAGATCTCGTTAAAGTACATATGTGTACCAAATTTCAAGTCAATATCTCAAACGGTTCCAGAGTAAACGTGCGCACAAAAAAAGTTACAGACAGACCGACAGACATAAATTTTTTTTTCGCTCAAACTTAAAATCTCGACGTTTCGTGACATTCTAAGCCTATTTGAACAATAAAAATTTAAAAAAAAAAATTTGTCGTTACTATACTTCCACTGGATGTGGAAGTAATACTATACTTCCACTGGATGCGGAAGTAATAATGGCTATATTAACACAAGAGTTAATATGAGATTTCATTTTGCAACTAGTGATAATGTGAAAAATTAAAACACTATTGAAGAATGTAACCAATTTATTTAAAATAATAACGCATATTATAATTTATCAAATGTGAAAAATTATCACTATATAACGAAGGCTACATAAAAAGATACATAAAACATCAACATCCATCGCAGTTAGTACTTAGATGGGTGAGCCGTCTCACAGTGGCCCCAAAGAGACTTTTTTCCAATCAGTCTGCAGGTATTAATACTTATCCTTTTCACTGCGGGAACCGTTTAGACACGTAAATAAAAGTCAGGTCTGTATGTCGGAAACCGGCTAATTCCCGAGGATAGAGACATACTTAAATGAGGGAACCAACCGAATCCCTATGTGAATATGTCTATAATGGGGTCTTAACTTCGATTTGTCACACCCACAAAGTAACTGGGAAGGGCAAATTACCAATGGGGCAGAAGAGTAGGGACGCTGTTATATTCCTATTTTATGTTTTTATATATTCATTGTTTGATGTTTTATATGTTTTTACAATAAATGCTTTATTCTAAATCAAAGTTTGTTTAGAAATCTCTAAAATGTGACATTTTACAATATTTACTTGTAACATTTTGAATACAATTAAGACGCACCAATGCGGAGAACGTACACATCTGCGAATGAGACTCATATGTTAGTTGCGGGAGATGTACAAATCCGCAAAGCCTTACGGCGGCCGCACCACGCAAGCACCACTGTAAAACGGGAGCCACAGTGAGTGGGTCAAGAAATCGGATTTTTTTTTAAATCTTCGTTTTTTAATTGCCTATCGCTCTGTTAAGTCAGATTTTAGATTTTTGTCCCTGATTTTTAATTTTTTTTTTTATGAAAATTGAAACTTCTAGGGAAAATTTTGAAAAATTAGGAATAAAGATCGAAAATCTGTCTTGGCAGATCGATAGGCAATAAAAAACGAAGATTAAAAAATATCCGATTGCTTAATTATTAAGACTTGCAGACTAATTTGAAAAAAAAGGGTCGCTTTGAGAATTTAGGGAAACACGGTGATCTCATTCGACCTTCCAGCGGCTTGTATATCAGCGTCGACATAAAAGCTACGTAATTTAAGGCAATGATTACGTAGTGGATATACCATGCTTAAGAGAGAATGTAAAGCTTTCGGTTCTTTGTGTCTTAAATGTTAGGCAAGTAAAAGATTCCTGCAAAAATAGGTTCAGGATTATAGAAAAATTATTTAATAAAATCATTTCTCGAAAAGGGTGGGTTATAGGGGATGGAAAAATTACATCAACAGAAAATTACGAAATTTTATATTTTTATGTATTCTGTAATGCTAGTGATGGGAAAAATATTTTACAAAATCTAACTTATAAAGGTTTTATAAGTATCGAAAAAAACAGTCGAATATAATAATTATTATATACTTCTTAAAAAGCGTTTCAGTCTAGAAATAATTTCAATTTTAAAAGTGAAAAGCAAAATAGTGGCATAAATTTCAAACGTAACATTTAATTTAACATTTAATAAATAAAGAATACACCCATTTAATAAAATGCCTGGATCGCACTTGGAACGAAACTAAATGTTTCATTATTACTAAGAACAATTAACATTTTATATTGACGACTTTAAACTGGCATTTACAAAAATATTACTGCTTATCACAAAATTAAAAGTACTAGAAAATGTAACACACCCCCGAACTTGAAGCCTTCATAGCAAAATACTCAAATTTTACTACAGTAGTAAACAAATAAACGAGCACAAAGATCAAATAAAACTTTAAAATTCATAACACACTATCTGCACTTCTCGGTTTTGACTAATGTGGGCGCTGAAATGAATCATGTAATGGCCAGTTGCGATTAATTTTATAATGTGTAAAGGTGTTGGCTACACATAGCTTAAAAGAGCGATCGTGTTAACTCTATTACATATTTTGATTTTTGGCCACATTTTTAGCTCTGTTGCTCCAGTGTGCGTCGGTGATAGAGCTGAACAACGGAAATAGGCCGACGTTAAATAAAAATAATAATAATAATGAAAACACACGCACTTTATCCGATATATGAATATTTTATTAATTATTCTTTGACAGGACAACCGCAGTTTTATCATTTTTTATTTTATTGCGTTTTATTTTCTTTGTCGCTTTGACTCAATATCGTATTACATGTTATCTTCTTTTTGTTTTCGAGAGGTGTCCATATATTCCTGAGCCATATTTGTGGATTTTCATCCATTATGACTTTTTAATACAGACATGTCGGTCCTCGATTCGAGTCAATAAAGTATCCCAACTTCTTCGAAAACGATTATCGGTGTACCTACAGTTCTGCATGTGGAAGTTCTAGAAATTTTGTAATTTTACTTGCTAAGCTACCAAATGCCCACTGACTATATAGTACATCTTCCACTTTCATTGTCTATAAAAATTAAAGTTAGATGTACACAACTAGATTTTAGCAAAAATACGTTATAAGACTTGTCCCATTTTTTTTGCGCACGACAGTACGTGTTTCTATGCATGATATCATAACCTCTTGCCTCAAAGTTAGATTTACTTTAATGCTAGAAATTACGAATTGACAATAACCGAACAAATAGAATGGATATGAGTGTTGTACATAACATAGTCACTACCTATAATTGTCTTCAAATCTACGAAGCACTCAAAAAATGTCGGCAGCTTTGACCATCAAACACGCCGCATCGCATCGCCAAAGATGTCGACATTCTTTACACGACTAACAAGTGTGAAGTCAACTATATCATTCGGCGCCTATTTCATTTTGCAGAATATTATCAATAACGCGTAATTTTACATTTTAAAGTTCATTATAATAATATCAGTCTAAAATAAACATGACCACACCATACACTTTAATTTATTTTTAAATCCACAAACAGATTTCTCGTATGGAAAAAAGTGGTATAAAGGTAGCCACATTAGCAATTAACATGTTTGGCTAATGCATTATTTTGTTCGTCAATAGTGTAACATTTTAAAGCTACTAGACATAAAATAATTACGATTCATTCAACTTAATTTTAGAAGGTTGCTTTAGACTGCTGAATACCGAATGAAACAGTTATTAGTTATTGAGAATACATTCAATTCGAAACAAAATTACTATTAAAAAAATAATAAGAACATATTATCATTTAAAAAAACTGAGAAGAAAGCATTTATTTACTGATAGATATATCAAGAATAAAAGAGAATTACTGTTTTAGAGCTCCATCGCTCTTCTAGTTTTTAAAAATATCTTGTATTTCTGCTTTGATCATTGTTAAAAATATATTATTTTGGGTATTCAGCAGATAACTTTCAAAGAAACCATTCTTTCCTTTCATATACCATTGATATAAATCTTACCATGCTAGTATATCACAACTTATAAACTTTTTTATTTATTGAATATATGTCTTCCTTGATGAGTTCTAAAGAGAATGAAAACAGTTGTACAATTTTTAGAAGAATTAAATCAGTTGAAAGTAGAAGAAAATATTCTATTTATTAAGACATGCATGCAGTGAGTGAAATTTTATACCTATTTTCTTTGTGCTTTTTAGTAGTTCTTGGCTTTGAAATATAACAAATGTTCGATTATAATGGAGCATCCGCTATGGTTAGAGATACTAGAAAGAAATGAATGAAAGGGGAGCTTCCTATGATATATTGACATGATCAGACTTAGATCATCAGTATATGTATAGAAAGAGTGGTTATTTTCTTGTTTTTCATACTGAATGTTAGATATAATAAGTGGATGAAGGAAGTTAACAAGCGGTTCGTATTTTTTCGCGTTAAAATACTAGGAGTCCTATCATGTAATTCAATACTTCGTCAGTATTGGCTAGAAGAGTAGTTGTTTTGATTGGTTCTCCAATGATGAGTGTTTTAAAGTGTTTTCCTAAGTAGTATATTAGCGTGCCCAGATTAAGTTAACAATAAACAGAAAGTAGATAATTTCATATTAAACAAAAAAGTGTGACTAAATGAATTAAATAAATGATTTAAGTAATTTCGTTTACGCCTACTTATTATTAATTATTATTTTATTTTAAAAATTTAGGGAAATCTACAATTTGTACTGTCGTTTGATATTTCTTGTCAGCAAGAGATGTCGCTGGGTGAATGAATTTGAAATATAATTTGTGGGTTTCTTATAATGTATAAAAACCAGAATGCTTTTTTGGTTTTAGATAGATTTAAGCTGAAAGTTAAGACAAACGAGCCTTATTTTCGATTATAAAATTAGTGCAAAATTCGGGTAAATATTAGTGATATTGAAATTAATTTAAGTTAGAACTATAGTCCTATCAGAAATGTCCTTTCTTGCCTCCCCAAGCACCTTTCCTACTTCTGATATTACAAATAAAATAAGAGTGGTTGAAGCCTCACATGGATTTGGTCAGATTTTTGTATTACTTTAGATTAGATTACAGTCCTATAAAATATCGCATTTACTTTGAAATCAGCGGAAATTACCAACAAATTTCAGTATCTTTTTATTTCTTTAAAATGCTAGGGATTCTATCATGTAAATCAATACTTCGTCAGTATTAGCTAGAAGATAGGTTCTCAAATAATGAGAGTTTTAACCCTGTCTGTACCGGACATAAAATGGCGATGCATGTTACTAGAACCGGGTTTTTTTGCATGCTACCAGGATCCCTGCCGAATACATGCGCCGGGTATAAAAAATAGAACATATGCAGAAAATTCATTTATTTATAATAATATTTTATTATATTAAAGTATTTGTAATATATTATGTTAAAAAGTATATATTTAAAATGTTTGTTTTATATAGTACACTTCAAAACAAGGCTGTACACACAGACCAACATTACACATTGCACACATGTACCTAGACTCTCTTCTTTTTTTTGCCTGAAGCTTGCTTTGGCTACACACAGTACATCGTTATTGGGTACCAGAACGAGAAAATGTCGGCCTATAAGCCTCTCAGGATTTTTGGTCATAGGTTTTACTCGGCTTTGGTTAGACTGTGGTGTTTTGTACCTGAAATTAGACAAAAGTTATTTTCTCACTAACTAAAACTTACCGCTCAATAAGTTGTCTTATGATTTTCAACTGAAAATCTGCCAGAGGTTCTCTTCCTGCATTTTGTGTTTGGTACAGTGCATGTGCGTTGAGCATGGCTAGGTCCACCATATGAAAAAATAGCTTTCTGTACCATTTTACAATTTTTCTAACGCATTCTGTAGAGCTTATTTCAATCAGAATAACGAGTTTCATGACGTCGAGTAAATTTGCCGTATTTATAGGGCAGTGAGCCAGGTAGTCCTGTCTTAGGTACCCTATTTCTTCGGCATTGGGCCAACGGACACAACACAAAGCGACAGAATTATGCGGCTGTGCTCCTACTCAAGGGTATAAATATAATATCGTCACATATATACGACAACGGTCTAAATATGCCATATAACCCTGATCACATATGTACGGCAGTGGACCTGGGGGACCATTTAGGTATTGACTAAAATATACGGCGATGGTACGGAAAGGGTTGAAGAATTTACCTAACTAGTATATTAGCGTGCCCAGATTGGGGCAATAATATACAGAAAATAGGTAATTTCATAATAATAAAAAAGTATATAAGTTGTGATATGCTGCTTGGTCAGATTTAGATCAATGGTATATGAAAGGAACGAATGGTTTCTTTGAAAGTTATCTGCAGAATAATATTTTCAACATTAGTTACAAACAAACATCGCCGAACAGTACAGTATAATTTGTTTAATTCATAGAATGTTTCTCGTATGGATTTATTTTAACATCTACAAAGACCTGTATATACCTAATTTGTTCGGTATAATTAATTTGCCACTTAATTTTGTTTTGTAATTAACATAAAATAAATGTCGAACGGTAAGTTATGGTGTTAGTCATACTAACATCGTTGGACAAAAGTACGCAGGTATGGGTAGCTCTCGAGCTAACCCAAATGTTCGACGATTGTATTATTTTGAGTTTGAGTGGGTAATTAGCGAAATTAACAAAATTCCAAAGAGTAGTTTATAAGATATTTTTGTATTAATTTTTTATTTACAAAAGCTACAGGATGCTCTCCATAGCCAGCTTAAATGTGCAGCACTTACTTTCCACCATTTCTTTTTTATAAATAGTAATCTGCAAAGGCCAAACAGTAGGTAGTGATGTCAAAACCAATTTCATCACCGCAGCCAGTAACTTGTAGCCACAGATTTTGGTCTGCGATTCAATTTTCAATATGGGCTCCTAGTCTATGGTGCTTAAACAACTAATCAGGTCAACGGGCTACTATACTGGCGATTCGAGGTTATCATATGATAATTTTAAAAATTAATGAAGACTTACAGAATGCATACAATTTTCTTCAGCAAAGTCCTCCGACGGACAAAATGTTCGTATAGTATTTTCATTAGCTTCTTCAAACTGCATCTTGTCTCGAAATTTTAGAATGCATTTTATATTATTCTTCGAAACATTAACTTCCAAATGTCAAAGATAAATTAGCCTTTTCTAAGAAAACCCTTCAATTCCCAATACCTATTCTAGAACTTTTTTTTCCATTTGGTCTAATATATCACAGCTTAAAATTGTAACTATGCTACTTTGTAACATATATTACAATCCCTTATAAGAAAACTATATGCTGGCCACGTCAAATATTTATACTATCAGCTTCCCAATTTCTCTACAGAAAATTAAGAATCATTCTGTAGACACAAAACGTGATTCGAATATTCTTATAAATAAATTCAAAGTTGAACAATGTCATGTTACACGACTTTACAGTAAAATGAAAATATTATAATACACAACCAAATATGATTGTTGGTAAATTTCGATAGGAAATCTGTAATTAAATTTCCAATAATGAGAAGACACCGCCTAGAAATTTAATTAAGGAGTAAGTTCGATATGGTATATTAAATAGAGCGTCCTAGATATTTCATGTTATGTATCTCAAAACAAGTATGGAAAGGAAAGCAACTGTATACTGTGTAAAGGACATCCAAGGACACGTTTAATTTACTTATAGAGGATTCAAATTGAAAGAGATTGCCTTATTACAGGGTGATCGGAAGGCATGCTCAGTGTTTATGTAATATATCACGGAGTGTTAGTAGCGTTTTTAAGGTGTTATCGATGCGGTAGCAAGCAGTTGAGAGACACAACATGGCTAGTCGCTGTTATCTCTCCTGAGTTCGAGTCTCAGTTGCGACAGATGGCAATGTCGTAGGGGATGGTTGTTGTGTGATAGTCTGTTGTGGGTGCGTTCTAGTTTATTGGTATAATAACTATGGCTAAACTTCACCAGGACAACATTAACATAAAAAAGACATTGTGTAAAATGTATTATGTTCTTACTGAATCTGACATAAAAGTAGAATCAGAAAAAAAATTAAGAAATGGTCACTAAAAATTGTTAAATAAAATTTCTCCGTCGCCCGATTTACCTAACCGTATAACCTCATATTGATATTGAGGTAGGTTAAAAATGCATTTGGATATGTTACTTGTTCATTTTTATTTAGACGCTGACTTCAGTATAAATATTATAAGATGAATACGTGAAATTTTCTTGCATAATATTTAGTACTTTCCCTTGGGTTTCGATAAAATCCTTGGAGAGAGCGGATGTGTGGCCGAAATGCTCCCATGTAAAACGCAAAAGACCGCGTAAATCGGTGTGTCATAACAAAAGCACAAAGTTGAAATAGATTTAATATTTGAAAATAGCTAATGCAGAGTTACTTAATAGTACTGATCAGCTATCAGCAAATTAACAACACGTGCAAGAATAAAGTAGAATCGACCGGTGCAATTCAATCCTCTACACTCAAGTGGGTCCAATATGAGTTAAATGACGAATATATACATATACAAGAAATTTTTGGGTAATAGTGAGTTTAAAGCAGGTCCAGATATGCTGAATCCTAATACCGAAATCTGCCCATATAAAGTGAAGCGAAACAAGTGTCATCGTATACCTACAGAAACCCGAGCAAAATGGAGATATTATCGTTATCGTTGTCGTTGTCGTTGTCGTTGTTGTTGTCGTTGTCGTTGTCGTTGTCGTTGTCGTTGTCGTTGTCGTTGTCGTTGTCGTTGTCACTGTCGCTGTCACTGTCACTATGATTATCATTATTTAGTGAAAATGTAATCAAAGTTGATTTTGGAATTTTGAAGGCCACACACATTGACGAGGACATACGGATAAATATATACCAGACGGAGAACCCCTTTTATGAAGTCGTTAACCCGTTTCATTTAAGTTCAATGAGTATTTCCCTCATAAATTATAGACCAGTGGCATTTCGTGAATTTTTAAATTTCAACCAATGATAACAGTTTTACAGTCAATAAACGCAAGCTAGCTTTTGCTAAAATTTAACAGCGATTAAATTATGTCTAGCTTTTAAATACACATAGCCCAGACGACAGAGATCATTTTATAATGAAACCCACAAATAGTTGCAAACTGAATATTTTTTTTTTTAACGAGTTCGTGAAAGTGTAAAGAATAATATCCTGAAAATTTTGCATTCCGCTCGGATCCAGAACATAAAGAAAAAGTGAAAAAAAAAATTTTTATCAATTTTTTCAAAATTTTTAAATTAAGTCAGGCTAGAAAAAAACAAAGAATACAGGTGAGTGGACCACGTGTTTCTGAACAAAAATGCCTTAATAAAATTTATAGCTAAAGCCACGGTTTTCCCGGAAAAAAATAGTGAAGTAACTTTGTCACTCTGCTTGGCCAAGCGCACGGTTAAATGCATACTACGGAACCTCTAAAAATTCATAGCAGTTCTAACAAGTAAAATGAAGCTTTTTTCTCTTTCTGATTACACATTTTTAACATTTTTCTTAGTGACTAAGAGGATAAATACTGAGTCTGAAGGGAAAATATGCAAGATGCGATTGCGCACATAACATCAAAAATAAATAAATATATAGATAATAAAAAGCCCGCGCTGTGCATCTTCGTAGATCTCGCCAAAGCCTTCGACACAGTCAGTCACACGCAACTACTAAAAGTGCTGGACAGAATTGGTTTCCGGGGAACTCCGTATAAATTGATGCAGAGCTTCTTATCCAATAGAAATCAATGCACAAAAGTCAACGACTTTCTAAGTGATATGCAAATAGTAAAGTATGGGGTTCCTCAGGGACCTGTTTTGGGACCAATACTTTTTAATATACTTCTAAATGATTTATATAAATTAAAGACAAGGGGTGATATTGTCAGTTTTGCTGACAATATGGCTATTCTTTTTAGTGAAAATGATTGGGAATCGTTAAAAAAAACTGTAGAAGATGATTTATCTTTTCTTTCTTGGTTCAGTAGTAAACTATTGACAACAATCTACAGTAACTACATTACCTTCACTTCATATAACAGATGTCTGCCGAAATATAATACAATACAGGTGCAATTAAGACAATCAACAATAAATATCTCATCTGTCCAAAACCTGAAATATTTGGGAATTTACATAGATAATACACTAAAATGGAATGTCCACATAAATTATATTGTAAAAAAATTAAGAACAATGTGGTATAAATTTAAATATTTATCTCAGGTATTGCAGGTGGAACAGATGAAAATATTGTACCATTCACTAGTGGAGTCTCATTACCTATGGTATAATCACATGAGGAGCGGCCAATGACGTCCATTTAAATATCTTACAAACGATACGAAATTAATAATAAAAATTGTATATAAAAAGCACTGGACATACCCTACAAATGATTTATTCAATGAAAGTAAACAACTCGATACACGGCAATTATACTGTCAAACCTTGCTCATTAGGCAACATTACAATATGACTGAATTAAAACCAATTGAACATGACTATAAACACTCGATACAACATAAATTCCACAATTGTACCAAAAATAGAAAAATCAATTGCCCAAAGATGTTTTACTTACTTGTGACCGAAAATATATAACATACGACCGCCTAAAATTAAACAGCTAAATTCTAAATATAAATATAAAAAAGAAGTAAAGAAATGGATATGTGAGAAAAATAGATTAGATATTCATTGACTTATTGATTTAAAAAACTACCACTCAATAAGATACATGTTTAAAATAGATCTAAGTCGAGCTACATCTTTTTTTGCACTATTTTTGTCTTTCTCTTCTATAAATGAAGTTGCTAATACTAAACTAATATCATTTTTTCTTTAATACTAACCTTAATTTACACATTTATTTAAAAAATATACGTGCCTAATCTATTGATAATTTATTGCTAATTGAGTATAGTCTCCCTAAAAGTTAGTTTGAGATATTTTTTTTGTTTTTCGGCAGGTCCCAGTCCTTTTGAGAAGCAATTAATGTCTCGAATTCCCGTAAATTATAAATTATATAAATTATACAAGTAAATATGTTCGTATGGTTGCGTGTACAAATGTGTATACACATGTACGTATGTATGTGTATGTGAGTATGTAATAATTATTGTAGGTACTACATTAATAGTTTTCCTTATTTTAAGTATTGTAAAGTCCACGAGCAAAATTTAATTTTTTGTGGGTTCTCTAGTTTATTTGCATTATTGTGTGTATCCTTGTTGATATACAATATATTTGTAATAACAACATTTTTTCTTACTTGTAAATTGTCTTGTAGATTATTTTCTTTGCAAATAAACATATTATTATTATTATTATTATTATTATTATTATTATTATTATTATTATTATTATTATTATTATTATTATTATTATTATACAGAGACACCACACTTTATTGTATTGTATTTATTACAGATACGCCTATCCACATTTGAGCTATATCCATTGAATTCCTTATTCATTTGTTAATGTATTGGAAAAGTTCCAGAATTTATATTCAAAACAGTCAAAGATATTTTCATAGTTATAAGGATAAGATCGTGACAATCGCAATTTCTTATCATGATATGATTAATCATATTTTCGAAAAAATGCATAAAAGTAAACGAATTTGTGTTTGAACATTCGAAAAGTATACATTTTTTCCGAAATAGTGATATTTTATTTTTTTCAATGGGTCAATTTCTCGGCAAGTTACAGCCTCCAATATATATATATATATATATATATATATATATATATATATATATATATATATATATATATATATATATATATATATATATATATATATATATATATATTTACCAAGAAAATCATCAAGCAATTAAATTAAAATTATTTGAGATGTACTTTTTTTGAATCCACGTTAATACAATTTAATAAACCATAATAATCATGAAGTGTACATACTTTTTAACAGTTCTCAATGAAGAAAGAATTTTTTTGAAGAGCTTTAATTTTTTTCTATTTTTTTTATTGCGACGATTGAGTTCGAGCGTAATAATATATATAAGCATATTTTTCCCATCCATCTTTTGCTTGTATTGTTTGAAACAAAAAAGCATCAGAAAGCTACAGTTTCCATCTTTTAAATGAACCAACACTCATATAGATTGAACAAATTCTGATTTAGTGACATGTAATTCAGTGCGTCGGTGTTAACAGTCATGCGTATTCAAGCGCGTGCACGCATGGATCTCGCTCCGAGTTACGTTATATTTGACTATTTTTTTCGGGGAAAACCGTGGCTTTAACGATAAATTTTGTTAGGACATTTTTTGTTCATAAATACGTGATCTATCCATCTGTATTTTTTTTTCTAGCTTGATTTAATTTCAAAATTTAAAAAAAATGAATGAAAAAATTTTTTTTTCACTTGTTCTTTATGTTCTGCACCCGAGCGAAATGTAAACTTTTCAGGATATTATTCTACACACTTTCACGAACTCATTAAAAAAAGTTTACACAGTTTGCAACTTTTTGTGGGTAAATACCTTCGTCGACTGGGCTAACATAATTGATTTAATTTACTCTCAAATGAACTAAAAACAAAATAAAATATATTACAAATTCAAAAATTATTATTTTTGTTTATAATTACCATGTGCCAATGGTGTATTTATGCAATTTTACAAAAGTCAAATGAGCATCTAGCGCGTCCGTTTCCATGGCTAGGAAACAAAAAATGTTTATAGAGCGCGTCGCCGTCAATTAATTAATAAAGAGGTGTATTTTCCTACGTTAAAAAATATTATTTTGGGTATTCAGCAGATAACTTTCAAAGAAAACATTCGTTTCTTTCATATACCATTGGTGCAAGTCTGACCAAAAAGGAAGATCAACAAGACTCCCCCTACGGTGACTTGTCGACTTCTTTCATACACCTACCATATCTAAGATTCAGCATGAAAAGCAATAAAACAACCACTCTTTCTATATATTGATGATTCAAGTCTGATCATGCTAATATATATAATATTAAGTATCTCTAGACCTACCTAGAGGATACTACATCACAATCAAACGTTTATTACATTTCAATCTTAGATATGGTAGGTGTATGAAAGAAGTCGACAAGTCACCGTAGGGGGAGTCTTGTTGATCTTCCTTTTTTGTCAGACTTGCACCAATGGTATATAAAAGAAACGAATGTTTTCTTTGAATACCCAAAATAGTATTTTTTAACAATGATTTATTATTTTCCTATGTTGTTTAACTTATATAAAAACGCGTATGTATCTATAAATAAAAACCTAAGCATAAAAGTACGTAAGGAATTTGTTCATTTGGGAAATAATCTTGACATATACCCTTCGAGCTCTAAATCTTGTCTGACAAACTGCAGGTAGCTATATTTTTTGCAAAATTTTGCTTTTAAGCAAATATTCTCGACTTAATAATTTACAATAAAAAGCTATCCGCAATTTATCCGATAAAATTTAGAGCTCTCGGGATATAATCTATGATAATTTACATCCAATATTTACATACACACTTACGATGGACATAGATGTACTATTGAGATGATGTAAGGAAATATTAATTTTTATTTAGAGCGCGGAAAGCCGCATTTTTGGGCAATATTGCCATATTCCGGATGTCAATGCACGACATACTACGATTTTTTTTTATTTTGCCAAAATTCAAAAAATCATAGGCATTCTTTTATTCAAAATGTGACATTTTGTTTAAATGATTCATAGGGTATATATTTTATTAGGATCAAAGTTGGAAATAGTGTTATTTAATTTTCTAGTAAAAAGCTACTAGGCCTGGAAAAAAACAGTAGAATGTGAAAGGAAAAAAATATTTTTCCAGTGACTATTGAATAATTCATTAATTATTGACGCGTTTTTTAATAAGTAGTCAGTGGGTCAGTGGGTCCAAGGGGTGCGGCACACACGGGCATCAGAACTTGGAGGGCCTTACAGGGCCTCTAGGAGCTACACATTGAAAAAAAAAAACGCTTTTATTGTATGTTAAACAAACTAAATTATTTTATTTTAACGAAACTTATTTGTTTTATAAAGTTTAAGGGGGGGGGGGGCAACCAGATAATCTTGCTCATGGGCGTCATTGACTCTAGTTACGCCATTGCAAGTAATGGGGCTCATTATTCACGACCGTGAGTAATAATTCATTACTCAACAGTTCTTGTGGAGCAATCACAAAAGACGATTTAAAATTCAAAACTTAATTCAATATGTCATGATAAGTAGGTCATTGATTTCGCCGAAATTCAAAAAATGTCACTTTTGGCTCGTGCCGTAAACGTCATCCTCTTAAGAAATAGCCCATCAACGTTCGTTGAATAATATACTATTATTTTGATTAAAAACAACTGATCAAGTCACTATTTTCTAATGCATGTTTATGAAAAACCGTATACGTTTGTACTCAAGAAAGTCAATCATTTTCAACAGAAATCGGGAATGTTTAGAAAACAATTCTAAAAAGACCCACGTGCCAATAAAATAAATACCCTCTGTGAAATTCAGCATTAAAACATTTCAAAATGTATTATGTCAGGTTTTGAATAAAAAAAGTCTGTAATATGGTTCTTTTAGGGTAGAAAAAATCATAGTATACATCTAGAATATGGCAATAAGCCTACAACATACGGCTCTCAGTGCTTCAAATTAAAAAAAGTTCAATGGATCTCAAAAGATAAAGAATTTATGGGATTGTGTCCACTTTAACTGTGACACACTGTATAATATTTATGCAGGGAAAAATATTCCATGCTGACAGAGTGCTTTACAAGGCATTATAAATAAAACATATTAGGTCAAATTAGCCAGAAATGTATTCACAATTAAGTAGGTTTTTATTCCATAACGTTTAATTTGATAGAAGAGCTTTCACATGTATCAGTGACTATGAAAATAAGATTAAGGATGGTTTCCAACTCTAACTATACATTTATGAATCCCAGGTATACCCTAACGTTAAGATCATCGTTATTCCTATGCGAGAAAATACCACAAAGCAGAGGCTCATTAAAACAAAGGATTCTAGAAATTGGATAATGAATTGCCTGTTTGAAAACTGGATTTAAGAGCCTCGCATGATTTATAAAGTGCTATATTGATGTTTGCGGTAAACGCCTACAATAGAATAAAGCATTGTTCACGTGTTTGAAGTTATCAGAAAACATTTTAAATTAATAATATTCTCATTGATGATAAAAAGAGGAAATTGATTGAGATGGGTAAAACTTAATAAGCAGGTTACTGTTATCGTGTAGACAAGAGAAAACAGTTGTCCTAATCTTGTTTTGTATTGAAATTTTAAAACAGGACTTGCCAAAACATAAAAAAGAAATAAACATGGATACTTTTGTAGATAATTAAACTTCTTGATAACATGGTATGTCTATCTTCAATACTGCGCTGAAAATGTTATGTCAAGTAGTTTTTTTCTAATTTAGCAATAAAGCAAAATACTTACTTGCCTATTTTTGGTTGACAAATGTTTTTAAAATTCCTGACTACATTGTCGTCAATCTCAAATTCAATTTCATCAAGTTCATTATCAGATTTCACAACACTTTAAATTGGTTTACAAATATCACACTCTAACTTGGTGCTAAGGCTTTCGCGAAGCTGGTGCTGGCTACTGATTTCCGGGTCTTCTTCAGCGTAGATTTGGTTGAGTGCTTGAAATTTCGACCATTTTGTCGTGGTCTTCTTCTGAAGCGAAGTGTAGGGAGGAAGGGAAGTAGTATCAGGAGACGTGTTGCGGATCATTGCTCATGCGGAACATTGACTTCCACGTTATTGGTAATTGTAGCCCGGTGTCACGATTATAGTTATTCGGATGTTTATTTATTTCAATGGCTTTTCTGTATCTTCTTGCCCAATAATTCTTGGTGTTGGCTAATTTCCTTGTCTTGTCGAATTTTATCAAATAGCTGTCTCTTTATTGCGTGTCCTTCAGTTTGTATCCATTTTTCTGTAGTGATGTTTTTAGGGTCCGATATTCTTGTTGGAGATGTTCTGTCTCGCAAATTTGCTTTGCTCTATGTACTAGTGTGTTAACGGCGACCAATTTTTCTGCTGGGTGGTGGCCGTGAAGGCTTATATAATTAGAGGAGCTCAGTCCAGCAGAGCTCACTTCGCTTCAGAAGAAGATCACGACAAGAGGTTCGAAACATCAAGCACTCAATCAAGTCTACGAAGAAGAAGACCCGGAAACCAGCAGCCAGATCACACTCTCGGTTTATTCTATGATTTAAAACGTGCTTTCGACACAATAAACCATAAACTACTTTTACTGAAATTGAAAAATATGGGGATTCTGGGTGTGGCACTCCCATGGGCTACTTTATACTTAAAAAAACGTACACAGACTGTAGTCTTACACATTTTTAAATCAGATTTACAAAGAATTACATCATCGGTCCTCTGTCTTTTATAATATTTATGAACGACTCGCCAACTACTTGTATTACATCTAACAAAATTATTCTCTATGCAGACGATACAAATATTGTTATGTCCAATAAGAATATAAGTGATCCGATTCAAAACAGTAGTATAGCTTCAAATGAATTCAGTAACTGGTGTAATCAGAATGGCCTCCATCTTATTGCTAAAAAAACGCTGTATGAGATTTTTATCAAAGAACATAAAACCAAATTTTGATTCTTATTATGGTATATGGAAAAACAATAGAGTCCACTGAAAGTATTAAATTTTTAGGAATAACAACAGACCAGAAACTCACCTGGGAAGATTATATGAGCACAATCTGCTCAAAATTAAGTAATGTTATATAATAAGAATGCTGAGAAACACGGTCACAATTGACACACTAAAATTGCTTTATTACGGTCTTGTACAGTCTATGTTACAATATGGACTGATGTTTTGGGGCTCTTCCTTACTTTGATAAGGTATTCAATAAGGTATTCTCGTTGTAAGCCAATATTTAAATCATATAATATTATCACGTTACCGAGTCTCTGCCTGTATCAGTTGATAAAGTATGTGAAGGAAAACGAAACATCCTTCTTAAATAATAGTGACACGCACTCATATTGTACACGAAACATGGAAAATATACATCAACCATATTCTAGACTCTCAACCTTATATAGGGGTTATATGTTACAACAGAATGAAAAGTGTCCTAGACTTTGATAATGTAAATTTATTTAAGAAAGAATAATACGCTTTTTTAGTAAATGAATCATTCTATTCTGTGGATGAATTCCTTAAAAAAAAATTTTTCCAAAGAAAAATAATGTATTTTTATATATTTTATTTATTTTATTAAATCACATCTTATATATTGTACCACATCTTTTTTCTTGTACGTCTTGAATTTCAATTTTAAATTTAATGTATATTCTGCTAGTGATTTGTTTTTTAGTTATTAAGATTTTCTTTGACTAGTACGATAATTGACGCTGTATATTGTATCAATTTTGTGATGAATAAAGATTTCTGATTTCTGATTTCTCTCCAAACTGACTTCAACATTCTGTTTTAGATCCAAATTAGTTTCCTTTTTGTCGATTGTATGTCATTGAAAATAAGAAATTCAGAATATTTGTTTATTTCTGTATGTTTTCTATAAATCCTTCTTCTTTTAACTTATAAAATGGTATTACATTTTCGCAATTGTAAGTACCACATTAACAATTAATTCAATTCTCATAATATGAAGATTAGTAGGTTATGTTATTTTTTTATGCCGTTTGTATTTACTAAACTAAATAGAAATAATACAACAAAACACGAAGTTTATAGGTTTAAATATTTCCGGTGGCAAATTATTATAATTATTATTGGGTGCAGAGAAATGAATTTAACTGATATCGGTGGTAGCAGGTTTATGTGTGTGGTTCATCGAATATCAGAATGGTGCCTTATCTAAATATATTAGGGAAAGAGATATTAAGTTAGGTTTCAAGGAGTTTTAGGACTCTTCTTCTCAATGCCAGTTCACAGTTAATGTCACCATGAAATCAATTCAGGGAAACTATTAATAATAATAATAATAATAATAAACTTTATTTTCCTTTTATGACAATATGATACATTATTGTATAGGAATAGTCAGTCTTAATATCTAAAAGAGAGAAGAAGAAGAAAGCAAAAAAGAAGTAAATCACAGAGCACTTTACATATTAAAATATTCTTCTAGTTTGTAGAAGGTTTTGCTAATTAAAAATATTTTTAGTTTCTTTCTAAATAATTCAAGTTTATTGCAATGTTTTATTTCCACAGGGAGGTGATTAAAAACCCTAGGTCCTAGACAAGTGGGTGAATTTACAGAGACATTTAATTTACTGAAGGGCACATAAAGATCGTGTTTTTGCCTGGTATTTACATTATGTAGATGATTGTTAGAAACAAATTTACTCTTGTTTTTAAAGACGAATAAACATAGTTCAAAAATGAAAATTGACGGAAGTGTCAAGATATTATAGTCCTTAAATATATTTTTACAGGTCTCTCTTGTGGATAAGCCTACCATACATCTTATCACACGCTTTTGGGCTAAAAATACATTATTTGATAGGGTGGAAATCCCCCAAAAACAAACACCATATCTTAACCGAGAATCAACCTCAGCAAAATATAAATTTCTTAGTTGAGCCATGTTTAGAACATTTTTTACATTTTTGAACTGATAAACTACAGAATGTAATTTGGCTATCAGTAATTCACAATGGCTTTTCCAGTTCAAGCAACTGTCAATATTTATACCTAAAAATTTTACATTGGACGTCCTTGTTGATATTGACGTATTATCAAATTGAATATTTGGATAATCACATTTCTTTTGTCTATTGTGAAACACTAATGCCTGTGTTTTCTCAACATTAAAATAAAGAGAATTTTCACTAAACCAATTACTAAGGTTTTTCCAATAAAACATCACATTTCATCTCTAAAATATCAACATTTTTATCTGATAGTATAATGGATGTGTCATCTGCATAAAAAGTAAAATCTGCTAAAGCACTCAAACCATCCAGATCATTAATATATAATAAAAATAATATGGGACCTAATACCGACCCTTGTGGCACGCCCATATTAATTTCTACAGATGCCGAGTTAACAGAATCAATTGTATTGTGCGTAATATTGGTAACTGACACATACTGTTTGCGACATGACAAATAACTTTCAACCCAGTCTAAGGCTAGGCCCCTTACCCCGTACTTAGAAAGTTTGGAGATAAGTTTTTTATGATTAACGCAGTCAAATGCCCTGCTTAAATCGCAAAAGATACCAACAGGACATTCACCTGCTTCGACATACGTTATTATCTTTTCATAAAACGATTGCATTGCACTATGAGTTGATTTATTATTTAAGAATCCGTGCTGGTTATGTGAAAGTGTATTATTTTTATTCAAAAAAATCAGTAATCGGTTTAAAAAGCAATATTCAATAACTTTTGAAAACCCTGAAGGTATGGTAACTGGTCTGTAGTTTTGTAACTCTTGTATATTATTTTTTTTATGAACAGGAATAACTTTCCCAATTTTTAAAATTTCTGGAAAAGCTCCAGCAGAAAATGATAGGTTTACAATATAAACTAAGGGTTTGATTATTTCCATCATTACTCTTTTAATGAGAAATGAGGGTACATCGTCATGTCCTGATGAGTGTTTATTTTTTAGTTTATATCTTATTATATTACACATTTCTGGTTCTGAATATGGTTCTAAAAATATTGTGCTATGCTGATTATTTATATTATTACTAAAGCAAGCATTTTCATTATCCTTATGTGGTATTTTGTTGATAATATCAAGTGGAGCGTTTTTGAAGAAAATGTTAAATGCGTTAGCAACATCAGATTGATTATCGACTATTTCACTATTTTCTTTAATTATAATGTTCTTGTTTTGTTTAAATTTATTAGACAATTCAGAAACAATATTCCACGCCGCTTTTGTGGGGTTGTCAGAGTTATCAATTTTACTTTGATAATATCTTTTTTTTGTATTTTTAACTAAAGTATTGTGTTTTTTCTTTTCTTTTTTGTAAAAAGAAGTCAATTCGGGGTATACATTTTTTAAAACGTACAAGTCCTTTAGTTTGAGGCTCGAAATCTGAACTTCGTTATCAACCCATTTTTTATTTTTGCTTTTATTCACATAATACTTACGTTTAGGAAAATGTTTATAGAAATAAAACAGAAATATATTTAGAAAATAATCAAACGCCAAGTTTACATCGTTAATGTGATAAATTTCAAACCACTTCTCTTTTTGAATATCAGACTGAAAGTTACATAGACTATTATCATTAAAAGATCTTTTTACATAACACATATTAGAATTTTCACTAGCTTTATCTAGACCGAAGTCAAACAAAATTGTTCTGTGATCAGAAATGTTATTATCCACAACACAAGATATACCATTATCAGTAAAGTTACTAAATATATGGTCGATTCCGGATAGACTGGTATCTGTTACTCTAGTAGGCCACCCTACCATACTATTAAGGTTAAAACATTGCAACAAATTACACATTTTTTTAAAATCATTTGAGCTATTGTATGAATCAAGATTAAAATCGCCACAAAGTAAAATATTTGTATTTGGTTTATAAATAAAGTTCAAGACACTCATAAGTCCTTCCAAAAACATATTGATATCTCCAGAAGGAGACCTATAACATGTTAAAATTACAACCGTTTTACCTATCTTATTTATTTTACAAGATACAGCACATATTTCTATATGTTTGTCTAGGCAATAATTTTTTAAATCAATTTCCCTAAAGTCTAAATCACGTTTTACTAATATGGCGACGCCTCCACCCTTGAACATATTTCTGCAATAACTGCTTCCTAACACAAAATCAGTCAAATTAAAAGTATTTATTGAAACTGGATTAGCCCAAGTTTCACTCAAGCATATAAAATTTAAGTCATAATTACAGCTATCCATATACAAATTATTTAGTTTTTCAATATTTAAACACTGCACATTTAAAAGAAGCACACCAGGATTAAAAATCAGTTCATTACTTCGGTCAATTTCTTCCGAAATTCTAAAAAACGACTAATACACGCCCCATAGGGCCATAATGTAGGATTCATTGCTTTCTTGAAATTATCCTCGAGAATTGTTACCTTGAATGAAGAATAAAGCTCCGGATGTTTTGGGTTTATTGACTCACATTTCACCTCCGGAAAATTATTTTTTAAAAGTGCTGCAAGATCCTCAACTGATGTATTTTTGTCCACCCTGTAGACGTGCAATACGGCTAATTTTGGAACACCTCTAACAGAGTTTGAGTCTTTATTATTACCAACTATAACATGTCTATTTCTTTTCCTTCGAACTACTTCTTTCCAATCAGTCTTAACCGACTCATTGCATTGGGATTTAGAAGGTTGTGTAATATTATCATTTGTTAAATTTATATATTTATTTAACTTATTCTCCGTTTCCACCCTCATAAGACTTAGAGACACGTCAGTTTTAGTTAATTTGGAATCTCCTTTTTTTTCTTTTGGATTAGTCACCGTATTTACCATCTTTATTTGTAAGTTTTTATCTTCATTTTTACTTGGCTCATTTTTTGTGTCCTTATCATTTACAGTATTATCTGGTTTTTGTTCTTGTTGATTTGATTTATGTTCATTTATTATTTTAGAACTTTGAGATAAATTAATTAGGATATTTAACAAATCAATCTTATCACGCAATTCCTGGATTATTAAGTCTTTTTGCTTAATAACGTAATTAAAAATATTTATGTCGATCTTTTTATTTATACCTGACAGTTCCTCCACAGCATCGAAAAATGCATTGTCACTTTCGCAGGACACTATCACATTTTCACAACAGTTTATTTCATTATTATTGATGAAATTTACGTTACTGCATAATTTGGCACAACTAACATGAAACATATTGTCACACTTTTTGCATTTCAAACCATTTACCACGTTTGATTTGCACTTTTTGCATTTTTTAGACTGACATACTCTCTTCTCTTGGCAGAAAAATTGTGAAATTACTTTGGTAAAGGTTATTACGCATATTCAAAAAAATTGTAGCCCACAAAACATCCTATTTATTAATATACTTTTGAAATGTATGTATTGTATGTATTTATATATATATTATGTTCAGCTTACCAATCTACGTACATTTACAGGATACTTTTTAGCTATTTCTTGTGTAATATATTTTATTGGGGCTAGTGAGAAAAACGAAAAGGAATAATTCATTTAATATATCATTATGGCAACGAGTAAATATATCAATTTTTCACATTTTAATATAAGATCTGTTCATACAGGGTTTGACATGTTTTCTGAAATGGTTTTAGGGGAGTCTTTAGATATTTTGGGACTATCTGAAACATGGTTGGATTCATCTTTTCCAGATTACGGTATACAGCTTCCTGGTTATAAAATTATTCGTAAAGACCGGAATGGAAGAGGTGGAGGTGTTGCCTTTTTTGTTAAAAATACCTTTAAAGTTAATATTTTAGATACTGCAAATTTAGATGTTGAAGAAAACCTTCTCGAGAGCTTGTGGATTTCTGTAAAAATCTCAGGTAAGAAAGTGTGTTTGGGCACTCTATATAGACCACCAGATTTCAATTGTAAAAAATGTTTGGAGCACTTGGAAAATATTTTAATCAACCTGATACCTGAATTTGATTTGGTTATTCTCGGTGGTGATCTTAATATTGATGTCTCTGATAGCAATAACTATTACAGTTTACAGTTACAAGATTTGTTAAGTAAATACAATCTTCATCAGATAGTTTCTCAACCCACACGTGTAACAAATACATCTAATAAAATCATTGATCTTATAATTACATCTAGTAATGAGCTTATTGTTGATACTAATGTTATTGGCATGGAAAATATTTCAGATCATTCTTTGGTTACTTGTACTCTAAAAATTGCTAAAGAAAAACATAAACAAAATTTTCACACCTATAGAGATTTTTCTAACTTCAACTATGACTCTTTTTTGGTGGATATGAGATCAATCAATTGGAATTACATTTATTCACTTCGTGATGTTAATGAAATGATCGAGTTTTGGAATGCCAGTGTAATTTATCTGTACGATTTACATGCTCCATATAAAACTGTTAGGATAACAAAACCTCCGGCTCCTTGGTTAACCGACAACTTAAAATTAATGATAAAACTCAAAAAGAAGGCACTTGCTAAACATAAAAAATTGAACACCTTAATCTCTTTTAATGAATATAAACAGCTTAGAAATTTTGTAAATTATTCTATAAAAATGGAAAAAAAAGCTTATTTACAGCACAAATTTAAAACAAATCCTAAAGATTTTTGGAAAACATTAAAATATTTAAATACTAATAATAGTAATAGTGGTCCTATTTCTTTTGACTTATTTGAACCAACAGTTTTTAATGATTTTTTCATTAATAATGTGCCGCAAGTGGCCAATGTCGCCAACAATCCACATATCGATAAATACCATGAAACCTATGTGAACAATGAGGATAAGTTTTCGTTCACAGAAGTCTCACCTGAAGACGTTGAAAGGGCTTTCCGTTCTATAAAATCTAATGCTACAGGATCTGATGATATCGGTCGTAAAATGCTGGAATTATTGCTCCCACAGCTTAGTGAGGTTTTAACTTTTATAATTAATAAATGTCTTGCTACTTCTGTTTTTCCAAATGTTTGGAAGTTTGCTAATATTTTACCTATTCCCAAAAACAGTAATCCAACTGCTTTGAGTCACTTCAGACCAATTAGCATTCTACCTACAATATCTAAAATTTTGGAGAAAATAGTAGCAGACCAGATTAATACATTTTTAACAATAAAAAAAATATTGCCTCCGAATCAGTCAGGGTTTAGATCTCATCACAGCACTACAACTACCTTGCTCCATGTTACTGACGAGATATTCAAAGCTTCGGATTCTAATTTAAATACATGTTTAATTTTACTTGATTTTAGTAAAGCTTTCGACACCCTGAACCATGATATCCTATGTAACAAACTGGCTTATTTTGGATTCGGTGAATCCTCCGTCGCATTTTTTGGTAATTACTTGCGAGACAGATATCAGAGGGTCGGGTTAAAATGCAATTTTTCCAATTTTGAGCTAGTTAAGCAAGGTGTTCCACAAGGGAGCATTTTAGGACCTTTATTATTCTCCATATACACTGCTGATTTCTATACTTGCCTTAACTATTGTAATAGTCATCAATATGCTGATGACACGCAACGTTTCTTCTCTTTTCGGATTGATAATCTCAGAGATTCCGCTGATAAAATTAATACTGACCTAAAATGTATATCCGAAATGTCTGAGACACATAACTTAATCCTTAACGAATCCAAAACTGTAATGCTGCTCTTTGGGCCTCAAAACAAAACTATAATAAACAACTGTGATTTTCAAATTAACCTTAATAATGTTACTTTAAACACTACTGAATTTGCTAAAAATCTTGGATTATTTTTAGATGTTAACTTGAGATTTTCTAAACATGTCAGCTATATAGTACAAAAATCTTACGTAAAATTAAAATTATTATACATGCATAAAGATTATCTAAGTGTAGATGTGAAATTGAAATTATGTGAGTCTTTAATTATATCCTATATTAATTACTGCGATGTGGTTTACTGGCCTGCCTTGACAACGGGAGACAAGCTTACTTTACAAAAAATACAAAATGCTTGTGTAAGATTCTGTTACAATTTACGCAAATTTGACCACATATCCAATAAATATCGGGAAACTAGATGGTTAAATCTCAGTGAAAAATATCAAGTACATATGGCATGCCTTACTTTTAACGTTATTAAAACACAATGTCCCGAATATTTATTTACAAAACTTGTGACTGGTGATGATACCCACCAACGCCCCACTCGCTTCTGTAATTTATTCAGAGTGCCCAAACACAGAACTGCCCTATTTGAAAGAAGTTTTTCCTACAATGCTGTTTGCATATATAACAAGATACCCCAAGATGTCAGGGACTGCCAACATATTACCACTTTTAGAAGACATGTCAAAACCCTAACTTTGGACAGCAGGGAAAATTTACTGGTAGTTTAATTTGTTTGTCCGTTTAATTTTGTTTTTTACTACTAGTGCAAAAATGTACTTTTACTGTTTCTTTTTTCTTTCTTTTTCCCCCCCTATATATATATTCATATTTTTGTATTTTATTCGTGTCATTTATGATTATTTATTACGCATGACTCATGATAGTATTTCTTGATAGTGACTTATGATTATTGATGGTTACGTGGAAGAGCATGTATATGAACGTCGCCATCAAGTTCTACTTATTGCTTTGTTATTTTGTATTTAATTCAAATAAAGACACATTTATTATTATTATTATTATTATTATTATTAAATGTTGATTATAAGCAAATTTCACACTTTTAAACATTTATAACTTAAAAACTATTGACTGTGTAAACAATAAAACATAAGATGTTTTCTATTTTTCTAAAGACAATATTAATGAATGCAAAAGTTTAATATGCCTAAGTATATACATCATAATGATTTGAATAATACTTGACCAGATTTCTGAACACTATACCAAAAAAGAATATCTCCCGAATTTTTTTTTCCAATACCTGGTGTTCTATAAGATCCCTTAATTCAATGGAATAATGAAAAATACCGCAGCATATATACTATCGTCTAAACCAATGTCAGTAATTTTATTATTGGTATTGTTGTCGTAAATTCAACAGGTAACTTGGGAGTTACTAGCATTTATTTATGACTTTATACTTTATTTTCGACAATTGAATTAAGAAAGTTTCCCATTCGGTAGTAAAGCACAAAACTGATGTATTTCACTTTTTTTCAGGAGTTGGTTGTTAGTTCTCCTAACGAAAGAAACTGGAGGGGAATATTTATAGCTCTATTAGTGATCGTAGCTGTTTTGGGCCTAATTGTCTTCAGTATTGTCCTAGTGTCTCCGCCAGAAGAAGGACCTAGAACAAAAGGAAACAAGCCGTCTTTAGAAGATATTTTTGTCAAACTTCCACCTTCTGCCAGATTCAATGGAACTTGGATATCAGGTAGGATCTGTTTGCTTATTAAAGAAACAAACAGAAATAATGAAAATATGGTTAGATAAGTGCATAAAACAATTAAAAATTCCGGTTTCAAATGTCATATTAAGGGAGTACGGGAGTTGACAAAAGTTGATAATCTCAAACTAGAGATATTAAAGCTGCCATTAATTAACAATGACTCGTAAATGTTTTGTTTCTGTTGTTTTTTTTAATATTTATGAATTCGCGGTTATTATAACAAAAACATTCTCAATTTTGGCCTTTTGGCACTGAGTGTACCAAGTCTGCAACTGTTAGAAGCAAAATATTGCAAGAATTGTTTGTTTTTAAAGAAATTATCCAGACGAATGATCGGTATATATCATTACCGATATTCATTGGTGATTTCGAATCAAATAATCGAAGTAAAATATCTTTTTCGTCAAGTTAGATAGAGACACACGTTTTTCGACCTTTAGTTAATTGTAACTTAGAAATTGAATATACAATCGAACTCGGGTTTTGCGAGTAAGTACTTCGGTAGTGTACTTACATGTGTACGGAACATGAAAACATTGAATTGTTTGGCAATCACCAATAACAAAAAAAAAACAAATTAATTGAAACAAAGTATCCCGTGCAGCAAAGGCTATTTTTGTGCATGAGTTTCTATGCCTGAAAGAGTTAATGAACTATTTCCAGAAATATATTTTGTACCTCTTTATTAATGAACGCCTCTAGCACTGCTTGGCTATCGGAAAAAACGACAGTCGACTAGTTGACAGTTCCTTGCCTTTTTATTTTCTTTTTCACCACTGTATTTCAATCACTTCAGCCTGAAATACTGTGGCGTATATTCCTAGAATTATTGGGATTTCTGTTTTTGACCTCACCCTGTAAATCTCAGCTCCAACTCCCTGTTCTGTCTTGGAGTCGTCCATATACCAGACTTTTGTGTCGATATTGGAGGACCACTTTTCGAGTTTTCTCTGTCCGGTATTTCATTTATTTTTATTAAAGTTGTACTTTTGGACTATGGTGTCCGTAGGCATTCTTAAATGAGATATTCCTTCAGCTCTGAATATAACTTTTGGTGCTTCGTTCCCAGCTGCTGCCTTATAGGCCTTCCTTTAGCCTGGGCACAACTGAACGAGCTTCCCCGCTGATAAAATTATGTGGAGTGGTGCAGGTCTAAAGTGACTTCAAATGCAGTTGTGGGGGCGGTTTCTATAGTCTCCGTGGCGCACAAGCAAGTAAGCCTTGGTATGCCACTTAATAGCTTCATTGCTCCCAAGAGAGCCTTATTCCACCATAACAGTAATCCGTAGGTTGTCATGGGTATTACGACTTCTGTGTATATCAGTCTTGGGATATAACCTCCATTTTTTCCACATATCTGCCTGCACCTTCCCAGGGCAATTTTTGCTTCCTGTGTGACTTTTTGGATGTAGGAATACCATGTTAGTCCTTGATCAAAATAACTCCTAGTAGTGGAGCGGATCTGGTTTTGAAATGAAACCAACTTTTTTTAATTTTTTTTTTTTTGACAATTACACGCGTTCTCTTTTATCATGTTATCAAGTTAGTTCAGCTTAATCACACGAGGTGGGGCAGGAATTGGCATTTAAAATTTGCAAAAACACGTTCTTTTCACGATAACTTTGTTATTATTGACTTGACGAAAGTAAAGTTAAATTAAAAATTGAAGACCTCGCGGAAGCGCATAGTCTGGTAATTTTTTTTTTCAAATCGGACGGTAACTTTTCGTGAAACTTTTTTTTTAAATAGACATTGTTTTACAAAAAAGTAATTCCTTAATTTTTTTACAAAAAAAAGGAGTTAGGGGGCTGAAATTTTTTGTGGTGGGTGAAATAGATAAGAATTGATGGAGCCGGAGAATGAGGGTGGTGGGCCAATTAGGGGAGGGGGTGGAGGTAGGGAAAGAAAATTATTCAACCGCCCCGAACTTTTTTCCTTGTAGTGCGATTTTGAAAAACCAAAATTGAATTTGTTCGCTGTTATCTCTAGTATTTGACTGTTTTTTTTTTAATTTTTTTTTCAAATAAACAAATTTGTGGGAGGGGAAAAACTTTTTGTATTTTTCTTCAAGTGCGTTTTTTTTACGTAGGGAAAGATTCAGAGGAGAAACTTTTTTACATGTAAGTGAGGATCTTTTTATCTTTATTAAAAAATATATGTATATCGTAATTCAAGCAATAGGAAGGGAGGGAGGGGGCATAATGCGTTTGCGGGAATAGAGGTTTAAGGAAAAGGGATAGGGACTTCGGACCTTGATATTCGGCAATATAAACCTTTTTTCTATCTTAATATTTTATTAATCTACCTTTACCAAATATTAAACTTATTATAAATAATTATTTAACACCATCACGAGTTTTCGCGGCCCATTTCTCTAGTTTTAGGTGTCTATTGGATATATAAAACAATAATTTTTCCGTTTAACTCGCTTTAACTCTCTCAAAAACGGCGCAATGGATTACTCTCAAATTTTTATCGTGTTATTGTAGAAGAACGCACTACCGGGCGTCAAAATGACGCGACACCAATTTGTTTCTCAGGGGGCGCCAGTCGCGTGTTACCCCGTTCTTCTACCTCCCAGGCGGGTTCGAGATAAGATGCACTTCGATAACCGGATAATGGACCAAGGCTGCACTACCACAAATCGGTAATGACGCTCTCTCTGGACATGAATTCCCTCGTTAGGGGTTTAGGTACCTTTTAATTTTCTGGATTTTTGCATAAAAAAATCCCAACCGAAGAATTTCTCTGCGGAGGGATTAATTTTTGTACGTGGTATCCACGTTTTTATCTGTTAATAACGGACTCTATTTCTCAAAAAACGCATAAAAAATCCCTAACAAACCTCCGTAAGGCAACCAGAAGGTCAAGTGTTAATGTGAATTAACTCGACACATCCGGTTTTCGATACGAAAGTTCGAAAGACCGTCAACAGGCCTCAAGATCAATTAAGAAACAATAGTTCAAAGAATCCGTTTATTTAACAGAAATGGTTATACAAAATTCTCAAGATAAGAATCGTGCCTTCCCAACCAAGGTAATGGCTTTCAGACCATACAAGCGAAAGCACTTACGCTAACGATCGATTAGATAGAAAAGATTCATACATACCTTCTCAGAATCAAAATGCGAGCCTTTTTGAGAAGTCTGAGACTATTTGTAATTCATAATTACGGCTGACTGATATTAACTTAAAAAAGTTTTACTAAATGAATTTAGTTTCGCTAGGGACTATTTAGCTTTAAAGTTCTTGTATCGTGGAGGTTCACGTACTCAAACACATTCGTGAGGACTTATAACTGCATAAGATTAATGGCTTTCAATCAGTCCACAATTTACTTGCTCCTATGCAGTTGTTCAATATTATCGATATGGCAGCAACCCACCTTCGAGCGACTTTTAGGCAAAATTGAATTTTTGGTTTTTTATGCACAAGGCGTTTTCCTCTAGAACTTTGTCATTTGGAAAGCACTACTATTGGCTTTTCTACCATTGTTTTGTCTGGACCACTCAACGTACTCGACCAAATTGCGAGCCGCTGGCGCTGAGTTAATCCAAACTCTTTCTATGCGAGAAACCGGCCTTGTGCAATGTGCATGTGCATTAATTTTTATCAATTTTTTTGCTTATCGGCACTACGCTGGCTTTGTCAAAATCGTCTATTTTGCCTTTTGGATGCAATGCATCGCTAAAATTTTATGCTCATACTTTAGAACGGGGCATTCAATGACCGTACCTCAAAGGTCAATGTCTTTGGTTCAGGAATAAAAAATAAAAAATATTTCAAAGTATATTTTCGTGGTAGTTTTTAAACTGACTTTGTGGTACTTTTGAAAAATTTTGGCGTACTTTTGAAAAATCAATTTTTAAGCCAAATTTCAACGCAGTTTTGAAAAATTAATCTGCGAGTGAAATCTTGGCGTACTTTTGATGAATCGATTTTCAAGCCAAATTTCGACGCAGTTTTGAAAAATTAGTCTGCAAGTAAAATTTTGGCGTACTTTCGATAAATCGATTCTTGAGCCAAATTTCGACGCCCTTTCAAAAATATTATTTTTCAAAGTCCAATTTGTGGTACCTTTGAAAAAGTATATTATTCATAAATCTTTGTCATTATATACTTTCGCTCTCATATCCTGAACCAAAAAACATATTTTCCTAAGTGAAAATTCGGTGTTTCTTCGAATTTTCACCTGGTCATTTCTAACGCCTTATAGAACCCAAAACGGTCCTTATAGACTGATCTGTGCCTCTGCAGACCCTTAAAAATGTCGTTAAATGAAATTTTTGCCTAAGTTGAATTTTGATTCTGTCTTCAACTTAGGACGATTTTGGAAAGTTCTACAACATTATCACTATATATTTGTTAATAAAATGTGTTAATACGTAGGTCAAATTTTAATAAGTGTAGAGATAATTACTTTTTTTCTAAGGCTATGTCGAAAATTTGCATTCTCAAATGTAACATGTGGGAAACATTTTTTCTTTCGAAAATATATACCAAATATATCGAGGGCATATGCAGATACGGCGTAATTTTTTTGTTTGAAACTTTTTTTCTAGCATTAGCAGTTTTAGAGAAAATTGCAAAACAGTGACTGTTAGCCTGGTACTGCAATCAATTGCTATTAGACTTCCACGTTCTTTATGATCTCTTTATCATTAAATAAGTTTTGCATATATTCCCTCTTCAATCTCCAACACTGTCACCTCTTCACGGTTGGTAAATTAAAAACTTAAAAAACTAGAGTAAAAATCATGCTCTCGCCGATTTGTTTAACTTTTTATGTAATTATTGCACATTCTTTAGAATACTCTTCCCAGTTGTTTGGATATGTTAATTTTTGAACATTTTAAATCTTATATTGACGACATATTGATAAAACACTTGTCAGTATAAAGAAAAAGGTAAAAAGGAGCAAGTACATCTATAATAACCTGCCTGTGTTTCAAACTTGCGATAATAATCCTAATATAATGTCACTATTTGAAAATCATGTTTTAATATTATATTGTTACGAAATATATATTAGTTAAATATACAAATAAATGATAGAAAATAGCATTTATAAAAAAAATTCTATTCAATTATAAATCTAAAAAAATCAGAAAACAATTTTTTTAATTTTAAATGATTAATAACTTTTTATTTACCGATCGATTTTGTTAAAAACCAATTACGTTTGTTTTAAGCATTTTTAATGTTTTAATGCCAACTTATTTGTTGAAGTACTCGTCGGAATCTAAGGTTTGTGCAATGGGTACACTATAATAATAGCGCAACTTATTTATAAACTGCAGTTTCGGCAGTTTAATATTTGATAAAGGGTATATTGACAAAATATTAAGATGGAAAAAAGATTGATATTGCCGAATATCAAGGTCTGAGGTCCCTATCTCTTTTCCTTAACCCTTTATTCCCGCAAACGCATTATGTCCCCTCCCTCCCTTCCTATTGCTTGGACTGCGATATATATTTTTTTAATGAAAATAAAAAGATCCTCACTTACCTATAAAAAAGTTTCTCCTCTGAACCCTTTCCTACATAAAAAAAACGCATTTGAAAAAAAATGCAAAAAGTTTTTCCTCTCCCACAAATTTGTTTATTTGAAAATAATTTAAAAAATTAATCAGTCAAATACCAGAGATACCAGCGAGCAAATTCTATTTTGGCTTTTAAAATCGCACGACAGAGAAAAAAGTTCGGGGGGGGTTGAATAATTTTCCTTTCCCTACCTCATCCCCCTCCCCTAATTGGTCCACCACCCCCATCCTCCTGCTCCATCAATTCTTATCTATTTCACGTACCTCAAAAAAATCTCAGCACCCTAACTCCTTTCTTTCGTAAACAAATTAAGGAATTACTTTTTTGTATATTAGTGTTACGGCAAAAAAACGCGAGGACTTCAATTTTCAGTTTAACTGTTTTTTCGTCAAGTCAATAATAACAAAATTATCGTGAAAAAACGTGTTCTTGCGAATTTTAAATGCAAATTCCTGCCCCACCTCGTGTGATTAAGCTGAACTAACTGGATAACATGATAAAAGAGAACGCGTGTAACCGAATTATCAAAAAAATTTTTTAAAAAAAGTTGGTTTCAAGACTCTTCTTTTTCTTGCCAGATCCGCTTCAGTATAGGTATTTATACTCTATTGAGCGCACTGAATTTTATGTCTCCCAAAGGTTATATTTCTTATGAACGTGACTGTGGTTTTGTGAAGATTTATGGGGACTCATTCTTCCTTACTGCATTATCTGTTGACAATGTTTAGGGGTCTTTATAAACGCTCGTATGTCGTGATTACTATCACTAGATTGTCAGCATATGCTAGGCAGTAAAAGCCTTTCTTGATAATTCTCCGAAGGAGCTCGTCAACAAGAGTTTCCCACAGCAGTGGAGATAATACTCCTCCTTTAGGCAGACTGTACTCACATTTGCCTAAATGGAAACTTCAGATAGATTAATTTCTATTATTTTCTTTTCTAAGCCGGCTTTAATCTACTGATAGAGCACTTTTGGGACTCCTCTGTTTGACAAAGAATTCGTTAATGATTGCATTGTCGTGTTATTCATTAATCAGTCCTTCTATATCTGATGCCAGTACCATTTCTTTGTCATCTAATACCTTTGTCAGTAGCTTGTTCCATCAAACCAATATAAAGACAAATAAGTTTAATATAATAACATATGATACATACTAGATATTATACTTAACACATAATTTTGTAAAGTATATATGAAAAATACTTTAAAAAATGATCTGCAGCTTAATAAAAAATAATATTAAGAGTGGGTAATATGTAACATGTATTTTGTTTACATTTACAAGTTTTTTTCTGAAAAAAGTTAGTTTTTTGTTAAATGAAATGACACAATAAAATTTCAAATAAACTAGTAACATTCTAACAGGAATGACAATTGAATTTTATCTAAGATTGCAATGATAAATGTTTGAGTATTACTAGGAGAAATAAATAGTACAGAGTTATTGACTCAATTTAGACGTGATCTAACTTTTAGCTCTTCAGCATTACGAAGACGTGGTTCAGTTCAATGTTCAATTTCATTTTTATTATCCCCACGAGAATAGTTCCTACAATTTCTTTAGTACAGTTGATGAAATAACAATTTCCGGATCCTATAGAAAAAGTCAAATCGCTATCCATTATTGGAAAATCAATGTTTACATAGTATATTGATATACTGATACGTCTGTATATTTTTGTATTTGATACATAGCTAGTTAGGTTTTAACCAATATATTTATATTTTATTAAAAAAGAGACCACTGTAGATTATTTTACTAGCAAATTAATATTTCTATGCAAAATCATATATTCATTAGTTAGTACATTAAAGTAGGAGAAAATAAATATCAGAAATCAATATTAAAGTTATTATTAAATATATTGTGGTGTGAATATTCCATAAAAAAGTATTAATAACATTTATGATTTTAATACATTTTGAGATATTTTTAAAATATAAATATTTTTTTTTGTGATTACGTCTACGTATATATTATGCACTCATGTTTTCTATCAAATAGGCAGATAAAATTAAGATTGGTGTTTCTATTTTATTTTACTTCAAATTCAATTCAATTCAAAAATGTTTTATTACAGTTAATAATACAAAAGTGCGCCTGAGTCAAGTCCCGATTCAGAGCCGACCACACCACCACGGCGTGCAACGTCGTGGTAGATGGGTGGTCGGGTGAAACGGGTTTATCTCCGGCTTAAACAATAAATGAAGAATTATAAGGTTAGAACTCCTATTCTTTGGAACAAAAAACTTAAATCTAACAATTTGGCGAACTATAACTAGAATGAGTTTTAAAAACACTTAAAAATTACACTAATGTTTTAGTTTGCACAGCACACGCGCACAGTTTTAAAAATTGGATTATTGATACGGGAAAAGACTTAATGAAAAAACCCGTTCGAGCCAATGACAGTATTCTTCCGATGGTCTGCCTGCCTTCGGAAAGATAGGGTGGAGAGGAAGTTGTGATTTAAATAAAAAGTTTGATTTACAAGAAGTTATTGGTCGAGAGGGGATTTTGAAAGAGAACAAAAAGGGACAAAAGAACAGAAATTAACAAAATTAACAAAAAGGTGACTAATAGAGGGAACAGAGAAAGGGTTTGAGAATAAAAAGTGGTGAAAGCTAAAAGTTGGTTAAATGGAAATTTTGGTATAGGAAAGATTTTGCTAGGGAGGTTGCCGAAAGATAGGCAACGCCTGGTATGGTAATGGGTGTTTCAGGTTGAAAAGTATGGCATTATGCTGTCTGATTCGTGTAAAGACTCGGGTTAGCGGACTGTCGCCCAGTTTGAATTGATAGAATTTTTGCGATGTTTCTTGGACGAAGTCCGCTAGTGGAGTTATGTCGTGGCAACGTGCATAGAGATCTCTGAGGGAGGTGTACCTATCAGAGGCTGAAATGAGGCGCATAAATTTGTGTTCTAGTACTTTTAGTTTTCGCTTTGTCGTGGCCGGGATGCTGCACCACATCCAGTGGAGGTATAACGCAAGAAAAATTTTGAAAGTTTTTATTGTTCAAATAGCCTTAGAATACCACGAAACGTCGAAATTTTAAGTTTGAGATAATACAAAATTCTGTCTGCCTGTCGGTCTGTAACTTTTGTTGTGCACACGATTACTCTGGAACCGTTATAAATATTAACTTGAAATTTGGTGCAGGTATGTATTTTAACGAGATATGGAAATAAAATATATTTTGATCTTATTCATTTCAAGGGTGGTAGGTAAATGGTGGTAAATATTCAAATTAATCCATAAAGAGTCCATAAAATTTGTATTTAGTATAAGGATAAGGATAAGAGATTATCTCTTATCTCTCAGCTATGTTCTCAAATAATTCTTTGGCATTAGCCAACACCATTATTAAAGGAGGTGACAAAAATAAAATTGTGATTTAGTGTGCGTATAAGAATTATTTCCACATAGTGGAGTGCAAATATAGTATCAACATTTTTTTCGTTGTGAGAGTCTTGACAGAAAATCTGGATGTGCAAGTAGTTATTCTTTAGGCAGCGCCAGCGACTTAATATAGTATTTCAGATGGAGTAAGCTTCACACACACACTCAAAATATTTTATATTATAACGATGAAAAAAGGCTTTCTAGCATTTTCTAAAATAAATGAGAATATCAGCAATACCAAATCTACTTCCTCAAAAAGGAGTCTCGGTAAAAAAATTAAATGAATTAGAAAAAAAATATTTCTCAATAACTTATATTTTATTCAACTAGCTTCGTATTCTTTCATTTAGGCACATCTTTAGGTTGTAAAATAATCAGAGAGTTAAATTAATATTGTCAAGCCTATGGAAGCAGTCTCTTCTTTTCAGGGTAATCACTTGGGATGTACGAACTAAGTTTATTTGCGAGGCTGGGGGGTCCTCTTATGCTATCGGCGACTTACACAAGCGTATACGTGCTCGCCCGGTGTGGCAGGGAGGAGTGGGTGCTAGAGTAAGGCATAGAAAAGTGCCTGTGCTAAATTTTAACCAAATTTACTACAAGCGAATAGAAGTTTTATTCAATGCCCAACTGTGAATACCTGGATGAAATAAAGAAAATATTTTGAGCCCTTTGTTCTTGTACACACACCAAATCACATGTTTTTCACCCTCTTTTATAATGGGGGGGGGGTAGTTATGATAATGCCAAAATTTGTTTGGGACATTAGCTTCTCTTGTATATACTAAATACCAATTTTATGGACTCTTATCTGCTTGATTTACCTATTTACCCACATTTACTCCATATGATCCCCCCCCAACCCTTCAACGGAATAAGATGAAAATATAATCTAGTTTCAGATCTCATTAAAATACATACGTTTAGCAAATTTCAAGTCAATATCTTAAACGGTTCCAGAGTAAAGAAGTTACAGACAGACCGACAGACAGAAATTTTTTTTGCTCAAACTTAAAATCTCTCATGGCATTCTAAGCTTACTTAAACAATAAAAAAAAATTTTAATTTTTTGTCGTTACTATACTTCCATTGGATGTGGAAGTAATACACTGCTAAGTACGCCTGAAAGTTATTGATTTCACAAGCGTGTGACAAATCCTTAACGCACGCTAATAGACTGTGAAAATTTTTCAAACGTTCCTTATATGCAAATCACAATAGTTATTTGTTAAACAAAGCTGTATTTATTTTCAGTATTTTTTATGCGTAAAACATGTTTATGGTGATGAAATATAAGGTAAAAAACGTGAAAAAACTAACATTATACTACTTTGGCGTATAGTCGAATCATAAGAGTGCAATGAAAACAACTGAAGTTGTTTCGCGATCTTCGCTTTAGAAACGTCAAATTATATATAGATATGTTTTGGCATTCAAGTTAATTCTGAAACTTATTTATTTAGATATGTAAACTAAGGACAGTCGTAGAAAATTTACAGTGTGCAACACGTATGGAAATCACTTTCCTCACACTTGTTGCACAATATACTATTCATACTGTGACTTATGACACTAGACTACGGTTCGTGTCATCAAACTATCACATTCGTGTGAAAAGTGCTATTTTATATGATGATTATTACAAATTTTTGTCTGGTTATAATATACGTATTTGATTAAATCAAATAGGTGCAATAATATGAACCCAAACAATAATTATGACAAAAACCATTTTTCTAACATTAAGGATGTGGCTGAGCTGCTATAAATCTATCCGGTCTCGGAATTAGGGGCGGTTTAATGAACCTCAGGAGCTTTTCTTACCTGTATCCAAAGTTGAAACACTTTTGCCTTTTGTACAACGATTCTTATGTAATTTCCCTTGTCTTTTGGAGTGAAACAGAAAATTAGCTTCTCCTTTCACACCTAGATGTGAATTTTAAAACCAATTTCTTCATCTAAAACTAGCTTGTAATTATTACGATTTATTTTATTAGTAGTTGATGGTCTGTAAGGGTTGACGAGTATAGACCAGAAAGCTATTAGGAAAACAGCTTTTTTAAATAGTCGCCGATTCGTCACAATTTATTAACATCATCAGGACTCTACAATTGAACTACATCACTATATTCAATTGTAGAGTCCTGAGGATGTCAACAAATTGTGACGAACGCCGACTATTTAAAAAAAGCTGTTTTCCTAACACCTTTCTGATCTGTACCCTATAACCCTTACGAGCATTATTACGACTGTTTACACTATCAATTATAAATAAATTCTCTCGTTTTTCAATTGTGTTACAATTTGTCATTTAATTAGCTATAGTTGATACTTCATAAAACAGTAAAAAATAATTAGTTAGCATTTAATCGACTTATTTGAAAATTCATTTAAAAGATATGAACAATCTCCTCCGTATTTTCTACTTACTGTTTGACAAATCATATGCACTCCTAATTTGAACTAACTTGTCTAATTTTCCATCTACACATTCACCAATACATTTCTTAGTTTCCACTATTGTAATTGAATTACACGAATAACAATAAATTAATTGATACACGTATGACTCACATGATACAAGAAAATGAAGTAAATATAGCCGGGCACAGCCGGGAAGGTGTACGGGCGGGATGATACATTGAACACTGTGATTCGGTAACTCAATAGATGGAAACTACATGAGTTATTACGTAATCATGAGGAGTAAATTGTGAAATATAATGTTAAGCACTTTATCACCCCTCAAAAAAAACCGCTGCCGAAGGAATCACCACTTCCACATCCAGATTTTCTATCCAAGTTTCTCACAACGGAAATATTTTGTATGTGGAATTATTGTTTATGGAACTTCAATAATATAATATTCGAAAACGTCTGCCCCAAAACTCCATCAAACGATATCCCACATCGGTAGTGGGGTGGCGGTGGTCGGTTTCAGCGGATCTAAATACATAAGGATACACTGGTATGGTCCGCCGGACAGATCATTTTTTAGGGGGTGCGTTTTTTGGGGTATTAGAGGTCAAAGGAGCAATTTCCGAAAGTTTTTCAATTAAAGTTTTTTTATCAGGAAGATACATACTTTATGTAAAAAATGTTTTAGCCAATTTGACCGAATATTTTTTTCACTTGGTATCCTTATATAGATTTCCCGACGCCTTCGCCAATATTTTAAAAACTTTAATTCTTTGTACGCTATTTTTATTAAAACAACAAATGTTTTTAGCGCAAAATATTATAAAGGAATGAATATAACACAATGTAAAATGTATTAAAAAAATCATGAGTTCGAATTTTTTTTAATTGTACAAGAGGCCATTCTCGTACATTTCTTGAGCTATATCTCGGAAATTAGTCATAGGATCGAGTTGGGCCCATTAGGGCTTTTGATCAGAAAGTCGAAATCTATAACATATAAAAAATTCAGACAATTTAGCTGGGAACCAATTTCCATAAGTTTTGTGCGGGGTTCTTTCAAGTCAATATCTTAAACGGTTCCAGAGTAATCGTGCACACAAAAAAGTTACACACTGACAGACAGACAGACAGAATTTTTTTTTGCTCGAACTTAAAATCTCGACGTTTCATGATTTTCTAAGCATAGCTGAACAATACAAATTTTCAATTTTTTTTTGTCGTTACTATACTTCTACTAGATGTGGAAATAAAACTTCAATGAAATGAGACAGCAATAACTAAAAGTTGCTCGGTATTAACTAAGTTACATACAACTTATGTACTATTAAATAATTAAGCATAATACACATTATTAAACTCACCTGGAATGTATCTCGTTTACCCTTTTCAAAGGTAATCAGATTTCCATATTCCAAACATCAGATTAGAGCTATTTATGTGCAATTTGAGTTCATTTAAAATTAATTTCATATAATCTAATCATTCGCTATTCTGAATAAATCCTAATACGTTCGGGCATTTCCAAGTCACAGAATATATCGTGATTATGATTGTAGCAGTCAAATTAATGTATTCCTGTACATAAAACGAACTGAAATTATATACTTCTGAAGTTATATATTTTTCAGTTTATATCTACCAGACTTTAGAATCTGGTTTGAGTGGTTGACGTAACCAGACTAATTATATCATAAATTATCCATTACTTTTTGCTTTTCTATACCTAAATGTGAAGATAATATAATCATGATGTCTTCCGTCAGTCTATTTTAATAACTTTATCGATTATGTTTGTCCATGAGATCTGTTCGTTTATCCATCTGTTTGTCTTTTTGTTTGTCGCCTTCTATGCATCTTGATAATTCAACAAGTTCTGATAGAAAATTGAAAATTTATATTAACATTAATAGTTGTCAAAGAAGAACTACCAGAATTTATACTTTAGGAAAAAACCCCGCACAAAAGTATAGGAAAAGGCCTTTCGGTAAATTTTTTTTTAATTTTGAGTAAAAGTGCTCCTGGATATGCTGAACAAAAGTTCTCGAGGGCACAATGCTCAAAATTCAATAGTTCGGCCTCCAGTGGCCTTTGAAATCTAAAAATATAAAGCTCTTATATAGTCCCTTGAGGTAAAGCTTTAACCACAGAATTTCTGTGTCTGGACCGCAAGATATCTACTCCCCCATTTTCGATGGCGGGGAACACTTCATTCGCTACCCTTAATCCGGAAAAACCACCCCTGTTTGGGTGCTAAGCTTGCGAGGCTTTTTGGATCGGGTTTTTTGTCAACTCGAATAAAATAAGTAAATATTGACCACGGGTGACTTAACCCACCCGGATGGTGGAAACTACTTAGACCAATAACGAAATTCCACGAAAACAACGATAATCAGCTGTTTCTGAAGGCGCGGGTCACAATGGTGACGATGTTTCCCGATCTATCTTCACTCATTAATTCTATACCGAATTACCGAATAAACCACCCTTTTTAACGATTTTTCGGTGCTAGGTTTGCGAAAGCTTGTAGGATAGGATTTTTTGTCTCTAAAATAAATAAACCTCGATCAGACGAGACACAAACAACCCGGGGGTTCAAGCAGCCTTTACACGAAGTGAACTTTTCCTTCAGTGACTGTGATGTCCATTTCGACTCGGATGAATAGTGTGGTTAGGGAACTTGCCCAAAAAATAAAATTGATTTCAAATACTCAAAATCGTAAACTAACATCATAAAAAATCACATAGACAACAAAAAATTTGAAAAAAGAAATCTCTTCCAGAAATATAAGCGATTAAAATCTGCCGGATTTTACCTACTCCAGAAACGTGACGTCAGATGGAGAAAGTCGGATGACGGCATCAAGCGACACTGATTCTGCCTTGGCTTTGATAATTCTGCATGCGCATGCGCATTTGTCAGGAACAACTAGCAGTGAACACAACCTAACCTAAAATTTAAACGTATTCGTTATTCAATATTCTGAAATGTCACAAAATGCCACTTTTGATTCGTTCGTGCCGAGCCGAATTTTCGAATTTCGCCGTGCAATTTACGATCAGGTTTATCTGGAAGACTTCCCCTTTACAACGCGATATCGTACGGCCGTCCCAATAGTGTTTTTCGAAAAATATGAACGTGTCAAGATTGCATGTTTTTGCAATTTTTTCGGCTCCGAAATGTAAGCTGTTTTTTGATATTCTTCGCAGATATCTCCGAAACGGTGGGAGTCAGCTCGAAATAAAAAATAAGGTCAAACGAGTATTTTCCACTACGAATCTTTTGCTACCATCAGAACTTTGATTTTTTTTTTTTTTCGTTTCGTAGATAAACTACTGAAATGTCGGCCATGTACGGCAAAAAATCGCAAATGTTGAGCTTCTACAGTTGGCAACTTTTTAATCTTGGCTCCTACGCCAAAAGACTACTCTAGCTAATTTAAATAGGATTAAATTTGCAAAAACCCTCTTTTTTATTTTTTGAATTTCGACAAAAATGAAGGAATTAGAGGGGGCGGGATTTGGGACTTTTTTTTTCGGTAAAATTTCTCCATGTTGTCACCGTAATTAATAGGTTATTAACTAAAATCGATATTATATACGATGTTCACTTAGTATCATGTACTACTTTGAGAAAATTTATTTTCCTCGAATATCTTGATAATTATCATTTTCTTCGAAAAATTTGTAGACAACTTATGTAAAGAGGATTGATTGAGCTTTCCGATACTTTTTTTGTTATTTATTATCTAACATAAAAAACAAAAGACATGACCGAATACGCGGACGTCTCAAAGCCAACCGCCGCACAGTCTATTAATTAGGGTGAAGACGTATAACACTCGGCTAAAGTACGCCATCTGTGGGACACCACGCGAGACTAGTTTCTCGATCTGACGTCACAGTGCTTTTCGCGAGGATCTCAACATTCTCAACTTTAACTATTTATTGCAACAAGTACTGCGATTTAAAAGCTGATATTCGGTGTGGCCTGTTTTTATAGATAAACACACATTTTAATGAAATGAAACAAAAATTGGCAAGTTCCCCATTATAAGCGTCGAAAGATCTATTTGCATAGAATGAGAATTGTATATAACAAACCAGATGTAACGAATGATTATAGGCTGAATAAAAACGAGAATATTTTTACATATATATCACAGCCACACAAAAAAATGTTTGTTTCTGATCTGGAGGTCTGACCATATTCACTATACGTTTTTGGGATCGCTGAATCCGAATCCGAGGTTTATTTAACCCCATCACATCAGGATTTTGCCATAACCTCAAAAAACCATAATTTAAGATATTAAACGCATATAACCCCAAGAATGAAATTGTATATGAAAACTCAAGCTCTTAAACCCCATAATCACATAACCCCATAACCTCATAACGCACTTAATCCCATAACCCCAAGAATGAAGTTGTAATCTGAAATTGATTTCACAATCACACAAAAAAGAGTGGTCTGGCCTGCGGATCAGACCAGTGTATCCTTATGTATTTGGACCCGCTGAAACCGACTTCGAAGTCAGAATTGTCAAATTGGTTCGTTTTTCACGAAAACACCCCTCCAAAAAGTGGTCTGGCCTGATTACCTATACCAGTTTATACTTACGTATTTGGACCCTCTGAAACCGAACCCGAAGTCAGAATTTTCAGAATCGCACATTTTTCAGCCCAAACCCCAAACCAAAAAAATAATTCTTTGGCCTACGGACCAGATTAGTGTATCATTATGTATTTGATCCCGCTCAAACCGAATCCGAAGCCAGAATTGTCGAATTCGCTGGTTTTTCACTTCTACCCCAAAAAACACCTCTAAAACACCCCTAAAACAAAAAAGTGATCTGACCTACGGACCAGATCAGTGTATCCTTATGTGTTTGAAACCGCTGAAAACGAATCCGTCAGAATTGTCAGATTGGCTCATTTTTCACCTCTAACTCCCAAAAAATGATCTGTCCGGCACACCATACCAGTGTTTCCATATGTATTTCGTAAGGACACACTAGTCTGGTCTGCCGGGCAGACCATTTTTTGTTTGTTTTAGGAGTTATTTTTTTGGGGTTGGGGGTGAAAAACAAGCGAATCTGATAATTCTGATTTCGGATTCGGTTTCAGGTACATAAGCATAAACTGGTATAGTCCGCAGGCCACACCACTACGTGGGGGGGTGTTTTCTTGGGGTTAGAGGTGAAAAATGAACCAATCTGACAATTCTGACTTCAATTCGGTTTCAGCGGGTCCAAATACATAAGGATACACTGGTCTGTTCCGCACGCCAGACCACTTTTTTTGTGTGGCTGTGAAATCAATTTCATATTACAACTTCATTCTTGGGGTTATGGGATTAAGTGGGTTATGAGATTATGGGGTTAAGTGGGTTATGATGTTATGGGGTTAAGTGGGTCATTGGGTTATGGGGTTTAAGAGCTTGGGTTTTCAGATTACAACTTCATTCTTAGAATTATATGCATTTAACAGCTTAAATTATGGTTTTTTTGAGGTTATGGCAAAATCCTGATAAACTCCGGATTCATATTCCGCGACCCCAAAAACATATGGTAAACATGGCCAGACCCCCAGATCAGAAACAATTTTTTTTGTGTGGCTGTGTAATCAATTAGAAACAAAAATATATACATATACAAATGACCCGTGTCAATCAATTCCCTACAAGCCACTGAAAGAAAACTTTACTTTGTGTAAAGGCTGCTTGAACCCTAGGGTTGGTTAGGTCTCGTGTGATCGAGGTTTAACTTATTTTGTTCGAATTGACGAGAAAAAATTCTATTCAACAAGCCCTCACAAGCCCAGCACGGGAAAATCGGAAAAGATTTAGGGGTAGTGGGTAAAGGGTAGGTCGGGAAATAGTGTCACCATCGTGTTCCCCGCGCTCGAAAATGGGGTATCTGTTCTCCAGTTGATTTTCGTTGTTTTCGTGGCATTTCCTATTGGGAGTGGCAGTAGTTTCAACACCCAGGGGCGGGATAGGTCACCTGTGGTCAATCAAATTTTATTCGTGTTGACAAATGAAACCGATCCGACAAGCCCTCGCAAGCCAAGCAACGGAAAACCGGAAAAAAGGGTGGTTTTTTCGTTTTAGGGGTAATGGGTGAAGGTTATGTCGGAAAATATTGTCAGCATCGTATTCTCCGAACTCAAAAATGGAGGAGTAGATGTCTTACGGTCCAGTCAGAGAACTTTTGGGGTCAAAGCTTTACCTCGAGGGACTATATAAGAACTTTATATTTTTAGACTTCAAAGACCACTGGCGGCCGAACTATTGAATTTTGAGCATTGTGCCCATGAGAACTTTTGTTCAGTATAATCAGGAGACTTTTTTTCCAAAATTTAACAAACATTGATCGAAAAGCCTTTTCCTATACTTTTGAGCGGGCTCCTTTCATTTTTATGTAGTTTTTAGAAAATATCGTATTTTCTTTCTAATAATAAAAATTTTAAATTATTTATCATACTATATTGACTTTATTGTAACTAGTGTTTTAATGTTAGAGTTTACAATACCAGGTTCGAAATAAACGAAATTAAGACTGCATTAATAAGTGTAAATTTTTTTTTATATATTTTCTACTTCTTTTTTACAAAATTAGTATTATTTACTTTCGGTCGACTGTATTAGATCCTCTATTTTAAATGTTTATTTTAATATTAGATTCATAATCAGAAATCTAGGAACCCACTTTATATAATACTGTCATATATTTTATTTAAATTCTTAATGAAATTTCCATGATTTGCCACCTTATATCGATCATATTAGATCCGTCATTTCTAATTTAAATATGTTGACATCAAATTCATAATAATTTACTCGATTCATGACTTAGAAAGTAGTAGTCATCATGTAAAACGTAAAAATGTGTACTTTTTGGAGCAGTTTTGTGGTATTCTCGGTCAATTTTAACAGGCTATGTTTCACATTCCCTTTACTATAAAGACATTAAGCTTATTTCATCCAACCCATAATTTAGTGTCGTAAAAGAATAATGAGACACTTTTAATTTATATCATATCGTTAAAGTTAGAAGTCAATAACTGAAAAAAAACTTGACTGTAAATAAATTCTGAAAATCCTGCCACCCATTTCTGAAAACTCAGAAATCAGTTTAACCTCAAAACTACAACTTCGTTACAAGAAAATTGTTCATATAATATTTTCTCACTTGCCTATTAATATATTATAAAAGCAAAGTTCAATTATATTTACTGTATTTAGTTACTATTGTATCCAAAAATTAAATATTTGAGACGTCAGTTTCTGCATTTTAAATGTACAATATACGATTCTGTGGTTTGATCTTGAGTTTGACAAAATCATACTAACTACTAACAATAAAAATTATATCCATCTGAAAATGGCATAAGCAATAAACTTGCATAATGTTAGTGTCAAAAATCATATAACTATAGTCCGACCATAGTTCGCCCCAAAAAGTAGCACAAGGACATTTTAGTACAGTCACTTGGTGTCACTTCTATAGCGGCTTAGAATTTTTCTTTTTCTTTACGTATTCTTGAACTTTAAGGTATCAACTTCAAATATTAAAAAGAAATAAATATGCTTTTACCCCTTAGGTACCTGAGAGGGTGAAAACTACCCAAAAAATCAATAAATAACGAAGTACTGAGAATAAATTATTGAAACCGATTGAAACTTATGTTATTCATGTTCCTGGGGTCGCTGATCACGAATGTGAAGTCAGAAATTAAAAATCTTATGTTGCACCCTCAATATGGTCGAATAAAAGAGGTAAAATGGATGGATTAATTATTTTTTATTTACTTTGAGAAATTCGGAATTTCTTAGCGTATTGTTACATTTTGTGACAAAAAACTCATCCCCTAATAAGAAAAATAAAAGGTGAGGGTTCACTTTTTTGTGATGAAAATCAAAATTTTGCCTTTATTTTCCTTGTATCATTCAATATGTATCATATAATATGTTTAAAATATCATTATTTCATTGAGGACAATTTTTAACTATCCTTTGTATTTTATTAAACATATTCACTTTTCATTATGTCTTATTTATCATTCATAAGTACTATTATTTTTAGCAGTAAATTGAAATAGTCAGTTATGTTGAAGTTGTATATACATGCATTTAACTGAAAGTAAAATAAGATATTACTTACTAAATATCCAATTATTTATTATCCAAAGTTCTATGAGTATTCTTAAGAGGAATCAACAAGAGACACAGAGAATGATTTCTAATGATTTAAGTTTAAACTTATACTAATATCCAAGTGGTAAGTAACATTTGTAATATACATAATTCGAAGAGCACTTATAGCTACAATTCGACACTTTCATGGCCCATTCGTACTTTATTTATGTGTTCACTGACTAGATCATTTTCACAGTTTAAGTTTTATGGTTTTTGAATGTTAAACAATTTAACTTTGAGTTTTAAACACCACAAAATACACTTCAAAAAGACGTTCAGTTGCCAAATTACTCACTGATAGCGGTATTTTGAAGTTCCTTAGTTTATGCACTTCTTTAGATAGATATCTTAATATAGTCCGTGTATTTTCCTCTGGAGATGTACCTCATTTAAAACAATTTCTGCTATTACGTTTCTTTCGGCATCAGCTCTACCTTCGCTCAATTAAAATTTAAGCATAAAAATTAATAGGTATTGAAAATGATGACAAATCAATTAAAGTGTTGTTTTTTTACCATGAATTGTTTTTTGTTTGCTTTAGCAGTAGTTATTATTATCACAAGCACTTTCAGTTTCACATTTGGGTTTTAAGTTGTATCCCATATTAAGATAGGATACCTAACTGAATGGATCATCATGGTTCTTGTATTACAGTCGTCTTTTCTGCAACATAAATCCATTCCATCATTCCTTCTAATTGCTTGCAATCTGTTGGAATTTTTTAACCCTAACCTCTTCGGTAGCAAATCGACGTTGTTTTATAAAAACTTGTTTCGGATTGCCACACTTACACAATTAATAATGCAACAAAAACTTGGAATTTTGTATGTTACAATGTCCATAAAAACACTAATATTATGAAAAGTTCAATATCGCCATTTGACAGCTAAGGAATTTAGGTTTGTTTTTCTAAGATCTCAGATCTGTGACGTTACGCGCACACGACTTATGGGTATCCGCATATTCTGCAACTAAGGTGGTGTCATCTGCAAATCTGAAGTTATAAATCTTGAATCCGCCTATATCTACTGCACCCTAGCACACATTACACAAATTGTTCACTATACATTTTGTAAACGCTTGGTGACAGAGTACCACCCGGTTTCACGCCTTTGTCAATTCTACATTTGTCGGATTAAGTATTGCCTACTTTCACCAAAACGTAGTTTTCTTCATACAGTCGGTGAAAATAATAAAGACGCTAAACTATATACATTGTAAAATAGTGAACCGCCTCGAGTGGCTGAATTTTAGTTTATAATCTTTTAGGATTTGATGGTACTTAATGTTGAATATACAAGTAAAATCGAGAATTTTTAAAAACCTCCGATGAATGTATCTAATCGTACCAGTTTCATATGACCGAATCAAAATGAGGCCTAAATCATGTTCGGCTACCATAATTATCTGCACATTTTCAATTTTACTTCAATCGGACAATTTCTAGAGAAGTTCAACATGGCGAATTCAAGATGGCGACCAAACATCAAAATCTAATATGGCCTATATCGACAAAATACTCTTTCAAATTAAACAAAACTATTAAAATCGGATCACCCGTTGAAGAGATATGAAGCCACAGATAGACAGATAGACAAACAAACATACAAACATACGCGCCAAACTTATAACACTCCTCTTTTGGGGTCGGGGGTTAAAAAGTATCAAATATGGAAAGATATCTTTCTCCAAACTAAAATATAATTTTTTGGAACCTAAACAATGTGTCTCAGAACGATCCATTTCTCAATTTAAATTTATATGACAAACTCCATGTACCTAGTTTTAAATGCTATGGCAAAAAAGTTACCTTTCTTATTACATGAACAAATACCTTCATACCAAAAAAGGAAACTAGAATAAGAACTAATAACCTCTACTTTTTGTCAAAACAAAAGGTAAAGTAATTCTTTAGGCGTCTGACTGTAATAAATAAAGATTTCATATGAAATATTGTAGTTTCCTTTTTGTAGTAGAAATGAAACATTTCCACGTAGCATTTCTTTGGGTCTTCTTTAATGCTCTAATTTATGTCACTTTGTGAACATAAAGAGATCCTTCTAATATAAGAGCTGAATTATTTATTACAATTTTTTACTTTCCCTACAATTTAATAATGATATATACTAGTGTTTCTCAAACGTTTATCGTTTGCACGTGCCTTTTTTGTTTATATATACAGGGTGCACCATTAATAATAGGCCATAGTTCAAGAGTAGATTCTTTGGATCAAAATATAAGGATATAACCAAACATGCTTTAGTAAATTGTTGCTGTGGAAAAAGATACAGGGTGTTAAAATTATAATTTTTTTTCTTTCTTTTGCAATATCTCAACTACCTCTTGATCGATCTTCACTCAATTTGGAAACATTTTTTAAGCTAAGAAACAATAATTTATGTATTACATCACGCTAGCCTATGGACGACACCTCATGAGCCATACCTGATGATGAATATTTTTTTCTCTTTTTTTACGAAACGTGGCACTTTGGATTACAGAATCTCATGCAGGAGTCATTTCTAAGTAAAAAAGATATACTTGATAGAACTTGATAATTCCAACCGTTTTCGAGAAAACTGCCGCATAGATCTCAAGAATTCGTTGAAAACAAACTTAATTTGAAACGGACAAATTGGATTTATTGAAAAGTTTGCTTTGGTGACGTCTTAGTTTTGTCAAAATGCCAAACTAATGAAACTGTATGTAAATGACAGAACTAAGACGTCACCAAAGCACACTTTTCAATAAATCCAATTTGTCCGTTTCAAACTGAGTTTGTTTTCAACAAATTCTTGAGATTTATGCGGCAGTTTCTCGACAACGGTTGGAATTGTCAAGTTCTATCAAGTGTACCTTTTTTTACGTAGAAATGACTCCTACATGAGATTTTCTAGACAAAAGTGCCACTGCGTTTCGTAAAGAAAAGAGAAAAAAAATCTTCATCATCAGGTATAGCCCATGAGGCGCCCTCCACGGGCTAGCGTGATGTAATAGATTAATTATTGTTTCCTAGCTGAAAAAATGTTTCCTTACTAAATTGGGAGAAGAATGGTCAAGAGACAGTTGAAAGAAAAAAAAACTACAATTTTGACACTCTGTATCTTTTTTCACAATTTACTAAAGCATGTTTGGTTATATCCTCATACTTTGGTCCAAAGAATTTATCCTCGAACTATGGCCTATTATTACTGGTCCACCCTGCATATATTTGGGCCCTCATTTAGGTTAGCATAATATTACTATTGGTTATTGTTGTTTATCTTATCTTAGATTTTCTTGCGATCACTTGTTTTGTCTATTTACCATATATAGCGCAAGTTTTTGGGATTTTGATCTTCACAACACAATAAGCATTTTTTAGTTATTGTGCATGTTTTTTTCTTCACAAATTGTAATAAAACTAGAATTATTACTGCAAAACTAGTGAATGAAAATCATTGAAATAGGTTAAGGGTGAGTACTGAGTATGAGCAGGTATTAAACAAGATGATGACCTTGGAGCCATTGTTATTGGCTACGGTGAGTTTAACATTCGACAGGACATACAGCAAAATCGGCAGCTTACCACTTGATAAAATTATCCTTGACGGAAATATCACGAAGTGATATCAATTTAATAACGCCCTAGTTTTCTTCATCTTTCTTTTCGCCACTAAAACTTGGACCGTGCAGGAGGCATTAAGCTTTCGGGATCGAGGCCTGGAGTGGCCTGTTCCGAATTCCATTAACAATCCATTGTACCAATACCTCGACTCTCGAAAAAATACCTTTCTAAAATGACTCTCCAGCTTCGTATTTCTCTCAATCCGATAATTTTTTTACTCCATAAACTGGAGGCAGAACAATATAGAATTATAACTGAGCATAGGTGATTGATTATTTTGTCTATTTTCAACGCTAACCGATCTTACTATCGGCACAGCAAGTGCTAATGACACCGACACCAACTTATATCACCTTCCAAATAATGTTTTACATTTCAATTAAAAAGAGAGATTTTCGCATATTACACTGAAAAATCACAATCAAAATAGGTTTTCCTCAATTATCTTCTTTTGTGTTAGTTCTACCCTAAGATTATTAGGTCTTATCAATATTGTAGAAAATGAAAAAAGATATAAGTTTTATTTAAACTATCTTTCTCTATTATTAATATTTTACTATTTACAGCCGTCGGAATATTGAGAATTTGTGCTTCGCTGCAAATTTTTCCAATTATCTCTGTTCCCGTTGCTCTTATTATTAAATAATTATTGTCAATATTGTAAAGTGAAAAATTTCTCAAAACTTTTGTTTAAATAATTTTCTTCCACGGTGAACTGTTTTTAAATTAAAGCAGCTCGAAACTTAGGAAATTATGAAATTTTCAAGCTGCTGTAACTTGTAAACAATTTTTTTTTTTTTTTTTTGCATAAAGGCCGAGGCCATACAGCCAGCCACAAGAGAAATTACAAACCTACATCTAACCTAAACAATAACCATTAAACTCCATGACATACTGTCAGAATTGTAAACAATTGATAGTGTAATAAAATTTTTTAAACAAACATTTTGGAAAATTTTATAATCTGCAATATCGGTAATAACTAATTACTACGTAGGATCAATGGGGACAGAGGTAATTGCAATAATCTACAGTGAAGTATAAATTTTCACATTTGTGGGCGAGTGTAAAACGAAAAATATTAGCAATAAATAAAACAGCTTTATAGATTATGGAAAATTAATAATAAGTATGAATAATATCGAAACAACGGAGCAGAAATTTTTCCGTAATTCAAGAATCTTTTTTTACAATATTGATAATAAATAATTACTACATAGGAGCAACGGGGACATAGATACTTGCAAAAATGTTCGGCGAAGCCGGGGACAAACCCCTCTGTAGTTTGAAAAAAGAATATCTCTTGTAGGAATTATTTGTGGGGTAAATTAAGACTGATTGTACTATAAATTTGTGGACAAAACCGGATGTTTACTAAAAATACACGAAAACCTAAATAACTTCTGACAAATTTCTTATTAAGTACATGTCGGTCATATCTATGCGTATTAAGGTCCTCTATGTCCCTGCGCCGGCTAGTTCGTCCTCAATGAAATACCCTGTGTACATTATTGTTCATTTTATAAGTGCTGCAACATCGAACAGTTACGCAACGAAAATTAATGTGAACTGTGTTGAGTAATGAGCAAATCAGAACAGATGCAAGTTTTGAGATAACATGTCCCCCTTTTTTATTGGTATTTTGATTGCTGCTTTGTGCGCTTATCACTTTCATGCTACTTTCTTTACAAAGATATTTTACGCCCAGTACCAGTTCTTTTTTTTTCTTTTTTTTTTGGCATAAAGGCCGAAGCCATACAGCCAGCCACAAGAGAAATACCAGTTCTTGAAAGTGTAAGAACACCACTTTACTCTTAGCCGGATAGGAAAAGCTTATGTAGTATCAGTGAAGACATGATGTTTTCCATAGGATCAGTGTAATAAAACCAGCATATTTTCAAAAACAACCTATTCCAAAGTACAGAGAGACTATTTACAAGTAGAAATGTGCAGGCGTTAGTTTAGAAAATGACTATTTATGCAACAAGAACGTGGTACTAAAGAGCAAATACTGATAGACCGGGCGACCATGACAAAAACGCCTCGTCATCGAGTTTCGAGTTGAATTGTTTATCTAAAGTTGTTTCATCCTTAGTACTTTTACGAGGCAATTGTCGTCCACGGTATTTCCTGTCGGGTTATGCGTGGCAGTAGAGTTCCGGTAGTTTTTGGAACTGTACTATTACATGATCGAGTTTCGATTTTTTTCTTTTATTAATTTGTAGATCTCAATGAGTATAAATGGAATAAATTGGTCGGCTACGTGATGTATTGTAGGATAGCGCTGGCCGACCAAAAAAGGGATAGATTATGAAAGAACTTTTACGTGATCGAGTTTCGGGCTGAATATTACACCAAATTAAAGCTAAAACTACATACATTTTTGATATTTTTGTCGTCCACCTTCAAACCTGTCAGTTTTTTCAGGCCGACCTGAATTTCTCTTTAAAAAGAGTATGTTTTTCCCCACCAATAAATATTATGAAACATGAAGTTTCTTTTTATATTTTCAGTAATTATGCCACATATTAAATGTTTTCGACAATAATGAGTGTTGTTTTTATTGAAAGCTTTTATTTAACTTGCAATGTTTTTATGTTTGTTTGTTTAGGTCAAATCTTGCAAGCTGAATTTCGACTAGTTCTAATTAAGCTAGAGCTTTGAAATTTGGCACGCATGTATAAGTCCGGTGACAATGCAACATAGTATAGCCAATATCGGTCTAAATCCAATATGACGGACGTCCCAAGATGGCGGATTGCCTTTCTCTTCACAACCCCCTTGATATGGGTATTAAATGATGAGTAAAATACGATAAACTATGTGACGTCATTGAATTTATATATATGGCTCTTAAAATTTGTTTTTCAAGGAATTTCCAGCATGGTGGTATACTTCTTGAGTCAAAAGTTTGAGTTCTCTTGAAAAGTGATCCTTCAATTGTCTGGCAACTGTATTTTTTATTAAAAAGTAGTACTCGACCAGCATTTACACCGTTACATTTTATTCCGTTCATGTCGTTGGTTTAGATTTTCGACATTTTTTCGTGATCGTTTAAATCATCAGGAGTACGTAATTCTGAAAAAACCTCTGGTATTCGTTACTACGTTTTAATATTTTAAATGGTTTTATTTTGACTCTTCCTTTGATGGCAGGATTATAATCGCATCCAGTATATGCGTGTAAAAAAGGTAGAGCTTTACAAAGCTCCGAGCTTAAATTTTCGAATAATTGAATACCAGAAGGTTTTTTTCAGAATTACATACTCCTGATGATCTAAGCGAACATGACAAAATGTCAAAAATCCAGAAGTTTACCAACGAAATGTACGGAATAAAATGTAACGATGTAAATGTTGGTAGAGTACTACTGTTTAATAGAAAATACAGTTGCCAGACAATTAAAGGATCACTTTTCAAAAGAATTCAAATTTTTGATTCAGAGAGTATACCACTATGCTGGAAATCCCTTGAAAAACAAATTTTAAGAACTATATATATAAATTCAATGTGGCTGGCACCTACTGAATTTGACTTTCTACAATTTAATCCAGAAGATTGTGGCTGGTCCTTAAGTCCTGAATTTGGATATCAAATAAATTGGTATGAAGCTGATCCCACACCTCTGAGCACTGCAAATATAATCATATCAGATAAATCGCCAGAAGAATCTGAACTATCAGATCCAGGAGACATTGTTGGATGTTGTTATTCATCAGACAATGATCCATTAGAATTAATATAATTAATATAAATATTTGTAAGTTTATATTGAGCCTGCAGCATCCTAGTATTCCTTGAATAAACCATTTTATTCCATTTAATCTACAACTACATTAGAATAAAAACAACCCTCATTATTGTCGAATACATTTAATATGTGGTATAATTACTGAAAACTTAAATATAAAAAGAAACTTCATGTTTCATAATATTTATTGGTGCGGAAAAACATACTTTTTTTAAAGAGAAATTCAGTCGGCCTAAAAAAACTGACAGGTTTGAAGATAGACGACTAAAATATTAAAAATGTACGTAGTTTTAGCTTTAATTTGGTGTAAAATTCAGCCCGAAACTCGATCATGTAAAAGTCCTTTCATAATCTATCCCCTTTTTGGTCGGCCAGTGCTATCCTACAATATTACATGTAGCCGACCAATTTATTCCATTTATACTCATTGAGATCTACAAATTAATAAAAGAAAAGAATCGAAACTCGATCATGTAATAGTACAGTTAAAAAAACTACCGGAACTCTACTGCCACGCATAATCCGACAGAAAATGCCGTGGACGACAATTGCTTCGTAAAAGTACTAAGGATGAAACAACTCTACATAAACAATTCAACTCGACACTCGATGACAAGGCGTTTTTGACGTAGCCGCCCTGTCTATGAATTTTCAACAATTTATCGAGAGGGCAAGAGAACATTACGTGACCTTGTATTGTTTCGTAGACTACCAACAATTTGTGGGCTGCATTATTGGAGATGTGGACATCCAATATCTGGTTTTACTATTTGTCTGTGTGAAGATAACTATACTAATTTCGAATATGTAAACTTGGAAATGGCGTCAGACAGATATGTTACTCCATCGCTCTTTTATAACGAGGTTATTTTCAAAAAAAGGAACTTTTTTATAAAAGTCCTCAAAAAGAGAGAAATAGCATAGCTCGGCTATTTTATAAAAAACTATATTTTAAAGATAAAAATTAGAAATAGAAAATCTATTAATTTAAATAAAAAACCTAGCTTATTAAGTCAAAGAAAGAGAATAAATCCCATCCGGGATATAATAAGGTAAAATTCATAAATAAACTAAGGGACTCTTAAAATAAAAAAATAACTAATTAACAATAACAAAATTTATTGTAAAGATAAAAGATATGGTAGGGACAGGGTGTGGACAAATAAAACTGTCCTTGGATTACGTTCACAAAAATCAAACAGAATGAAAAATGTACATAGGGAAATGTACAGAGGCAGATGTATAATATACCAAAAAGGTAAACAGATACGGTAACGTTCAAAGATAAAACCAAAATTACTGGCAGAAGGCCACAATACACAAAAACTACTGTAACTACTTCAAAAAGATAGATAACTAAATTATTAATTGTTTAGTTGGTCAACATAGTTCTCATTAAATGAATAGATTAAATGACATTTTACAAATAAACAAATTTTGATAGTTTATATCATGAACAAATTTTTAAAGGTAAATAAAGGTTGCTTTCCTGTGAGGCCTGAACGCGTCACTTTTGGCACCATAGCAACGGAGATATCTAGAGATCGGTTGCTCGGGCGCCAGTTTCCTATATTACGTGGGGAAACACCACGTCCCTAAAACAGCCTGTAAAGTAGGGCTGGAGTAACTACAGTGAGAGACGGTGATTTCCAGTGAGTCAAATAGGGAAAATTAGACTTTCACATACACAGCAGTAAAACACACATTTCGAAATATAATAAATCTTTATTTGTATTCTACAGTTCCGCAAATACTATATACAGTTTACCTTACTATAATGGTTACCTCAGGCTATGTACTCTGTAATGAAGCATTGTAAGACGACTTTTTTGTAAATATTTCGTGCAAAGACGAGATTACCTTCCCCCCCATTTTCGATGGTGCTGAACACGATGCAAGTAGTGGAAGAAGTTTTTGACCACCGCAACCCCCTGAAACGGCCACCTCTTTTATGGATCCCTTTATGTTTTCATATATAAACGGGTCTGGGGAGTGATTTATCGATAGGTCATACTTGAAATAACATGGAGGGGGGTTATAGAGTAAGTGGAATCAGAAAGCAGGCCTAGGGGGTTGATTAAACCCTCCCGAGCGGTGGAAAATCATTTTTTTTTCAAATGATTCGGTTCAATCGGGGCGTTTTCGGGGCCGCCGATTACGGGAAAAATATTCATCTTTATCTCCAACCCCTCCTCGAACGGGCAGAAACACCTCCTCACTCACCGTTCGAGGGATGAAGATTTCTGCCTTCCATTACATAGACTAATGGTTAAATTACAGCGATGCGGTGTTTTAAGCTACGGTTTAACTACGACAGGCTAAAGCAAGCGTCATCTAAGGCCGGATGATACTGATGTATGATGAATAAAGCGGTGCGGTGGGTTAGCGAGGAAAACGGTGAAAATGGTGAAAGCGGTGAAGTCAGTTAGGTTACAAGCGGTGTGTGGATACCAGGAATGAGAAAGCATAAACAACAAATAATGCAACAATAAAATACTAACTCTAGGTTTCAGACTTTGCTAATACGCAATACATATAAGCTGAAAAGATTAGTACAATTAGTAGATTAATTAAACAATTTCTGCAACTCCTGGCCTGAAACAATGTATGATTAATTACAATAAAAGCGCTCTGGTTGAGAGGTCCACGTCAGAATAAGTATCACCGGTTGCCAGGGCCAAAATAAATATAAATAAATATTACAAGTTACAGATTATTCTGGTTGAGAGGTCCACGCCAGAATAAATAAATATGACAAGCTGCTCTGGTTGAGTAGTAACAGAACAATAATACAGATTACAGGTTATTTTGGTTGAGAGGTACACGCCAGAATAAACAAATGTGACAAGCTACTCTGGTAGAGAGGTCCATGCCAGAGTAGTAATGAAAATATTCCTGAAAACAGTAAAAGAATTATAAGTCCCTCGTATCAGCCAAGTCGCCACCTATTATCATTATCATTATTACTATTCTTACTATCACTTTCTCCTCGGTCGGTCTGCTGTTGGCGAACGGTCGACTGGAACTTCGGATTGGATTCCGAATCTTCCTGAAAGCTGGCGGTTACTGCTAGGCTCGACTGATAATAGGTGGTGGACAGTCTTCTCGGCCTGGTCAGCTGCTGTTTGCTCGGCACGTCTGGCTGGTGTGAGAGTATGTGAGGTCAAAACGGACTTGCAATATTTCAGGAAATATATTTTCGAACTTATAATAATTTAACTATTAAATAAAAAAATATATTAATAGTCTTCAAAAGAGGGGACTAGAATTCGCGAAAATAATGAAATGCCGCACAAAGCCCTGAAGGTTGAATCAAATAGGCGTCTTTGGTCACGATGTAAAGTAAAAGTTGATGGAATTTCGCCAAGAGTTGCTACCAGTTGGCCGCTAAACCGAAATAGGTATATAAAGTACTTACAGAACATCGGCAAACGAGAAGACTCTGCTATGAGTTACAAGCTCAAATTATAAGTTGGTACCAGCTGTAACCTCAGGAACTGCATACTTATACCAATATAGGTATATTAACACTGACGTTAAACGTAACTTTCTTATTACTGCACTTAGAGCAGCTAGCACTATATTTATTAAATGCTGCTTAATTCAGGACATTTTATACTGAACAAATTTTAATGTTAACTTCTCAACAATGCGGTACAATTCACCGAAGAAGTTAAATCTCAAAACTAACTAAACACTTAAATGGCTCAAATTCCAGCCATGATTTTGAAGACCTCCCGGCTTACAGCCGAAAGTGTCTAGTAAGGACATCAATTTGTGGTTTTATCTGCGCGCCTTAACGAATTATTTTCGAAGGTTCGTAACCAGAGGCAACGCAAGCATTATGTCCTATCGGTACTTGCTATTGGAGGAAAAGCCCGCATGGCTATTCTGCCCGTTCTCTTTCTGCAACTTGATGGCTGAATTCTTCAAGAAATACGTTTCCAACAGCGACGATCCAGTATCGTATTTTCCCGACTCCTCTCATTTTTTGGTTACATCAACCGGGTAGAGGACAATGTAGAAAGGGAAAACCAGATGGTAAGAAGCGAAGAGGAAGCTCTCCAAAATGTTGATCTGATTTCACCAAGACTGTTGAGAAAGAGATATAGTGAGGTTGTGCTCTAACAAGCAACCACGACTGATGGTGTGATATCATGAGACGTGCTATAGAGCTAGAGTAATGCAAGGAACACGAAATAGCCCAGACTGTGACACCGACGCACTGAATTACGTGTCACTGAATCAGAATTTGTTGAATCTATATGAATGTTGGTTCATTTAAAGGATGGAAATTATAGCTTTCCGATGCTTTTTTGTTTTAAAAATTAGAAGCCCTTCATAAAAATTTTTTCTTCATTGAGAATTGTTAAAAAGTATGTACACTGTATAATTATTCTGATTTATTAAGTTGTAGTAACGTGGATTCAAAAAAAAATACATCTAAAATCATTTTAATTTTCTTGCTTTCATAAATATATAATTGGAGGCTATAACTTGTCGAGAAATTGAAATTGGAAAAAATAAAATATCACTACTTCGGAAAAAATGTATACTTTTCGAATGTTCAAACCCAAATTCGCTTGTATTTTTTAGAAAATATGATCAATTCCATCATGATCAGAAATAGCGATTTTCACGATCTTATCCTTATAACTCTCTATTTGTTTTGTATATAAATTCTGTCACTTTTCCAATACATTAACAAATGTATAGGGAATTCATTGGATATAGTTGAAATGTGGATAGATGTACCTGTAATACATACATTACAGTAAATGCTGGTAAAAATTCATGCGGCAGATCTACTGCAATCCTGCGGCTATGTGTGGTGTCTGTGTATGCGTTCATAATTATATATTTTCCCTCCAAACTCGCTATTTATCCTCCTATTCACTAAGAAAAGTGTTAAAAATATGTAATTAGAAAGAGAAAAATGCTTTATTTTACTCGTTAGAATAGCTAAGAATTTTTAGAAGTTCCATAGTATGCATTTAACCGTGCGTTTGGCCGCGCAGAGTGACAAAGTTACTTCACTATTTTTTTCTAGGAATGCCGTGGCTTTAGCGATAAATTATACACATTTTTTGTTCAGAAACACGTGGTCTATCCACCTGTATTTTTTATTTTACCTAAATACACTTTTACTTTGTTTTTCATGCAAATACTTACTAATCTTGCAAAACAAAATTTCATTTAATTTATCACATCTTTGTCATTATTTGACAATTTTATTTTTTGTCGCTTTGCAACAGGAAATTATTTTTTAAGTTATTGTTTTATATTACATATTCATTGATACGTGTAAATTCTATTTTATTAGATGCCTTGTAACCGTAGTTATCTAATCTTTGAGTTCGCACAGTATGCTCTTAAAAATACTCAATATCATAGTCTGTACTTGAGACAGAGCTGTTTACCCTCCCATATGTTGTCAGTATATTCAGCAAACGACAAGTCAGGAAATATTACCGCTCAACTGGGACATATCCCAGATATTTCTTAAGGTGAGAGCTCTTCTTATTTTTATGAAATATGTCACTTTTCCCTCATCCTACAAAGGATATCTCAGGACGTTGGTTATTTATATACTATTGAACTCGAACGAACACATAGTGTGGTGTAGGAGAGTTAATATTTTTTATTTCAATATCGTTGAAAACTTAGTTGATAATATGATCGTATACGAATATTATAAACGTATGGCATTCGCAACTTCAACTAATTACTCTACTTTTATACGAAATAGACCAGACAATAGCTTTGGAGGATTTATTAGGTCATTAAAAAGTATCTTCTGTTATCCATTTTCGTAAATGTTTCACCTCTACTTACAAAAGTAAGTATAAAATTTAGAAGCAATGATAAGACGGAGATGCTTAAATAAAAATAAATTTAATGAGAATATTACTAGGAGGAAGTTCCATTGTGTAGGAAATAATGAATAGTTGAAAATATAATGGCCTTATCATCGCGTCCTCAAAGAAGCCAGATATTCGCATATCTCTATCTAAAAGCTAATTGATTTTTTACTATAAGTTTATAAATCATGCTTTTCCGAGTTGCAATAACTGCTTTAAGTACCCGTATGCTAGTTATTTCACTGCAAGTATTTTCTTATAATTAATTTCTTCACCTGAAATAGATTCTTTGTCAAAGATAAAATAATGATTTTTCGTGAAATGATGTAGAGCAGTTCATTCTTTCGTTATTCTTGTGTTTCCTTTACATGAAGTTTCGTGCACAATTAAGAAGAAAAATTGTTAAAATTACCAAAAGGAAAATAATTTTTTTCCATTATACGTTCGTCTATTTCCCTGTTCCTCAAATCATACAGTCTGTAGAGTAAAAAAAAATAGAGGGTACCCGTAAATAATTCCTACAAGGAATTTTTTGTTTGTATAGTGTAGGGATTTGCCACAATCATTAATTAATGTTTTCCGCAAAAATATCGTTACCGCTACGGTCGCCATGTTGGAAAAATTACGATCCAAATATGTTTCTCCCAATTATCTTATTTCCAGTTAGTTCTATTCTAAAATTAGGTATTACCAATATTGTGCTACAACTTTTTTTGAAACTATTTTTCCCATTGTTAATATATTACGATTTGCAGTAGACAGAATGGTAAAAGGACCCCGCATTTTTCTCATGTAAAAGAGGTTTCCGTGAAATTGGCTAAATTGATATGTTGTGTATCTTGGCGCCCCGATCAAATGTCTCAATGTCTCCAAACCTTCAGGATTTCGAGGCAAAACTTGCTGACCTTAGAATTATCATGTATTTGAAATACATTTAGACTTGATTTAAATTGCGGTTTTTTTTGCTTCAGATTGATTTAATGACACTGAATAAGTGTCAAGTGTAATGGAATGTCATATCATATTATATCATATGACGTCATGCCAGGTCATCTCTTATCACAGAATGTCATAAAAATAAGAATTTGAAATATTCATTTAAATTTTCTGAGAAGTTCATTGTAGCTTTATAAGTAAAGAAAGTCAAGCCTGCTTTATTTTTAGTGTAGCGTATTCACATGTAAACCAAATAACAGAAATCCAATAATACTCAATTTTCATTTTGTGAAACCTGTCTAAAACATTTGCTTTAACTTCTACTCTCAAATAAAAATACTAATGTTTTTGTTCTGCAGAAAGCAATATGTAAATGTGTCTTGAACACTTATTTTTATTATTCCAAACTCTTTTGCCATATATTTTAAAATTGTAGTGAACCGTTAGTGGTAAACAAAGAAACTAAACCCGTTACAATCTGTGGTGTTTTTGATATATATGATATTGGATTCATGCCAAGCTTTATTGGAAAGTTATTGCAATAAAATTCTTCTTATGGATTCCTTCTATTTACAAGGATCATTTTCTCTTATTATAAAATGACTACACATTGTATTCAACTAAGGAATTTTTAATTGTATTTGAAGAATCTCAGTTCCCCCAAAAGAGAAAAACGAGTGCAAGTTGCAGTCGAGCGTGTCCGACTACGAATACCTATTAGGGTGGTCCTTATTTTGCGACATTGGATGTTTTTTCGGTCCCACCCCCTAAAGTTTTTCCAATTATTTTAAAAATGAAGTATACAAATTATAACTCGATCGGGTAACGCTAATCCGTGCCTCAAAGCCATTAAAAGTCACTGAAATACGCAATTTTCATCGATAGTTTTCTCTTACAATTTTTTCGACCTCACACCCTATATAGTGGTTCCAATTATTTAAAAATGAAGTATATAAAATTTTAATTCGATCGGATAACGCTAACCCGTGCCACAAGGCCATTAAAAGTCACTAAAATACGCAATTTTCATCTATTTTCAATACCATGAGGTGTAACAAAATTGCTCCTTATCCAGATAGGATTTTCTTTTTATAGTGTACATAAAGCATTAAAATTTCAAAGTAAAATTACAGTTTTACTGTAAATGCACAACGACATGTTAAAGTTGCACCTAAACATTACATACAAAAATGTATTTTTACATAGTCATTCCATGGGAAATATACCCTGTGCTCAGTTACTCGGTAATATTACTCGTACTTTTATCAGTGTAGTTAAATCCACTGGACATACTGTATGTATTTTATTATACACATCTATACACCATACACTCATTCCTAGTATAGTCAAATTTACTGTCACACAATTCTTTATACTATACGTAAGAATATAAAGTGGCAACACGACCCACTCCTAATTATGTCACAGGATCAATCGGCAACATTATTTAAGTGTCCGTTAAACATATTTGTGTTAAGAAAACTTCATTAAATCAAAATCCCTTTGTCGTTTGCTTGTAACACTAAGGAGCATACGGGATATTAATTTTTGACATTACGCTACCGCACTAATATTTTCAGACAGATAGTTTCAATTATTTGTTACCAAGTTTTATTGAAACACCTCTTTTATACTATAAAGCTAAGGATACACGCAGATACAAAATAATTTAGATCATATTGTCATGAAGGAAATATTCATATCTACAGAATGCCTAACTAGCAGATGAACCATAAGAGAGAAAACATTAGAAAAGCCTAATAAATAACTTATTCCCAAATTTGAAATAATAAAACAAATTTAACCTCATTAATTTATTATTTAATCAATAAATAAACAGTAGCTAAGAACGTAAAATTATGACAACGATGATTACCAATTAATAACAATAAACAATATTAAGAATTTTAAACAATAATAAACAATAAGCTTATCCAAACTCTACACTATTAGTATGTCTGAAAACTGCTAAGTAAGTATTCACTAAGAATATAAATATTCGACGATCAGTTGTAACGGAAGAGTCTACTCAGTGTCAAGAGTATAGTACAGACTAATTGGTAATAGACCGACATCGCCCTTTGGGCGGTGTTGAGTTGACACCTCTCCTCCACGAAGTGCATAGGGTAAGATCTTTCATAGTTTATTATTTTGTTTGATGCCCATTTGCTCTTGATATTAATTGTTAATAAAATATGTTATTTTTACCCGTTTGAATAATTTCTACTGACAACCTAAAACTCTCCAAAATCCAAGTGGCCCCTAGTTGTGACCATCGGAACGAGTGATCGTGACAATATGTCTAGATCAAATATCGTCGTATGTACAGCACCTAGAGCAATGTCGCTAGATTGGACGTTCGGTGTCACGACACCGCCCTCGCAATTTGATAGACCAATGTCTGAAAATATTTATTTCAATGTGTTTCAATTTCAAATTTATTGATAGAGTGATCAGCGAGAAGTACAGTTATTTAGATTCCACCATATTTAAGGCTTATTGTTGATTTACTGTAGGTGTTATATTAAAAAAAATGACCAAAATATTATTAATAAAATGACCGAGTCGGCTACGTGGACAAAAGAAAAACAAAACAGTTAATAGAAATGGTAGAAGTATTTCCCGAATTATGGGATACAACAACATAAATTTACAAAGGTAGAACAAAAAAAATGCAGCCACAACAAAAATTTGCTTACACTTTGGAGTACCTGTAGCCGAAATTTCAAGAAAGTTACATAACTTACAAACCCAGATGAACAATGAAATAAGAAAAATTAAGAAAAGAAAATCTGGAGATGGGGCGGGTGATGTGGATGTGAAAATTGTTTATAATATTCTGGGTCTTGCAACTTCAGTTCAGCTAACAATTGAGAATATCCTCCTGACTCATTCCTCTTTGCAATCCACTCTTTAACCCAGCAAGTCCGGGGTTTTCTTTTTTCGTCTTTTTACAATTCAGTGAACAGTCACTGCAGCCACGAAACGACGTCTTCTTCTTGACATGATCAAAAACTATTCGATGTACGTGAGTGTCTATACTGCAAAATATATATATAGTGTGGATAAACAGTAGAAAAGTCTAGCAACTACAGTTTACTGAGTTGCTCTAGATATCTCTTTATGCACAAATTAGCCTCACAGTGTAGAGTAATCTAGACACAACTCTCGACATCTTAGTGTTTACGTGAATCCGTACTTTAAAGCGCATCGCATACTTACATTTACACAGTTGCCTATTCTCATGTTGCTCACGTTAGTTTCATATTAATGCAATATTTTACACTTCAGAAAATTCGTTTTGCTTTAACTATATTTATCTGTCTACACGTACACGTATATAAAGTTTCTAAAACTTTTCAGTAACCTGCGGAATATTTTATACATACCTACTCTGTTCATCATTTTAATATGACGTGTTTCATAGTTTTAATTAAATTTTCATTATACTTGTCTCTCATATTCTAACTGTTATTACATTACTTAATACAAATGGAACCTTGAGACGTATGCCTAAAGATATAACTAATCAGTGGGTTGTAATCAACATTTTTTTGCAAATGGCACACAGTTTTATATAAGTTGAACATGAGATTTTAAAAATTTAACGTTATTTGACTGTAAAGTAAACTATTTTTTTCTAATTTTGTTAATACAATCTGACTTAAAATACGTAGGTAATATGATTTTAGAATAAAACCTGTTGAAATAATATAAATCAATATTGGCGTCTCGTAAATAGTAGATATGAAGCAACTGCGTATAGATCAGATCAAAATATTAAGATTTAATTTAAAATACAAGATGCTTCTCCGGAGAGATATAGTTTTTTTTTTCAATACAAATTAATGTTTTATAAATGACAATTTATGATGAAAAGTAATCCAACATTAGGGAACTTGTTACAGCGCTGGAGAATTGTTTCTTTCAATTGAATTCAAATATTATTCCTTCAGATGATAAGAGACAACTTTACATGTGGTATATTTGGATAGACAAAATATTATCGATATTTGTTTTGTAGTGTTAATGGCCGTAGTAGTTCTGGAATAAGCCAAAAATTTTCAATGTCTCTAAGAAATCAAAGTAAGTAATAAATAATAAAGTTAGAACTGACATTGACAAATATACAAAATTCATTAAAATGAAGGGATATGAGATTAAGAGGATGTCTTAGATTATTCAGAGGTTGGTAGAGTCAGTGAATAAGATATGCTGATTGAAGTGAAACGTAACTCCACAGAGTAGAAAATAAAAATAAATTTAAAAAACCGCTGCCCAAGGAATCACTACTTCCACATCCAGATTCTCTATCCAAGTCACTCACAACGAAAAAACTTTGCATGTGAAAATAATTATTTATGGAACTTTAATAACATAATATTTGAAATCCTCTACCCCAAAAACGCAAAAAACGATACCCCACATCGGTAGTGGGGTGGGGGTGGTGATAGGGGGTGGTAGTGGGGGGTGGATGAAGTAAAAAAATATTTTGACGTTTCTGGTTCCTGTACATACACTAAATCACATTTTTTTTTCATCCCCTTTAATAAGGAGGTGGGGGTGGTAATGGGAGTAGCTAATGCCAAACATTTTTTTGAGACCTTAGCTTCTCTTGTATATACTAAATACCAATTTCATGGACTCTTACCTGCTTGATTTACCCATTTACCCCAAATTTACCCCAATTTACCCCCCAACCCTTCGACGGAACAAGATGAAAATATAATCTAGTTCTAGATCTCGTTAAAGTACATATGTGTACCAAATTTCAAGTCAATATCTTAAACGGTTCCAGAGTAAACGTGCGCACAAAAAAAAGTTACAGACAGACAGACCGACAGACAGAAAATTTTTTTTCGCTCAAACTTAAAATCTCGACGTTTCATGACATTTTAAGCCTATTTGGACAATAAGAATTTTTAAAAATTTTTTGGTCGTTACTATACTTCCACTGGACGTGGAAGTAAAATATAGAAACGAGTTAAATAATTTAATTAAAACAGCTAAATAAAATTACCCTAAACAATAACATATCAAAATATCAACATCGTTCACAATTTATGGTATTGTTTGAAGGAAATTACCCAAATCGTAAGAAATAAGGAAAATAAGAACAGCTACAAAAAAAATTGGTAAAAGAATTTATGTATTCTTCTTATTCGCAACGTCTTGCCGGAAGTTTTATGATTCATAAATTATTCTATATTTTAATATTGTATATTTTTCTTCAGTTGTTTTAACTGCATGCGAAATATTATTGCCAACCGCCACATTTTTTCTTTAATTCTTTTAGGGTGACCACCCTGTACATTTTTCATATTTTTCTTTGATAGTTATGTTAACTATATACGAAATATTATTCTTTTTCATGTTTTTCTTCTTTGAGTTCTTCCAGTTCTTCGTTAGCAGCAGGGTCAACTACCTACCAAATATTATCCTTCTGTCAAGTAGTTTTGTAGTTATAGGGCTAACAGAAGACACCAGACTGACAGACAGACACACAGACAGACTGATGGAATTAAACGGCTTTAATTTTTATATTGTACCTACGTACTCTGAAACGTAAAAATCCGGAGGAATTTCTGATGGTGATTTTTCATGATTACTTCCCTTCGGTAAGCGAGAGAAGTAAAAATGAAAAGAAAATATCGTTATAACCAATAGATTTAAGAATTTTTTACAAATGCTGGAGAAACCTAAAAAATAGAAAATTCTAATAATCGAAATGAGCATATTTCTGACAGTATTGACAGCAAAATTATTAATAAAATGTTTATTTACCAAAGAATGAAAATGAAATAACTCAATTAATCGATAAGCCAAAAAATAATAAGTAAAGGAACGGAAGTTGATGAAATAAAAACAGGGATATTAAGATATTTAACTAATATAATTGCTGTACCTCTTGCTGAACCATATTATAATTAGGTCACGTAATGAAGTTGTGCGTCCAGCAGCGTTTAAGTTGGTGGTCATTAAACCAATTTATAAAATGGAAAGTAGCTGATGTCTATAAATAGACTGTAAAATTAAATTATCAATTAATTGCGACTATTTTCTTAAAATAATTATATTAAGTAACATATCAAATCGAACAACCAACTGTACATCACGGGCGCTAACGTCGCGTCGTTCTGTCAGAAAGGAAAAATGTTTACCAATCACGTAGGACTGCCATCTTTGAAAGAATGTATAAGCACTTTGCAAGTAAAGTGTATGTTTTTAAAAATACATTTATAATAACTAATAAAAATAAGATCGTGAATCTTGTAGATGCCCCCGACATTGAACTATTTTCAACAAAACTCGTAATAATACGTTCCCAAGTCTGTAGGGTTCAGACTATCGTTCTATTGGCATGGGTATATTTTTTGGCAAAATACGTTGCACAATCATTTGAAATTTTTATACTGACCACTCGATCAGGACCTCTATTCTGTAAAACCGCGAAAGCACATTCCCGTGAGAAGTGGGCGGAGTTCACTTGAATATGAATAAAATCCTATTCTGTAACTACGGGAGAGATCACCTCGGCCGAAAAATGTGTGAACTTCTACTGGTAAATCATGAGGGAATCCGTCAGTTCCCGGGGAGAACGGCGATCCTAACCGTACTTTTATGACAGTTTACGTCGGCCAAAAATTATTGTTGTTAACTATGTGAATCAGAATGGACATTGCGGATTTGCTCATCGCCAATGAGGTAATAATAATATAATTCTTAGCAAATATTACAATTACTCTTTTAGTTTATTTTTTTTAAATATATAATACCAAGAACGAGTATACGGAATTTTTGATCAATAAATAAATTCTAGATATTACGAGATCTTCGTGATGCCGAGGAGGATTTGGAAGGGGGACGGCAAGTTCTTCATAAGATTAACCCATTTGTATCATTAACCGACCAAGCAATTATAAGGAGATTCAAGGTCAGCAACGAACTTGCCCTTGACATAATCGAAGCGGTAACTCCTTTCATGCAAGCCCCCATACGACATTCAGGAATCACAATAAAATAATAACTGAACAGCTGATGCTTTTGGGCCAACCTAATTGGTTGTAAATTCGGCTATTCTCGCTGAATTACTTCACGTTCACCACCTATTCACTGCACTTACGGAATGCAGTCTAGGACGGTCGGGTGAGATGCGTGTGATGGAAGCTCTCGCTTCGCACGATGAATGCCCACTTTCCCCATAATTACAGAATAGTCCAGAGGACGAAACCGCACTACTCGAGCAGGGGGGGGGGAGATTATTCTCCTTTAGGATATCTAGACTGTCATCCTGTGGTTGATCAGGGTTGCGGTCTTCCAAAGGTGTCATTGCTGAAGCTCTGCTACGTACTCTTTGCTTTAACGGTTCCAAAAGTTCTGCTGGAATAAGTGGATTTTCTTAAACTGCGAGAACTGATTTTCTTATATTTGTGGTAAATGAGGATTGCGTATTATAATGACAGTTCTTTCTACGACGATGTGAGCGGATGTAAAAGATATAAAACGTTCAGTTCTGAGGGGATTGGAAAAATCGAATGAACAGCTTGTAACTCCCAGAGCTCTTTTTAGAAAATACTTTGAACTGTTTAAGCCAATCTCCCTCTGAGAAACCTCCAAGACTTCCAGGATTTATGAAATGCCACCCTAATCTTTCGCAAGTGAATTAATTTACAATGTGATCTTTGTTAGACATTAGATAATCACCCAAAATTTGAATTTCTTTATTAGTTCGTAAAAAAATTGTGCCGTTGTCTGAATGTATGTGGGCTGGTTTGCCACAAGGAAATACGAATTGCTTTAAAGCGAGAATGAAAGCACCGGTGATTAAATCAGAGAACTTTTAGTGAATTCATTTCATTACAAAACATAAGAATATGCACATGTAGGATCTAGACCATTTGAAAAAGAAGTGTCTGGAAGAAATCTAGTACTAGTAGTTTCCTATTATTGTAGAAACAGTTTATATAGTTTACGATAATCAGAATTCCAAAAGTTATATGCATCTATACAAACTTAGCATCCAGAAAGTGGATCCAGAAATCTATCAGCAATGCTATACTGTTATCATTCTTAAAGAGAGAAAGTATAGTAAGAAGTTATTTTAGTTTCAATTATGTTACGCTGGTTTAACATGAAAGTTAAATTAAATATTGTGAAGCTGAGAGATTTGCGTGCAAATATTATTTTTGAGTGACACCTTGAAAAATTAATCGAATTACCTGAAGATTAATTTAAATTATATGAACCATTTTCTCCGAAACAATTATATAACACTACCTGTCTTCGTCTCTTGAGCGATTGAGTCACAACGTCTAAAGTAAGTTTTTTCTTCCCGTCCCCTCTCAGATCCCTACCAGTCGAGCTGTTAGACTTCACTTGGATTGTGTTGTGCTAAAATAGATCTTTGGAAAAGGGTTTGTAAGGGAGGGTGAGGTATAATTGTTTCGGAGAAAATGGTTCATATAATTTAAATTAATCTTCAGGTAAGTCGATTAATTTTTCAATTATATTTCACCATTTTCTCATTCACAATTATATAACACAGGTAGATGTTTAAAGAATATGATCTATTTTAAGAGTACGTGTATTAATAATGTGAAAAATGTTCAGCTATTTGAATTGTTTAGTAGTAGACTAAGAAACAATTTGTAACTTTAATGGCCAACACTTTAATGATTTTTGCTATAAATAATACTAGTAATGCGAAATAAATTTCTACTATGTATTATTCGAACGTAGTAATAGGTCTTTCCAAAACTTATGTCATTATATAAGTCCATATTGGAACCCCCAAATATTCTTTCAGTGAGGCTTCTTACTGGATTCACAGGTTTATTATAAATATGTATTATTTGATCAGTCTACTTTTCATCTGAGCAGTTGCTGCTCTTTGTGGCTTTTTACATTAGTTGGTTTCACCTTCAAGGCTAATGTCTCATTTATATTCCAAGTAATATTTATGAATAATAACCACAGATGATTGCTGATTATTTCAGAAAAGTAGGAGTATTAGAGGCTGTCGAATTTTAATTTTGTCGATATTGAAAGTTTTGGAAGTTTTTAATGCACCTTTTTTTTTTATGTGCATTCTATGTCCAGGGCCCTAGCATAGAAAATGACCAACTTAGTATGAAAATTTGAATAAACTGAGAGGCCGTCGAGAATAAAATTTTCCTTGGTAATTAATACTGGGTCTAGATTGCAGGTATTTCCGTATTTTGGGGCATTTGACCTTTTATTATAGTTTTATTTTATTTATTTATTTAATTATTTGTTTATTAATTATTTTTTTTGTATATACATATATACATACATTTATATAGGACTCCTTAAAAAAAGGTTGTATTCCGTGAAATTTGTCAAATCAAATTATTTATTGGTGCTATATACAGAATGGTATTTACACAGGTCAATATTTAAATTAACAAATAGAAAAATATACATATTCATCATATAAAACATATAAAGTATAAATACAGACGTTGGGATTTAACAAATACATTTAACTATCATATATTTTATTATCAAGGCTGACGCAAATCTGCAAGGCTATACTGATGCACAAGACTATCTCTCCTAAATCAAATTGGATTTTAGAAAATATAATTGTTACATCTTTTTTGTAGGTACAAGCACTATATTGCATAACATTACAGTAATTTCGCCATTTGCTTAGGTAACAACATTACTGTCTTGGAATACTTCAGCGCACACTTTTGTAATCTCCTTTCTCTCTTTTTATAAGGAAGGGAATTGGTTTTCAAAATGTTTCTGACCATCGGGTACACTATATTTGCCATTCTCATAAAGGGACAATCAAATTACAGTCTGCCTTATCTGTGATAGTTTACTTAATAATATTTGTCACTACGAAAAATGGTGGTTATTCTGTACACCAGTTTACAGTAAAAAGATTTAGGCCGCTCCCTGACGGACCGGAATGATATCGGTACGGTATCGGTACGGCATCGGTGCAACATGGTGCAACATATGTTTTACCGCACTGGATTCCCTCACGGTCCTACAAATTTTGGTTTTGTAGTTAGTAATTGTGTAGCTTCGATATAAGGATATCGTCATCTAGCGATGAAGAAGACGTTGTGTTTTATATGTACTTAAGGTTACGAAGAAAAAGGAAACGATTTTGGTTCCATGGAACTTGCACTGCAGATTATTTGTGGCAGCTCCGGAATTGACTATAATTGATGATAAATTTTAGTCAATGTATATAATGCGTAAGAGGACATTTGAGGAACTTGTTCTGCGTGTCAGCCCAGCTATTACTAAACAAAATACAAACATGAGAACATAATCTGTTAACTTGAAATTATATAGGCAATCATGTTTTTCTACTTGAAGTACTAATTTAAGTTCGATAGACGTAATGACCGAAAAATAATAGCATTACTCTCGGTAAATACAGAGAGGCGACTGACAAATTTGTCGATTGCCTGCATTCCGAAAACATGTGGAATCGGTACCTCGTACGAACCGCGTCGTACCGACCCGTGTGATGAGAATTATTCAAATATATGGAGTCGACATCGGCTCTTCATACCGAGGGCTTACCGTATCAATATCGTACCGATACCATTCCGGTCCGTCAGGGAGCGGCCTTACTGTCATTGAATCTGGTTGTTCATAGGTCTGGATTCTCTATTTGCGACCACATTTTCCTTAGTATTAGTGTATGATTCTATATACATGCATACATATATACACATAAATATGTCATTTCAGACAGATTACCAATTTTTCCCTATTTCATTTGACTGTTTATATCAGGTTTGCCCATTCTATTAACGTATGCGATGCCTGTTATATCTTTTATACTCAACAGTACATTGAACCTTATTATATTATTAATATTATTACTATTTCCTGTTAGAGAAAGGTTTTAGTGTATTTTAAAACAAACAATAAATTCAAAAAATTATTTTTGTCATATTTATTTATTGACAATGTTATTTTATGAAAGCAGAAATAAAGGATAACATTAAATACTAGATGTGTATTTGAGCTATGAGAATTTAGGGAACATAATTATTTCTCGAAATATTCATATCTTCAGTTTTATTCTTTATCCATCATTCGAAATTAGTCTTAAGAAAATTTAGCAACCTCAAGGTACTGTTAAAATATGTTGCTTATTCTTTAGAAATTCGTTTGAAATTGTATTCTTTTTCCATTTTTTGTGTACGGCCAGCCGTAATGAAATGCACGGACATGCTACTATCAGTCTTCTAATATGCCTCGCAAATTTTTGAATTTTACAAGTAGTCTTTTTATTTCGAACAGTCTTTTAAGGTTGGCTTTTATTTACTTGAAGCGGAGAAGTTATTTGTAGTAGGTAATGAACAATATGCATCTTTTCGAAAGTAGTGAAATTACAATTTTGTATATTAATTTTAGAACAATTCTATAATCCTCCATCTAGAGATGAGGATAGAGATGCGTTTATTTAAATTTTAGGGGTTAAGAATAATACAAGAGCCATATTTTTTGGAGCTTAGGGGAAAAACGAATAAAAGTAATTTGGTTTTGATAGTTCTTGAAATGTTTTTAATTAAATATCTTTCCTCCCCTTATAGAGATATGTTTGTGATGATGTAGACTGGAAGTTAGTCTACCCCCCCCCCCCCCCCCTTAACTCATTTAAGAATACCAGGAGCCTTAGATATTTTTGACTACTCATGTGCGTAAACTTTAATTAAGTCTGCCAGTTATAGTTTAACTATGAGTGTATCTTTACAGAGCAGAGAGCGCTCCTGACTCGTGCGTTTTAATCCAGGACCTGATAACTGGAATCCTGTAATTGGTCATTTTCCCAAAGACCATTTTTTTTCTATCCTATAGGGATGAGCTATTAGTGGAGCAGGAAAAACCCACGCGTGAATGCCATTATCTCGTTCTGCAGTTGTCAGCTTTCCGCCGATGAGGGACTGCTGTCTGAGGCATCATCAGAAAAATATATAAGAATTTAGATTTTTTCACTGTTTTATTTTGCCACATGAATACCAGTTTAGCATTATTTTTGTTACAATACACATTCAATAAGCCACCACTTATGGGCTAATTAATCATATGTATGACAAGTCACGTGATTGTCCCACAAACTTTGAATAAATCATATGGTATATTTTTATGTTATTTAATATTTCGTTTGACATGTACATTGTACATCCATAATAATATGACCTAAGTGTGATCAAAAGTATTATTATTAATAATATTATTATCATGTGACTATTCGTACCTCTTCTATACAGTATGTCTGCGAATGGGGTTTACAGTAGGTGTAATGGCCAACATTTTTAACCTTTCGAGAAAATGTTATTCTTTATAAAAGTTTTTGCTTGCCTAAAAAATAGTAATGACGTTGAGAAAAATTAAATTTTTTATACGGCGTGCCGAGCGGGGTGCTCAAAAATTACAAAAACTTAAAATTCCGTGAGAGTAAACTGGTTATACTTTTTATTTTGGAACAAAATGTAAAATAAAAAAGATGTTTCAAATTATATGGTTTGTCTAAATTCAAAATTTCATTTGAATATTGCAATGTTTCGAAATAAGTGAAAATACTTGTCGGTTTTTATCAAATTTTTATTTATCTAATTGTATTCGAACAAGCCGAGTAAATATCAGATAAACAATTCTGAATTTGTAAATGCAAATGCACCAGACATTAACTTTTTTTAAATATTGCCTTTCAGTAAAAATTCTAAATTCGGGCTCGTCTCACTCCAATACCTAACATGTTGTGAAGCCACAGTCTCATTTATTGAAAACGTTGACTCGTCGGAGAAACCTTAGGTAAATTGGCTCTCAGTCAAATTGTCTGAAATTGAGATATGTTACAGTTTATGAGGTCCTGATCAAAAGTTTTCATGGGCCCAACCCAAAGTAATGACTAGATTTTGACTTAGAGACGAGATAAGGTTCACTGATTTGCGATTTTCATATAACTTATAAATATTCTTTAAATACATATATGAACATTTTATGAGTTATATACTATCATATATTTTCTAAAGCATGTTTGGTAAGCCTCTGAGCATGTCAGAAACATGCCATGGCATATCTGTGTGAAGTTTGTTAACCATTTGTAAAGTAAGTAAAACATCAAACTTAATTTATTAATATCATTCTACGTATATTCATTGCTAGCTTAATACTAATCGGTGAAGTATAGGTTCAAGATCCTCTACAACTATATCTTAAGAATAAAATCTTGATATAAAAGTTAAATCACAACATAAAGAAAAATTACAAATATTAAAAAATACCTACGTCTTGTGTAATCCCCAAGACAGGCATTACAGGTTTTGTTGGGCTATCAAACGTGTTTGAGCGGGTCTCTAATGTGTCCGATCGTGTTTAGAATATAAAAGGTAAATGAAATAAAATATCACGCATGGGGTGCTTGATTAATACATCCATTTTCCACTTACAATTAATATTTGTGTCTATCGAATATCTACATCATTTAAACCATCATTGTTTAGTAGTAAAGCTCTTTCAGCAGCGTCTAATATTTGGTATAGAAGAGAAGTTCGTGGATATCTGATATTTTGTTGGTGCCGAGCAAAACCAAGATACCATAAAATACTGGCAATATGACAACATGTACCTAATGTCCTTGCTCCTGATATGCAAGTATAGTAATACCCTTCGATTGGATTCTCTTCATCGTAATTGTGTTCTCGTTCTGTATTATAAGCAATCCATTGTTGATAAACGGTCGCATTTCTAAAATGTGAATGCAGTCTAAATCTTACAAAACCCAGCACCAGTGCATGTCATCTTCCCTGTTTAAATTATTTTGAATATAGGACGGTGCCAAATATAACTGATATGCACCAACAGTTAGATCTTCCAAGTATTCAAGAGAGAGTTCAGGAAAGCCTGAAAATTGATTATGCTCAAGACGAATCTACTCAGCTCCCCTTCCATGTAATAAATATTCTGCCTCTGTGCGTGCCTGGACATATTTACCTCTTCAGATCTCTGTAATAAGGTTAATGCTAGCTCTGTATTTGCTCCTTCCATCAGTACAGGACCATGAAACCGATTAAGTAATGCACCAGCTATACGGTAAAAGTCGCCAATATGAGCTGTGTGTGCCATCCTTATTACTTGTGCAAAAAAATTGGAAATACTTTTAATATGACCATTTCGACTTTCTACAATCCATCTAGTTTTTGTTACTAATTTGGAGTTATTGGCTTCTCTGGTCGATAATTGACGCTGACTTCTTTGTAGTAAGTGTGGCATGTGGTACCTTATATCTAAGTGATCGTGTAATTCTGTAGCATCGCGATATCCACGGTCTACAATAGGAATATCTCCAGCCTGGAACCATTCCCATTAATGTCTCGGTCAAATTCAGCTCGCAACAATGCTGCATCATTATTGCGACTATCGGAAAAGTAAGGTCCTTGAATGTCAAGAATTTTGCCAGGTGGGTTTCACTAAATGATACCCTTTAAATTTACAAAAGGATTGTCTTAACACTCTAAAGTTTCTGCTCTTTTCAATTTTTAGATAGGTACATGTTGTCATATTGCCAGTATTTTATGGTATCTTGGTTTTGCTCGGCGCCAACAAAATATCAGATATCTATTAACTTCTCTTCTGTACCAAATATTAGCCGCTGCTGAAAGAGCTTTACTACTAAACAACGATGGTTTAAATGATTCGATAGACACAAACATTAATTGTAAGTGGAAAAGGGACACATTAATCAAGCACCCCATGCGTGACATTTTATTTCATGTACGTTCTATATTTTAGACATGATCAGACACATTACAGATACGCTCAAATACGTTTGATAGCCCAACAAAATCTGTAATGCCTGTCTTGGGGATTACACAAGATGTAGGTCTTTTTTAATATTTGTAATTTTTCTTTATGTTGTGATTGAATTTTTTTATCAGGATTTTATTCTTAACATATAATTGTAGAGGATTTCTACTTCACCGATTAGTATTATGCTAGCAGAGAATATACGTAGAGTGATATTAATAAATTGTACTCTTAATAATTAATAGTCCACAGTACATCGCCCTTTTTTTTTAATGATTAATAACAGGCTGAATTTTCGTTTTGACGAGACGCCCAACTTTTCTCTCTGCGAAAATTCTCGATAGTGGTAGCTAATAGCAAATAGTATATTATATTACTAGGAGTAGAACGCACTCTTTTTTTGTGTTGAGCCCAGGATTTGCGGCTGAGGCGAAGCGGAAGCCGCAAACTGGGCGAAACACAAAAAAAGGCGTTCTACTCCGTGTAATATATACTATTTTTTCTTCAAGCGTATTAAAATGCAAACATTTATTTATTTATTTATTTATTTATTATAAATGTACAATTATTTAAAGTGCAGTTTTGTACGTTTAAACTACTGGTACATGTTTCGTTGTCTATATTCATAATTTTATTAGTTTGTTCCAAGTTGTTTGTTATAGTGTATTCTTCATTTAGAACAAGTTCATTAGGGGTGCTCCAATTTGTGTCTTTAGAAGTACTAGGCTTATTATAATCGACCGGTGCTAGAATTCTTTTGGCTGTCTGTTTTTTATTAGTTATGGATTCCTCTATATAACCCTCAGCTACGGAACTTGACTTCCATCCCCCATGCCTTTTTGAACAAGAAATATCTCCACCATTGTCTACAAGAATTGTTGCTGACGTTCGTCGTAGACAGTGACCTGTATATTCGGATGGATTTGACAAATTTAAATACAGAGCAACTTCTCTTGCCGTATTTGAAATTTTATGTATGCCCATTACTACTTTGTGACATTTTCCTTTTTGATACTTGATAAAAAATGGAAACTTTTCGGGCGAAGTTTAGTATACTGGCGGCACAAATTCAAGTAAACGTCACCGACAATAGTAAACGACCGTGGCTTTTTAGTTTTTGTATTTATAATTTTTACTAAAATTAATGTTCCACAATCCTCGACATCTTCTACATTCAATTTTAATAGTTCATCACAGCGACAGGCGCCTGTGACTCCGAATATCAACAAAACCTACAATCGATCGACAATTACCTATTTGTTTATTAAGAAAAGGATGCTAAATTTCTTACCTTTGTAGCTAAATAAGTGTCATTGGGTACATTTTGCAAAAAGTCGTCGAACTCTTGTTTTGTTAACACTTTGGATTTTTTCGGGTTGTAACCTTCCCCTTGACGTTTTAAAAAAGCACTGAGTTCCGTATATTTTGCAATATTTATATTATTTTTTAGGTTTAATTCAGCTTTAAGCATTGAATACTGTGCCCAGAGAGTTGAACTTTTCAATTTATGTTTTTCGGACAAATTCGAGAAATACGCCAACATAACGTTTTCGGAATAATTGCGAACATTTTGCTCTTGAGCCCATTTTATTAGTCGCTCGTATGCAAATTCATACATTTTGCGAGATTTCTCAGGAATTAAATTCTCTACAGCCGCATTAGCAATTCTTACTAATTCTGGTGGTGTACACTGTAATTCTTCACCCATCTTTTACGTTTTACACAACAACAACATATAATTCGAATGCAATCGCGAACCACGGACTAATGATATGAAATAATATGACAGATGGTTTGTAGATAGCGCGCCACCGGCCGCTGTGGTGGCGTTCGGTACTAACATTTTGTTACTAGCAAAATAATGTCCTACTTCTAATCCTGTTTTTGGTAGCACAATTTAAACATTTTAATACGCTTGAAGAAAAAATTATTTTTTCTTCAAGCGTATTAAAATGTTTAAATTATGTCACCAAAAACAGAAGTAGAAGTAGGACATTGTTTTACTAGTAACAAAATGTTAGTACCGCACGCCACCGTAGTGGACATTGTTTTACTAGTAACATAATGTTAGTTCCGAAAGCGCCACCGCAGTGGGTATTGTTTTACTAGTAACATAATGTTAATAACGAAAGCCACCGGTGGCGCGCTATCCACTAGCCACTTGTCATATTGTGTCAACATGTAAGACTGTAGTTTGAATATTTGTACATTTAAGATAAATAAATGAATTTTTGCATTTTAATACGCTTGAAGAAAAAATAGTATATATTACACGGAGTAGAACGCCTTTTTTGTGTTTCGCCCAGTTTGCGGCTTCGGCTTCGCCTCAGCCGCAAATCCTGGGCTCAACACAAAAAAAGAGTGCGTTCTACTCCTAGTAATATAATATACTATTTTCTATTTCACACGAATTAGACAATTCGAAAACCTGTCATTTAGTGAAACCCACCTGTCATTTACTACAATTATGTTGTAGTGGACAAACACGGGGCTTATTATAATTAACTCGCGCAAACGTAACCAAGGAAATCAGACATTTAATGAATGAAAAATATATTGCCAAAATAATTTGACAGGTTGTCGAATTGTCTAATTCGTGTGAAATAGATAAAATAATTTTTGCTATTAGCTACCACTATCGAGAATTATCGCAGAGAGAATAGATGGACGTCTCGTCAAAACGAAGCTACTCACGAAAATTCAGCCTGTTACTAATCATTAAAAAAATGTGGATGTTTGATGTTTTATTTACTTTACAAATGGTTAACAAACTTTACACAGATATGATATGGCATGTTTCTGACATACTCAAAGGCTTACAAAACATGCTTTAGAAAATACATGATAGTATAAAACTCATAAAATATTCATATATGTATTTAAAGAATATTTATAAGTTATATGAAAATCGCGAATCAGTGAACCTTAAATCTAGTCATTACTTTGGGTTGGGCCCATGAGAACTTTTGATCAGGACCTTAATTTCAGTCAATTTCACTGAAAGCTAATTTACCTAAGATTTCTGCGGGGTCCAATTTATAAAAATTCGTGTTGTCACTTAAAATTTCAATTTCAACCCATAAACAGAAATCTAATCGTTTTGCTTCTAAGGTGTGGTAAAAATGAGGTTTGTATGGAAATATTTTATTGAACCAGTTTTTTTAATTTTTTTGACCAATTTATGAACAGCTATTCTCGAAACATACACATTGGGAAATTTCTCACTAAATTGTTGAAGAACGTAACGGTATGAACTTCCACCGTCTCCATAGTACTCCATTAAAAAAATTCTTCGCTCGACCGTTACCATTTTAAAATTAATTTTTTAATGCAGATATGTCATTATATGTAGATGTAACTAGATAACAACGCACCTAACAATCAAATAGAACATTACAGGAATTATACAGGATGTTCCTAATATAGGATTCCAAATTTCTACAGCTTGTAGTATTTGTCAAAATAAAATAAAAGTAAAAAAAAGTATTTCAGTAAAAATTCACTTATTTCAAAATATTGCAATATTAAAGTGAAATTTTGAGTTTGGACAGACCATATAATTTAAAACAACTTTTTTATTTTACATTTTGTTCCAAAATAAAAAAATATAACCAGTTTACTCTTACGGAATTTTAATCTTTTGTAATTTTTGAGCACCTCATATAAAAAATTTAATTTTTCTCAACGTCATTACTATTTTTTAGGCAAGCAAAAACTTTTATAAAGAATAACATTTCCTCAAGAGGTTAAAAAAATTAGCGATTACATCTATTGTAAACCCCATACGCGGATATACTGTGTATTTAACTAAAACCTGTACTTTATCTGAGGTTGTATCAAATGGAGCCATATGCCCCGTATACATTTTTTATATTTGCATTTCAGAAGATAAAGATAAGGCTTACTTTTTACTTGATATGAATCACTTCACAGATTACACTAAACATTAACACATTAACTTGGTTATTTATACAGGTCTAACTCGCTCTGCACAAGAAAACGAAGTGAAGTCTGATAGCTCGACTGGTGGGGATCTGAGAGAAGGTGGGGGGGGAAAAAACTTACTTTAAATATTGTGATTCAATCGCTCAAGAGATGAAAACTACCTGTGTTATATAATTGTGAAGGATATAATGGTGAAATATAATTAGGCATTAAAATCTTCTAGAAAATACATATCGCAGTTATATAACTATTCTAAAACTTGTAATAATTCAAACAAATTTTTTAACGTAATATTAAAGAAAGAACCACTTTTTGTAAACAACTAATTTGGGATTCTTCATTTATTTAAGGAAATGGACACAGCATATTTGCGCTTGAACCCATCGAATAAAAAGCTTTCTACAATCAATCATTTTCCAAAGCATATCAGGCTCCACAAAAACATCCCAACAGATCTCGACAAACTACGCAGTAAAGTGTAAAATCAATTTCATGATCTCATTCAAATGTCACTTCCCATTCAAACTAGAGCTTATTATACTTAAATGCGTATGATGAAAGTTATATTACCATATTGAAGACCAATTTACAATCACACAATAATTTTAATATCTCAATAAAGAAGTTCTTATTTTTTAACAAAACATATTTTATGCAGGAGCAGTTTTTTTTTTAGTATTTCATTGAAAATAACGAACCACATAGGAACGAAATTACTAATGTTTTTGATTAGGCACACACACACAGCTCTACGAAATATCGAAACTGCAATATTCAGTGTGCCTTGCATATGTCAATGAACTTTACCTAGATAGGTAATAATCAATATTATTTTAAAATATTGTCAAGGTATTTTTAACAAAACTATTACGACGCTAATAAAAGTTGGGTGTTGCCGACTACAAATACTTATTAAACATCATAAATTTTATTAAACATATATGTAGAATAGCACGGTAAAGTTGACCACACACTTGTTAAGTGTGTAAAAAATGTCGGCGTTTTTGGCGGTGCGGTGCGGCGTGTTTGATGGTCAAAGGTGCCGACATTTTTGAGTGCTTAGTGGACCTGAAACAACTATAGAATACTACTTATTGAAATTGGGTGATATCCGCCATCCAGGGTGACTATCAGAGGCATTTAAATTGTCATATTTTATATAAACTATGTTTTATCACAATTTTAGAGCATGGTTTATTAAGGTTTTTTACACACAGAAAGTATGCCTTCTGTCGTATTTCTTTGATATTTAGCAATATCTGGATTTCTATTCATCATAGGGAGATGAGAACATCTATATTGTTATATGTTAATATAATAATAGAAATAATTGAGGTAGTTTTAACCTTGCTGTAAAGTTATAACTGAATAACTGAAAAAATGCATCAATTATTACAGTTAATAACTTACGAATGTCCGTAGCTCATTCTTGAAAACTTATATTAGCATATGCCTAAATCTTCAAGTTTTGCAAAAATTTTGTATCATTGAAATATATGCAGTCTGTCCTAATAGACTAGTAATTTTTACTTCCTTCGCTTTGTATTGTAATCGTGAAAAATCACCCTCCGAAATTTCGGATTTTTACGTTTCAGAGTACGTAGATTATGAAAATTCAAGCCGTTTAATTCCGTCAAGCTGTCTGTCTGTCTGCAGGTAGTTGATCCTACTGCTAACGAAAAACTGGAATAGAGTTCCGTTGAAATATATACAGGGTGGACCCCATGAAGAGTATAAATAGGGAAAAATGTGAGGGAAAACAGTAATTTTTGGCATGTAGTTAACACAACTGTCAAGGAAGAAAAATATGGAAAAAAAATACCACAAAAAAGAATTTCAAAATGTAGCAGAGCACGATGATGGGTACGTTTAGGAAATGCAACGGTTGACAACAGTTGCGAACAGCGGTTTCTTAAACGACAACGCCGAGAACGTGTTAATTGTCAACTGTTGGATATTTTAGTCAGCGGTAAAAGTTAACCTCATTTTCTTTCATCAAGCAGATCAATTTTGTCTTCCAAAAAGTATTTCAAAAAGTATTTCAAAATAAATAAACCAATTATAATCGCATGCACTAAACACTAATTTATTTAACCGATTTAACATTATGACATTCACTAAATAACATAAATATTTTTTTGGACATAACCTCAACTATAGTGACATTTAGCAACATCCTTTACACCGTTTAGCGAACTCACAACAATTGACTAGAATCAAAAAGTAATCAGGTTGAGTGATTATTCTCAGCGGTGGCGTTCCCTAAACGTGCCCACTTTTTCGCCTACAGTTAACACAACTGTGAAAGAAAAAAATATAAAGATATATATAGGGTGGTCAGATAAAAAAATTAAAAATATGATGGAGGATGATAATATTTCGCATGCAGTTAATACAACTGTCAAAGAAAAATATGAAAATTATAAAGGGCGGTCACCCAAAAAAAAAAAAAAAAAATTAGAAAAATGTGACGGAGGATGATAATATTTGGCACGTAGCTAACACAAATGTAGAGGAGAAAAATATGAAAAATATACACGGTGGTTACCCTAAAAAAATAATGAAAAAATGTGACAGTTGGTAATGATATTTCACATGCAGTTAACACAACTGTCAAGGAAAGATATAAAAAATTATACGGAGTCGTTACTCTAAGAAAATTGTTGAAAAAATGTGAGGGATAATATTTCTCACGCCGTTAACACAACTGCCGAAGAACAAAGATATGAAAAATAAAATATACCGGGTGGCCACCCAAAGAAAAAATTAAAAATGAGGCGATGTAGTTAACACAACTCTCAAGAAAGAAAGATGTAAGCAAAATATGCAAAAAAGCAATGAAAAAATGTGACGGAGAATGATAATATTTGGTATGTAGTTAACACAATTGTCAAGGAGAAACATTTGAAAATTATATAAGGTGTCAGATTAAAAAAAATGGATGAGAAATATGACGGATAACATATCATATGTAGTTGACACAATTGCCAGGAAAGAAAAATATGAACTGTAAAACATAATTAGGGTGGATACAATATTTGGACTGTACATAATTACCGAGGAAGAAATCTAACATGTTTTTAGTGAAATGTATACGGTCACTCTAAAAAATAACTAATTAAGAAATGGCAGAGGCAACTAATGTAAGTAAAATGTAGTTGTCACTATTGCCAGGAAGAAAACCTGACATACTTTTAAATAAAAAAAGATCAACTACAGTCTTCCCACAGAAAAGATAATGAATAATGACAAAAGTGTTAGGAAAATAGCCATAGTTTTAGTTAAAAATAATATATAGGGTCGTCATCAAACAGAAAAAATAATGAATGACTTAATTATGTAAACTGTGCATTTTTAATAAGGCTGTGCGCCAGAGAGTGAAGTTTTGGGTAAATACCTTTACCGATTTTTTATTAGAAATTGGAGCAAATTGGAACAGAATAAAGTTAGAAAACAATATTTGATTATTAGAGAGAAACGATTTAAAAGAAAACGTTAAATCAGAAGGTATTTTAAAATTTAACTTCATAAAATTTACAAAAGGTAGAGAGAGGTTCTCAATTCGACACTTATGTATGTTTTTCTTATATTTGTGCAAATATTTCTCTGGAATGGCTTAAGCGATTTCTATGAAATTTTTATTAAATTGCAAGGTATGGCGGTGGTCTCAGACTAATAAGAAACGTCTAGTACAAGGTGAGCAAAAGTTGGAAAGAAAATTTTTTTAGTAGTCGAGAATTTTGCGAAGTCGCTAGTGATAATTTAATTTTGTGATAAAAAATTCAAATTCCGTCGTAATTGCATTAATATTGGTAGTTAGTTGTTTTAGGAGCAGCTGATAACAAACTTGGCGTCAAAAGTTAGGAATTCGAAATGACGAATTCAATATGGCTGCGTTAATTGCAATATTTTTGCAGATTTTTTAAATTTGATACATAGTAATTTCAGATTTCTCTACTAACGAGCCTAGTGTTAATGCTAAAAAAGTCACAACAATGATTATTTTACTACTTAGAAGCTAAATAAGGCAGCCACTAAAAAGAGTTACAAAAAATATTTTAAAAATTATAAAATAAAATTTCACCATTAGTGGAAACTACTTACCCGCCCCGAGGGTGCTGAATCCAAAAAAAATAGTGGGAGAAGTTTTTAATCACCCTTTTAAACGGCCAAAAACCACCCTTTTCGCCTTTCTCGATGGTGGAATTATTATACGTGTTTGGGAAGGAAATAATTGAAGTTATTATAAAGCTTTATTGACCAGTGAAGATCTGAGACTGGGTAAAAGGCGGTAGCAGTTACAACCCTTCCAAGGGTTGGAAAATTAACTTGTTTTCACTTTTAGTTTTAATGCTTACCGCTCCGTTTTCGAGAGAGCCGAACTTGAAAGATTTAGTCGATTACGTCTTCAACCTTTCCCAACTCCGGGAAAAAAATACCCTTTTCTTGGTTTTTACCGTAGGAGCATTGATCATATGTGTTTTGAAGGAAATGATTTAAGATTTGGTGACAAAGGAAGGGTTATGTCAGGGGAGGGTGGTAACAGTCCTTCTTAATCTGAATATCGAAAAATAGATGAATAAAATCATGAGTGATCTATTTTCGTAAAAAGAATTTTCATAAGGAGAAGTAAATTCTCCGCGTGGACTAGCTGCGTAAAGGGATCGTGTCTCCACTTGGTTACCGAGAACCTGCGTAAATTCTAAACAATCTTCCTATTGTATTTTTGTTTTTTTTTTTATTAATTGTAAACTTTTTTGGTTATTGCCCATTTGAGGTAGGTGGAAAAGTTGAAAATGCAATCGACTATTTTTTTCGAGTTCAGCGCCCTCAAAAATGGGGGCGGGGGTAAGTATTAAAAGTAAAAAAGAGAAAGAAGTCAATTTACCACCCCTTGGAAGGGTTATAACAACCTCCAAGGGCTGCTGTCCTCCTTCATCCTGCTCAATAAACCTTCATAAAATCTTAAATGAAAAATGGAGAAAATGGATGACTTTTAACCGTTTAAAGAGGTGGGTGGGGTTAAAAATCTCTTCCACTATTTTTGTTGGATTCAGAACCTTCGCGTGGGGTACATAGGTTTCGTCGCTGCAGCAAATAGTCGACTAAAAACGGTAAAATTTGGCTTCCCTACCTCCACTACGTCGCCGTCACTCAGTTAATTGAACCTTGTGAGCTAATATCGATATTGAGGTCAGTGTAAAAATTAACAAATAACGGATTCAAATGTATTTACAAGCGACTTCAATATCGATATCAGGTAATTAAGATATTAAGGTTCAATTAACTGGACCGCGGTGAAAAATTTTATTTTATAAATTTTAGCGCCCTTTTTTAAGCTGGTTCAATTTATTTATTATTTCTTTTTTTTATTTTCTTTTTAAACAATATTTTCATCGTGTTAACCTTGTATGTGTATATTTTTAAACAATCCCTTAGCAAATCTTTCTTTACGTCCAAAGAATTACGTGAAAAAATTTTAGAAACATTCCACTTTTTGCTTTACTACGAGTGTCCTTTGGAAAAAAATATGTGACATAATAGGCAAAGGTCACAGTATGCTAAACAATAAAACAATATCAGCTAATAACAACAACATTATAACAACATAAATTGATATGATCTGAATTGATATATAAGATAATATTGTACTTTTTATTACAATTGTGCGAAGTAATCATCAAATAATTATTACACTGAAAATTTGAGCTCGATCCAATACGTAGTTCCAGAAATATTAGTACAGTACCTAGAGGTACTACGGGAGCCCACCCTAAGTGTCCGTGCACCCCCCCCCCCGATCCTTTAGGACAAAGTTTTTCATAAAGATTAAAGCCTAAGGAACAATTTAAGACATCTCCTAAAAAAAAAAATTGGCTGCACTTTCAAAATGGCGTCCGTAAAAAAAAACAAAATTTGCAGATATGGTTTTTGTCATTTAACACAAAAACTAAAAAAGATGGAGAAAAACTTTCCGTACAAAAAATAAAGTACATAACATTTTCTACAATTTTGTTCCTATATAATATTTGCATTGGAGTTACCATTTTCGAGATAAATGATTAATCTCTTAAAATAAAATATAAAATTCAATACAAAACGTAACCCTACGGAAGCCCACCCTAACTGTCCGTGCACCCCCCGATCCTTGGGGACAATGTTTTTCATAAAAATTAAAGCCTAAGGAACAATTTAAGACATGTCCTAAAAAAAAAAAGCTGGCTGTACTTTCAAAATGGTGTCCGTTTAAAAAAATGCAAATATTGTTCTTGGTCATTTAACACAAAAACTAAAAAAGATGGAGAAAAACTTTCTGTACAAAAAACAAAGTGCATAAAATTTTCTACAATTTTGTTCCTATACAATATTTGGATAGGAGTTACCGTTTTCCAGATACCACTGTTACCGTTTTCGAGATAAATGTCTGCAAATTATAATATTATTATTATTATTAATTTTTTTCAGTTTATTTTATTTAATTTTTATGTTAATAATATAAAGTTATATTCTAAGTCTTAAAATAATTGTCACAGTTATTTCCTCTAAGTGATTTACCGATATATGAATTTCCATGTTTTCTTAATTTTGCACTCATTTATCTGGAAAATGGTAACTCCTCTCAAAATATTGTATAGATACAAAATTGTAGAAAATTTTATGCACGTTGTTTTTTGTGAAGAAAGTTTTTGTCCATCTTTTTTAGTTTTTGTGGTAAATGACAACAACATTGGCAACAGTTTTTTTTAATATATGGCCGCCATTTTGAAAGTACAGCCAGTTTTTTTTTAGAATATGTCTTAAATTGTTCCTTAGGCTTCAATCTTTATGAAAAACATTGTCCCCAAGGATCGGGCGGGGGGTGCACGTACAGCTAGGGAGGGCTCCCCGACTAAGGTAAGAAATATGCAAAACATCTAATTATACTGATATTATCAAAAATACGATACCGCGACGCCCGTACCATGTCGATACGGAAAGAAGACTTGTAGTTGATCCGCATCGTAAATCGCACGCCGGCTCGACACGAACGAATCAAAATTGACATTTTTGGCATTTTTCGTTTGACGTTTCTCGATCTCGATTTTGTATAAACTATTTCTTATCTGAATAACAGATGAGGGTATTAATTTCTTCTGCCGGATCTTAGACTACTAGGCAAGCGGGTCAGCTACATCTACGTCTCCCGATGCTATAGAGACATTGACGTCACACAGCTATAACATGAAAGCACCACGTATTGATGTTCTTGATTAATTTTGAAGCCTATAGAGACCCTAGAAAATTTTCTTTTTTTGCATTTTGCTCTAGAATTAATAGATCTTTCAGGAAATGTAATAAAAAAAATGCTAAATGAGCCCATTGGAGCTTATCTAATGACAAGCAACAAACGGAAACTCAGACGGAAACAAACAGAGGGTCGACAGTATTTTATATAAATTTTTTGATTTCTCTAAATTTCAGTTTTTAAATCATATTAATTATTTGTTGTGTAGGTAACTCAGGTTTTTTTTTTGAATTGTCCTTTTTAATATACGAAAAGGCGTTCTCTTTATATCATCTGATAGTTTTTAAGTAATGACGACTTGAAAACTACGATTCTGGCTTAGGAAAATACGTGTCTCAAAACGGTTTTCGTGGAATAATTCGAAACACATTTGGCGAAAAAATACTAGAGATCAATAAGAAAGCTTATAAACATTTTTTTTTTTTCTAGTTTCTTTAGAGTAGTTTCGGAGGTATGGAATTATTAATCGAAGAGCGAGAACCCTGAATTCGATATATGGTATGAAACTTTCGAACATACAAAAACAGACAGTTGATCTTGTATAAAAACACCTCACATAATTTTTTCAGGCCGCGATTTTACTTGGAATTGCGAAATTGGAAAAAATTGCATTTTTTCATTTTTTTTTACGAAAAATAATATTAATATATTTTGCATGTATATTTGTCATTTGTTGTTGCAAAAACTTAACATTTTAGTATTACAAAATTCAAACATTTCACTTTCCAACGGTGTATGCAAGAATAAGATTTGTTATCATATGACTGAAAAATAAATAAATATTAGTTTTAATATTGTTAATAGTTGCTATTTTTGTGTAATTTACAGTGTATCAAAATCATGGCCTGGAAAATATATTTTGTGAGGTGTTTTTATACAAGATCAACTGTTTTTGTATGTTCGAGAGTTTCATATTGTCACGTGTTTCCAACCTTAGGAAACTACCCCTTGCAAATTCCGTGGGTTCCAAAAATTATAAGAAGAGATGTCCACTAACACACTTTATTAAATATTTACTGGATACTTCACAATACTATTATTAATTTAAATACACTTTACTGACTAAAAATCACAATGTTTATCACTTTGTTTCTCTTTGAAGTCTTAACCTCACTTTCTCTAGATAATTCCAGATGTCACCAGAACTAACTTCTGGTAGGTTCTTTCTCGAGTAGGTGCAAATACACTACATTCAGATATTCGATCTGTTGAAGTCTGTGCCTACTTTTTAGTAACCAACATAACCTTAAATTTTAAGGGGTTGCAACATATTACAATATCATATATCGAATTCTTCCATTAATACTTCCATACCTTCGAAAATATTCTAAAGAAACTAGAAAAAAAAATAAAATGTTTATAAGCTTTCTTATTGATCTCTAGTATTTTTTCGCCAAATGTGTTTCGAATTATTCCACGAAAACCGTTTTGAGATACGTACTTTTTTATTTTTCAAAATAACCGCATAATATAAGCGAGTAGTAAGTAAGTTGTAGCTAAGGAAATGCGGATTTTTTTTAATTTGGAATTTTTTTCTATAAAATGCAAAGGAAAAGAGAAAAATGCTTTGTAAAATGAACATTGAATATTGTTATAATTTATAAAATAGATAGTGTTATTTGCAACTGGTTTATGATTAACCGTGCAGGTACAACATGAAGAGATCAGGTGATCTTTACTAACTCCAAAAAGTAAATTTTGGGAATCCCGTCCTTTGATAAAATTCATAAAAATGGCGCGTACGTTATTGCAGATTGCTTAATAAAAGCATGTAGAGTTTTTCAAGTCTTTATTATATGGTCGTCCAGAATTTATGAGAAGTATGAACCATCCATTTACGAGTAAACGAGCTCATTTATTTCCAACCTATAAAATGGGCATAAGCTGTGTAAAGAAATATCAGGTGTATATAATTGCCAACATGTGTATTAATTTAACATGTCACTTTTAAAATATGTATTTTAGTGATTTAACCACCTATGGAAAGCGTGGTCATATACTGAGAGCGTATTTACAATGCGCCATTTGCAAAATAGCCCCCATTTTAAAAATAGGATTTTGCAGAGTGAGAGGGAAATGTGCTTTTATTTTAGGTTTATTATGAATATTTAAAAAATTATAAATGGTAAAACCTTTAGAATAGTTTCAGGTACTTCCCATTGATCTAAAGAATACACCCCTTTACAGTTTTTATCGTAAATTTTTTATATAGTCAAATTCCATGCTCTAATAATGAAATTCTCATTGACAAACTACAATATACAAGTACAACAGAAATTTACCATAAAAAATATGTAGTTGTCTTCGTTAGAAAAATAGCAAGTGCCTAAAATAGTTTTAAAGATTATACTATGTTTGGTTTTGTAAATATTTATAATAAACCGAAAATAAATGCACATTTCCCTCTCACTCTGCATTTTGGATAGGATTTTCCTATTCTTAACATTGCATATCTTAAAAACGGAGGACCTGATAAAATTTAAAAAAAATGTGTTTTCATTATGTGTCTCTTGTAAACCAAACACTGAAATTTAAATAACTTACGTTGAACATTTTTGGACATGAAAGTCTGTGAAATTATATGAAAAATTGTACCACTTATTAAGGATATTTTAACCATACCAGATTTTAATCCGTTATATCTCGGAAAATACATTTTATGTTCCATGAATAATATTTTAGGCATCGATATAACACAACATTTTCCATTCGGTGAAATTTTCCAATTTTTTAACCTCCCCACAATAAAATTGTGGGAGGTTAAATTGGTCCAAAATCGAAAATTGAGATATCAAATCTTTACGTTTTGAGGTCCCAGGAACCTAAAAAAATTGTTTTCGAAAAATGTCTGTGTGTGCGTGTGTGTGTATGTTAGCACGATAGGGGCGAAACTACTACTACTTTTTAGTGCTTCAGAAGATCTGAAAAGGTTTTAGTTGAGATCGGATTACGTTTAGTGCCGTTTCTTGCATAACAAGTTGTTTATTTTATGATTACTTACAATTTGTAATCGAACCGTTGAAAAGCAGTAAAAATTCCGATTTCAACGATATATCACATTTGCACCCTTTCGATTTGTTTTCCGTGAAAAAATTAAATAACTGGACCCAAGGTAAGTTTTTTGCCCAAACCTATTAATAGTGACAGTGACATTAAAAGTTTGAGAAACTTGAATCCATTTCCGGCACAACGCCGGAAAAATTTCCGCCAATCACAACCTAAAAAATATTAACATAACCCAAAAACCAAACCAAGTGCAATACCAACTTAAAAATTTTCGACAACTGTCAAAAAAAATTCCCCAGTAAAGTTTAGAACCAGAATATTTGACAGCTGTCAGTTTGACAGATTTAGAACTAACAAAGTTTAGCGACGAAAAATTTGACAGCTGTCAGTTTGACACCTAGTGGCAAGCAACCAAACAACAACCTTCCTCGACCGATTTAGTGAAAAATCGGTCGAGGCCAGAAAATAAAAATAATATTTATCAGCTCAAATTGGAACGGTCCACTTTAAACACTTCACCGGCCACAGTTGGCAGAGAAGCTGCACAAAGAATTATATGGTTTTTAAAAATAAATAAAAAAATATAATTAAGTGAGATCGTTCATATTTTTTAGTGCTCTTTTCGGCTTCGACCGAGTGGGGAGGTTCTAGTCGCTTCGGTAGCTGCCGATTTTTTTATTTTAAAGTTATCGAAAATTCAGCGCGTGAGAACGTGTTGCCTAGAAACTGCTTAAGTTCATTTTGATGTGATTTGACAAAAAGTGCCCGAGATGTAGTTCCACTGGATGTGGAAGTAATACAAAGAAGTTATGACAAAAACAATGTGCGTGTTCATGTATTTTTTAATAAAAATTTTTGTAGTGTCATTACCCAGTAATTAAAAAAATATATTAAATACTGTTTTTCGTTATTATCCTCGATGTTATTTTTTGTCCGTTAGTAAGAAGCACTTGCCGGCTCAGTGGCGCAGTGCTTAAGGTGTTAGGCGTGCGACCACGGGGTCCCGGGTTCGAAACCTGGCTAGGGTATGGATGTGTAGTAGCGTTTTTCACGTGTTGTCGAGACGGTAGCAGTGGGATAGACTGCGATTGTGTGAGAGACAACACGGTCTGGTCCCTCTCCTCGCCTGAGTTCGAATCTCAGCTGCGGCAGATGGCAATGTCGCAGGGAATGGATGTTGTGATGTCTATGTGTGTGTTCGTCCTGGTTGAGTGGTAGAATAGCCTACGGCTAAGCTCCGCCAGGACATGAATATAAATAAGACGATTAAAAAAAAAAGATCCATCCATCCGCTATATTGAAGCCGCCATTTTAACTCTTTTAATTTGGACTTCAGATTCGTCCTAACATCATAAATATACCGCGTTTAAAGAATAAATCAGCAGTGCTTTTTCAAATATTAAACATTTAAGTAGGGGTGGTTCACCCCTTGGAGGCAAGAGTAAGGGCGAGTTGTATCAAACTACCCTAACCCGGTGTTAAAATATAACACTGGTTTAAAAATTTGGCGAGTTATACCATCAGAAATAACACTGGTGTTAACAATCACAGAAATAACTAAGTATAAGCACAGAATAAAGAACTACCAGAAGTTAACTCTCCGCACCGCACCACTTTTGATGTTTCTTGATCAATTTTCGTGACCTCCACCATATTTTTGTAGGTATTTCTGTCAGTTCATTTATTGTTTTAACTGTGACATAATATCCAACAGTTCAACTATATTTTCTAATAAATTAAACTGACGGAAATACCTACAAAAAGATGGCGTCAATAGAATTTTGTCGTTTCTGGTAGTTTTCTTTTCTGTGGTATGAATGCAAGAGTGCAAGTTGCTAGCGATGAGAGGATGTTGACAGTCGAGTTGCTTGATAAAATTTTAAAAAATTGCCTAGTTGTGTCAAATGCATTATAAATAAATATTAATATAAATATAATGGAAATGGACAATTTTGAGTTGGAGGAAGAAATAGGGGCTGATAAAACTATTATTAAGTAATTACAGTGTACACTGTATACTCAAGTGTCAAAATTTGAAATGACATTTTTTATAACCCCGCCTTAAACCACCCCACGACCTAGTTTAAGTTTTACAGGGTTGAGTGCGTCGATAACCTTAAAATTCAAGGTTAGCATATTGATACAACGCGACATTGCTCTTAACCCTCTTTTAACACAGAGTTAGGACTAACCGCGTGTTGGTACAACTTGCCCTATGAATCGGGACTGTATAGAGATCAAAGATGATATTACTTCCACATCCAGTGGAAGTATAGTAATGACAAAAAAATTTTTTAAAATTTTTATTGTTCAAATAGCCTTAGAATGTCATGAAACGTCGAGATTTTAAGTTTGAGCGAAAAAAAATTTTCTGTCTGTCTGTCGGTCTGTCTAACTTTTTTTGTGCGCACGTTTACTCTGGAACCGTTTAAGATACTGACTTGAAATTTGGTACACATATGTACTTTAATTAGATCTGGAACTAGATTGTATTTTCATCTTGTTCCGTCGAAGGATTGGGGGTAAATTGGGGTAAATCTGGGGTAAACAGCTAAATCAAGCAGGTAAGAGTCCAGAAAATTGGTATTTAGTATATACAAGAGAAGCTAAGATCTCAAGAAAATTTTTGGCATTAGCCACCCCCATTACCGCCCCCACCCCATTATTAAAGGGGGTGAGAAATAACTGTGATTTAGAACCAGAAACTTCAAAATATTTTTTTACTTCATCCACTCCCACTACCACCACCCCCACCCCACTACCGATGTGGGTTATCGTTTCATAGGTTTTTGGGGTAGAGGATTTCAAATATTATATTATTAAAGTTCCATAAGCAATTATTTCCACATACAAAATTTTTTCGTTGTGAATGACTTGGATAGAAAATCTGGATGTGGAAGTAGTGATTCCCTGGACAGCGGTTTTTTTTTAATACAATAATTACTAATAAAAAAGTTATGGTGACATAATCTTTAAAGTTTGTTCCAAAATACATTATTTAAAATTACTTACGAAATATTCCATTTGATCCATGTCACCCGAATATTATGATGATTTTTAAATCGAATCCGTTATTTCACCTAGGTAATTTTTTTAAAATTTCATTAAATTCCCTAAATACTAGTTAAAAATTAAAAAAAATATGTACTTCTTTTTTTACTTCTGGTTTTGATGAATTTTATTTTTTGGAAAATATACTATTATCTGTATTAATTATCTATAAAATTCCTATTTGTCTTGCTGTATCAGAATCAATTACCGAAGTAAATTTTCAGATATAACCTGATACACTAATTACGTAGAGAAGTGTCATAAAAATCGATTAAACATAATACATTCTCCCATGGTATATTTTTCAGCATATCAATGGATTTATTCCATTTCTGTAGAATGGCTCGAGGGACCACTCAAAATGTCTTCGCAGGTGATTATTTTTTATAAATGCGTTCGTAATTCATAGGGACCCACTTGTCCGAAATCGATAACTACGCATTTACCCGGATATCTTAGCGATATTCCTTAAATCCCACTAGATATAAGATATCTTGTCCTTAGACACGAGAGTGGTATAATCCATTCCTATTAAGCATTGCTAGTCGCTATTCACTAATAAAGTCATTATTGAAAATTCGGAGAGTTTCTAGCATTGTGAACTTATTGTATATGCATGTTTGAAGGCTCTTATTATGTTGGCTTATTTATTGACCGAAATTTTCCAAATATAAACTTAGCCTGAGACAGTTCATGAACCATAACAGGGCGTGGATAACTAGATTCCACTCTGAAAACATTTGTATGTCGATTTCAACATTTTTTAAACGAATTTTCTTAAAAAAAAAAGTCACTGAAAATTATGAAATTAAATTTCACCCAGTCATTCGATTAATTATATCACCTAATGTCAGTACTGTAGTCTATTAAAAATACATTTAGATATGCTATTTTTTTATTTCTACACCGACCTCAATATTAGTATTAAATAAGAAAGTTCAATTAACGGAATGACCATAAAATTTTATTTCAGATTTTTTTAGTGCCTTTCAGGCGTTTCATTTACAAAAACCGCCGATTATGGAATCACTACCTCCACATTCAGATTTTCAATTCAAGTTTCCACTGCCAACCCCACGCTATTATTAAAGGGGGTGAAAATTTTGGCACGCACTAAATGACAATTTTATTTTTGTACTCCCTTTTATAATGAGATGGGGGGCGTGGTAATGGGGTTGATAGTGGAGGTGGCTGATGCCAAAAAAATTGGGGTTTTGATTCTTGTACACACACACTAAATCAAAATTTAATTTTTCTACCCCATTTAATAATGATGTGGGAGTGGCAATGTGGGCGATAATATAAATGATAGTGGAGGTAGCTGATTCCAAAAAAATTTTGAAAACTTGGCTTCTCGTATATACGCTAAATTTATGGGTTCTTGCTTGTTTGATTCATCTGTTTGCCCCAAACGTGTACTAAATTTCAAATCAATATCATAAGCCGTTCCAGAGTAATCGTGCACATAAAAAAGTTACAAATAGACCGACATACTTTTTTTATTCAGACCTAATATCTCAACAGTTAATGACATTCTAAGCTTATTTGAACAAAAAATAATAATTTTTTACCACTACTATACTTACATCACTACGTGTTCGTGAATATGGAACAAAAAATAAAACATTTAGTGACAAAAACCTGAGAACCTACGACATGAATATCTCTCAAATCCTGTCATGAAAACTACTACTTATTGATTGAAAATTTCATCAAAATTATTTTTTATAAGCCGTTTAATAAAAGATAGTAATTTGTATTTTAATAAATGTTGGTTTCGTTTTAAAAAGTGACAACAGATCCAGTGATTTTTGAAAACCTTTTAAATTTTTATTGCTCATTCCTGCTTACACATTTACTTTCTATTTGTGATTATATAGTCTATAAGCTTTATTCACTTATACTTTCCATTTTAGTACAAACTTTGTTCGAATTAAATTGGAGCTATGAACATACACACATACATATACACGAACAAGCATGCATTCGAACCGAGATCCTCCTTTTAAAAGATGATTAAAAATTAGAGAGATCCATTGCATCGTATCTCAAAAATTGATCACAAGTAGAACTTATACCTGAAAATGATAATGGCTCCTCAAACTCGAATTTAATGAATACGTGTCGTGTGCCACAGGGACAAGTGTTGGGCCCTATTTTGTCTATAATCTATACTTTAATCTCCCATCTGTTTTGCAAACTGACAGTTTTATATATGCTGACGATACCAGCCTAATTCTTTTTTCTAAAGAAGCCAAACTCGTATAAAAACCGCTAATTGAAAAATTATTAGCATGGTCTGAGTGAAGGTCAGTACTATTAGACTAATATCAAAAAAAAAAGATATTTTCTTATTTATGTCCGTCAGTATGATGAACATGGGGCCACGAAGGAGGCTAACCACCTAGTTATTAGCGAGCGCTAATAGGGAACGTGAACTTGGCTTAGACTGTCGTGAGAAAGGTTAGTTTTACCCTACTGATGACTCGTCGTTACGATAGTAATCCTGCTCAGTACAAGAGAAACCGCAGGTTGGTACATTTAGTTCACGCACTCGCTCGAGCGGGCAGTGGTGCGATGCTACCGTCCGTGGGATTACGCCTGAACGCCTCTAAGACCGTATCCTTTCTAGTCGAAGGTGGCAAATATTTCTTTTGGCGTTTCGAGTGTCGAAAGGCTCAAGACAATGTGACTTTATAGCGGAGCGGATCTGGTGTTGAAATGAAACCAGCTTTTTAAAAAAAAAATTTTTTGACAATTCGGTTACATCGTTCTCTTTTATCATGTTATCAACTTAGTTCAGCTTAATCACACAGGGTGGCGGAGGAATTCGCATTTAAAATTCGCAAAAACACGTTTTTCCACGATAACTTTGTTATTATTGACCTGATGAAAAAAAAGTAAAATTAAAAATTGAAGATTTCGCGGAAACGTATAATCTTGTAAAATTTTTTTCAAATCGGACGGTAACTTTTCGTGAAATTTTTTTTTGAAAATACTCGTTTTTTTGCCCTAACACTAATACACAAAAAAGTAATTCCTTAATTTTTTTACGAAAAAAAGAAGTTAGGGGGATGAGATTTTTTTGAGGTAGGTGAAATAGATAAGAATTGATGGAGCCGGAGGATTGGGGTGGTGGGCCAATTAGGGGAGGGGAGGGGGGTAGGGAAAGGAAAATTATTCAATCACTTCGAAGTTTTTTCCCTGTCGTGCGATTTTCAAAAACCATAATGGAATTTGTTCGTTATTACGTCTAATATTTGACTGAATAATTTTTAATTTTTTTTCAAATAAACAAACTTGTGGGAGGGGAAAAACCTTTTGCATTTTTTTTTAATGCGTTTTTGAGTACGAAGGAAAGGGCTCAGAAGAGAAATTTTTTTACAGGTAAGAGAGATTTTTTTTATTTTTAATTAAAAAAAAATTATCGCAATCCAAGCAATAGGAAGGGAGGGAGGGGGCATAATGCGTTTGCGGGAATAGAGGGATAGGGAAAGGGATAGGGACGTCAAAGCTTAACATATATTTTATCAGTCTACCCTCCAACAAATATTAAACTTATTATAAATAATTATTTAACACCGTCACGAGTTTTCGCGACGCATTTCTCTAGTTTTAGGTGTGTAATGGATATATATAACAATTATTTTTTCGCTTAACTCGCTCTAACTCAAAAACGGCACAATGGATTGCTCTCAAATTTTCATCGTGTTATCACTATATATTTATTAATAAAATGTGTTTATATGTAGGTCAAATTTTAATAAGTGTAGAAAGCATTATTTTTTTTCTAAGGCTATGTCGAAAATTTGCATTCTCAAATGTAACATGCGGGAAACTTTTTTATCTTTCGAAATAGATACCAAGTGTATCGAGAAGTAACGAAGATAAAAGATAGACGTAACTTTTTATTTGAAACCTTTTTTTCTAGAATTAGCAGTTTTCGAGAAAACTGCAAATGAGTGATTGTTGGCCAGGTACTCCAATTAATTGCTATTAGATTTCCACACGTTTGCAGTACCTGGGCAACAATCACTCATTTCCAATTTTCTCGAAAACTGCTATTTCTAGAAAAAAAGTTTCAAATAAAAAAGTTACGTCCATCCTTTATCTTCGTTACTTCTCGATACACTTGGTATTTATTTCGAAAGATAAAAAGTTTCCCGCATGTTACATTTGAGAATGCAAATTTTCGACATAGCCTTAGAAAAAAAATAATGCTTTCTACACTTATCAAAATCTGATCTGCATATTAACATATTATGTTAACAAATATATAGTGATAACACGATAAAAATTTGAGAGTAATCCATTGTGCCGTTTTTGAGCTAGAGCGAGTTAAGCGGAAAAATAATTGTTATATATATATCCAATACACACCTAAAACTAGAGAAATGCGCCGCGAAAACTCGTGACGGTGTTAAATAATTATTTATAATAAGTTTAATATTTGATGGAGGGTAGACTGATAAAATATTAAGGTGGAAAAAAGATTTATATATCCGAATATTAAGCTCCGAAGTCCCTATTCCATTTCCTTAACCCTTTATTCCCGCAAACGCATTATGCCCTATCCCTCCCTTCCTATTACTTGGATTGCGATAATTTTGTTTTTAAATTAAAGATAAAAAAAATCTCGCTTACCTGTAAAAAAAATTCTCTTCTGAGCTCTTTCCTTCGTACTCAAAAACGCATTTAAAAAAAAAATGCAAAAGGTTTTTCCCCTCCCACAAGTTTGTTTATTTGAAAAAAATTTAAAAAATTACTCAGTCAAATATTAGACGTAATAACGAACAAATTCCATTTTGGTTTTTGAAAATCGCACGACAGGGTAAAAAGTTCGAGGGGATTGAATAATTTTCCTTTCCCTACCTCCCTCCCCCTCCCCTAATTGGCCCACCACCTCGATCCTCCGGCTCCATCAATTCTTATCTATTTCACTTACCTCAAAAAAATCTCATCCCCCTAACTTCTTTTTTTCGTAAAAAAATTAAGGAATTACTTTTTTGTGTATTAGTGTTAGGGCAAAAAAACGAGTATTTTCAAAAAAGATTTTCACGAAAAGTTACCGTCCGATTTGAAAAAAATTACCAGATTATGCACTTCCGCGAGATCTTAAATTTTTAATTTTATTTTGTTTTCGTCAGGTCAATAATAACAAAGTTATCGTGGAAAAACGTGTTTTTGCGAATTTTAAATGTGAATTCCTCCGCCACCCCGTGTGATTAAGCTGAACTAAGTTGATAACGTGATAAAAGAGAACGCGTGTAACCGAATTGTCAAAAAAAAAAAAATAAAAAAAGTTGGTTTCAAAACTTCTCTTTTTCTCGCCAGATCCGCTCCATTATTACTGGGGGGTCCGGCTTTCGTCCAGATATCCAGTTTTTTTTTTAATCGCATATTATCGATTTATTTTTGTCCGCCAGTGCAAAAACAGGTTGTGTGGGTTGAGTTCAATGCAAAAATACTATTCACGGACTTTTTGGTGGGAGCCGTTGACTCCCAGGTAAGCATCAAAAGTTTATTGACACTTACCTGGGAATCAACCGCTCTCACCAAAATATCAATGGTATTTTTGCATTGAACTGAACCCACAGAACTTATTTTTGCACTGACGGACAAAAATAAATCGATTTAAAAAAAAATCATCTTCGGCCAAAAGCATCCACCCGGAGCGCTCGCACATATACTAAGCGGTTAGCCTTCTTCGTGGAACCACGGTTATCATACTGACGGACATAAAAAAAAACATTTTTTTAGTCTATATTAAATGATGACAAAAATTAATTACATATACAAAAAAAATTATAATAACTCCCGAACTTTAATTATTAATGCTAACGGCAAATTCTTATTAATATTAAATAGAAAATGTAAAATGTCTCCATCTTAATGAAAATTTTAATCGAATTTTGCATACTCATAATATCGATAACTTGAATATTTCTTCCGTAATCTTTTATTCAACTGCAGTTTTGGGATTTGTAGAGCTTATTATTATGCGGTAATATTTAAAGTACGAAATGTTAATTTGGAGCTATTCGAAAAAACTAGAATCGTTGTTACTAAGACAAAAAAGATGTACGAGAACAATGTTTACAATGGAAAGAAGAATATATATTTATCAAGCGGCCCTCGGTTAAAGCCCAATATCGATTATTTTCCTACCAGTGAGAGCTCCCAGAATCATATTAAGAGGTCTACACATGATCCAGCGGCAGGGACCCGACATTGTCGGTACGCTTTGAAGATAATTTGAATTCCAGCGGACCAGTTCACTTTTACGAATGAGTTCAAAGCATGCCGACACGGCTGGCTCCCTTTAGAAATTCAAGTTTAACGGTGAACAGATCAAGACTAGTACTACACAGGGATGGTCCAACATCAACTGCTTTAAGAGTTTATAATGCATTGTCTAATTTCATTAAAGATACTGACACAGTCAAGTTATTTAGAACTAAACTGTTTGATTTTCTAGCAATTAAAACATTAAGTGAAATGTTTCGTGATTTTTAGAGTTTTTGTGAGTTTTTGCGGTTTTTAAATTTTGTATGTTGACGTTTGTATACTTTTTTTAGTACATAACGTTATTGGCTAATACTTCTATAAACTTGACGTTCCTTTGACAATATATTTGTCGAATTTAATCTAACCATTTATTACTTAAATAATAATAACACTGCTCTAATTCTAGCAAAAATATTTCAAAACAAGTCTAGTTCTTATATATATATATATATATATATATATATATATATATACCAGATATTAATATGATATAATTATAAACAAAACGCAACGATCTGTCAATTCTAGTCACCTAGTATTCCCTAATACTATTCAGAATTTTTATATTAAATATTGAATATTAAGTTTCACCTGCTCGATAACTCTAATTTAAAACATTTGAAAAATGCCTCCACTTCTTAGGTCAATCCAGTAGTCGACGGGGGTGCTAGGGGATGCCCGACACCCCCTGAGGAAATTTAAGCATCACTATTACAGACAAAAGTCAACTGGAAGTATTATTCGTCTCTTCTGAAATCCCATGAGCACCCCCTACATTCTCTTTCTGGCTACAGACCTGCCTTAAGCAAATTTGGTTTTCAAAATTATAATAGAATACTAGGATATGATGTCCTACAAAATTGTAACATTATTTCTTTATCGATATTGTACGTTAAAATTAGTAACTTGCAAAACTTTAGTGGAACACTCAATATTACAGGCCGAGATTTCCTTATAAGTTATAACGTTGACGATAAACGTGGGGATCTTGTGAATGCAAAAAATAGGAAAAGATAAGCAAAGTTCTAACTTTGAAAATGTTTCACAGGAAGTCTCAACGATGTGTTTAGGAATTTATAGATGAGTATTTAAGACATAAAAACTTTGAAACTACTACAAAAACAAATTTTATCTGTAAAGGTGACATTATAGTACAACTGAGTGTAATAACGAATACTAGCCATAAATGCAAATTTCAAATATGACCAAACTAATAGAAAAGCATAACAATAAACACGAACAAGTTTATTTGACAAAATAGCGCATATTACTATTCCACGATGTATATTAAATAGTTCTATGAAATTCACGACCATGTATAAAAAATATAAAGCTCTAAAGACAATATATAACAACCTCAATACACTTACTTCAGATAATCAGTGAGCAATGTCAAGAATCATTCAATTGTTGCGAATGTCGGCCATTCGCATGGCTATCTGCACTTTATTAAATTTATCTGTTGACGCTTACCTATTAAAAACACTTTTATCTACTCTTATTAGGTTATATACTAATTAATGAACTGCTTTTGATCAGTTAATAGTAGCTATAAACAAACAGCGTGAGTTATAATGCGTGAGTTGTTATAATTCACTAGGTATAGAGCCAATCACCTTTATCTTCATGCCTAGCCTGTCCAATCGACGTAACGCGCAACACACGAAGGTGGAGCCAGGGAGGTAGTGACAGATTATTCGCGTTAATATCTATAAAGATTTTCTGAAATGTCACAAAATGCTACTTTTGATTCGTTCGTGCCGAGCCGAATTTTCGAATTTCGCCGTGCAATTTACGATCAGGTTTATCTGGAAGACTTCCTCTTTACGTCGCGACATCGTAGGGTCGTCTCAATGGTGTTCTTCGAAAAATATGAACATGTCAAGATTGCATGTTTTTGTAATTTTTTCGACTCCGAAATGTAAGCTGTTTTTTGTTATTTTTCGCAGATATCTCCTAAACGGTGGGAGTAGCTCGAAATAAAAAAAAGGTCAAATGAGTGTTTTCCATTACGAATCTTTTGCTACTATCAGAATTTTCGTTTCGGAGTGCTACTGAAATGTTGGCCATATACGGCAAAAAATCGCAAATTTTGAGCTTATACAGTTGGCAACTTTTTAATCTTGGCTCCTACGCCAAAAGACTACTCTAGTTAACTGAAATAGGATTAAATTTACTAAAACTTTTTTTTATTATTTTTTGAATTCGACAAAAATGAAGGAATTAGAGAGGGCGGGATTTGGGACTTTTTTTTCGGTAAAATTTCTCCATTTTGTCACCGTAATTAATCGGTAATTAACTGAAATCGATCTCATATACGATATTCACTTAATATGATGTACTACTTTGATGCCCCGTTAATCTTGGCCCTTCGAAACAAAGATTTCTGAGAAAAATATTTTTTTTAAGATTTACATACACTCTATAGGAGAACGTATAATTTCTTACATTTCCTTGAATATCTCGATAATTATCATTTTTTTCGAAAAATTTGTAGACGGCTTATGTAAAGAGAATTGATTGAGCTTTCCGACGCTTTTTTAATTTTTCCTCTAACATGAAAAACAAGACTTTTGGCCGAATATACGCTCCGGGCTATTGCAGTTCGGGGAGAAGTTTTGCATTTTCCGCCGCGTAATATTAATCTACAAAGCTGTATAGTATTCAACTTGCGGTAATGGTAATAACTCACTTGATGAATTACAGCACTCGCCTACGGCTCGTACTGTAAACTTTCATCTGCGTGAGTTATTACCTACATTACCACTCGTTGAATAATATACTATTATTATTACGAAGGATATCAATAAGCAATGATTAATGGTGAAAAAATTTAAAGTTTATGAATCATTATCTCCGATTAATAAAAGAAAATAGCACGGTCCCATTAAGAGAATTTCCATAGGGCCCCTACGGAAATGACAATGAAAATTAAATTCTGTCATTTGAGAAAAACCTAAAAATCGTACCTTTCAGTAATTCAAGTAAGTATTTTGTTCTTTAGAGACAAGTCTACAATCTTACTAATAATTTTCATAGCCTACTTACTAATTTTCTTGCGTCACGTTCATCTGACACGCCCATTTTAAAAAAAAATTAAAAATTGTTCGTATCTCAGCTATTTATGGAATTTTTTAAATCGGAAAAAACTGTTATACTTAGAATTTTATGCTTAATAAGAAACGATCAAAAAACATAGTCATTCTCTTTAAGAAAGAAAATTGATGTCAGTTGAACTGGAAGTGTTATTTTCATATTTGTTTGTCTAAAAGTAGCCCACTTTTGCCTAATTTATGTGTATCAAAAACGAAATTTTTGAATTAAAAAACAACAAAAAAAATGGGGACGTACGTTGACTCGTGGCCACCTTGTATGATACCTACTAATTGTTCATAGAACTTTAATAATATAGTATTAGAAATCGTCCACCTCAAAAATCCATAAAACTAAATTGAAATAAGTCACAATTTTATTATTTTTACCCTCATTATCCAAAGTACTGCACCCGCCACAGATCTTGGCAAGCAGCAGGAACTGTAACAGCCTATCGGAGAATTGCGCGTCCACTTCCTATAATAATTTATCAGTGTGTAACACCAATCATGGTAGCGGTGCGTGCGCTGGCCTATACCACTTTCTACATAGAGATTCCCCTTTGCTCGCCAACACTCGTAGGGATTGTAGTACGGTGTACAACATCGTAGGTTTAATAATGTTAACTTGACAAATATTTTTATCAAGTTGCCAAAGTATAATAATTTGGAAAATAATTACTCGATTGAATAGCATGTTATAGCTTTTATCAGGTGCATTGAAATATTATTGAAATCGACGCTTTTTGTCGACATGACACAAGTAAATCTTATTTTTACCAAATTAATTCTTATATGCAAATTATAGCCATACGGACCAAAATAATAATAATAAAAAAGTTATGGTAAAGATATGACAATAAACCTGCCGACAGAGCCCTCTACAGAAAATTTCTTATTACTCTAAAATATAAGTACACACATTTTCAGTTTGATCGCTTGTTAGGTTTATAACATATATGCAAAAAAAACCTCATAACTTCCTAGGAAGCAAGTTATATTTTAACTGTCGCCTACACTATCCAGACTCACTGTATAATTTAGTCTTGTTGCAAAATTGCAGTGGTCGATCTAAAGAAGCCACAATGTTGGCGGAACAATTTCTAGATATTTTGTTAAAAATATATAAACATAAAAATGTATAAATATTAAAACAGAAAAATTATAATTTGTTCATTGTTAACATGAACTTGCGTAAAAAAATAAATAATAGGTACTATACATATTTTCAGCTTTCATGTAATTTGTAACTATTTGTTAACTCTTTAGATATTAATATTATCTGACAATTAGATAATTTCCCTTGTCTGTCATTATTGTTTTCACTTACTTAATGGTGTACACAGAATCCAGTTGCCATAGGAACAACAGTTATCGATTAGTTAACTGTTCTGTGGGCAAATGGTTCTTACGTATTTAGTTTTAAAAAGGGGGGGCTTCCTTTGCTAAAAATACAATTTCCATTGAACAAAGTTAGTGGTAAACAATTCTATATTATATCATGTGTTATATTAATCAATTTTATGTTGCTACTATTGGGCAGGAAATACGTAGTATGGAAAAATATCTTTGAGTTATTGAGGGGTTAAGTTCAAAATTTTACTCGAGTTTGTGTGCATGTAGAAATATGGATGTGTCCGATAAATTATATAATTAGTACATTAGTAAAAAAGAATACAAGAATTAATAACGATAGCAATCTTTATTTATTTAACAAAATGTTACATTGTGTGTATTGACCAGTTATAGAAAGTGATAAACTTCATAAAGTGCAACTAAGAAATCAGCAATACATATTTACATAAATTCTTCTATTAAGCAAAATACAGTACTCGTAAAAAAGTTTTTTAGAGCAATTTTAAATTCACTTAAACTATTTATACACAGATTTAGCGGTATCATTCAATTTATTGTACAATACGCCTCCTATGTAATAAGAATGCGATTTATACAATTCTGATCTGCCCTTATCGTAGATTAACACCAGGACGTGTGGAATAATCGTAATGTAATGTAATCGAAGGTGAATTTCCACAGGCCTATCTGGAGGAGGATACAGACCGTCATACCAGGGAAGGAAAATGGCTAGCTGGAAAATGTTCACCCCTAGCAGAATAAAATGGGCGGTATCTACCTTCAAGCCCTTTAAATCATCGGTCAGGGATGGTATTTTTCCTGCCCTGCTTCAAAATGGAATTGAGAAGTATATTCATTCATAGCAAGCTACACTCTTGGGTATATTTCCCAAGCTTGGAGGGAAGTTAAAGTGGCGTTTATCCCAAAAATAAGCAGGCGTTCACAAACGAGCCTAAATCTTATCATCCCATCAGCTTAACCTCAATCCTCCTAAAAATAATAGAGAAAATATTCGATCAGCGTATTAGAAACGAAATCATTACAAGGGAACCGCTTTACTAAAAATAATTTGACAATCAACGTGGCAAATCAACAATAAATGCTCTACATGGCCTATTTAAAGGCATCGAAAATAAAGGAACTGGCTCTGTGTGCTTCCATAGATGTAGAGGGTGCTTTTGACAACACCTCCTATGAATCCATAGAAAGAGCCTCGAAAAAAAGGGAAATACAACAATCAAATGGATACAATTCATGCTAAGAAGCGGACTAATTACCATAAATATGGGGAACAAGTCGGCCACCGTCACTGCAGTCGACGAACTCCGTCATAAGAGTAATTCTGGCTTCAACGTTCAGGGCTATGCTGATGACCTGGTTGTTTCTGTTAGAGGCAGACATGAGTTTATGATCTCAAACCTCATGCAAATTGTCTTAAACATAATATATAAATGGTGCTCGTCAGAGGGCCTTAGTATCAATCCGAGCAAAACAGTTATTATTCCATTCAAAAAGGAGAAAACAAAATTTGAAAGCTCCTATGTTAAATGGAACAGTATTGAATCTTTCCAGTGAAGTTAAGTATCTAGGAGTAATCCTGGATCAAAAACTTACCTGGAACTCGCATTTGGAAAGGGCACTTACAAGAGCAACCAATGGTATCTGAACTGGCTCTTTAGTATGAAGCCGAAAATGATACATTAGTCGTACCACTCGGTTGTCAGGTGACCTACGTATCATGTGTATGGTGGTCAAAAACAGAAGAAAAACTAGCACAAGGCGACTCGGTTAGTCACTTAAGGATTTTGGAGTTAATCCAATTTGAATCCATGACCAAATCCACTGACTCAATGCCAATCAAGCGTGACTTTGACTGCCCGTTGACTGCACTTGTAGTGCTGATTGAGAGCTGTCAAGCGAATAGGCATTCGAAGGGCAAAGATCTATATGCTTTCAGTTAGCTAGATATAGCCTGAAGGTATAGGGAAATTAGTTCCCAGGAAAATCACAAGCTTTGTAAAAAGTCTTGGAATACTGGGCAACAAATAGTTGTAGGGTAATTCACAAAAGATCGTTTACATCGAGATGAAGAAAGGCCAATTTAGGACTAAGCGACCCCTTAAACAATCTACAATCTACAATCGTGACGTAATGCTCTTTTATTGCGGTGTTGCAAACTGCACCTTTTTTAGTTTTACTGGTTTTCTGGTTTTGCCATCAGTGTCAGTTCTGTAGTTATAGTGTGGAGACCACATTTTCTCCATCAATAGTACGAAAGAGGCACAGATAGTTACAGTGAAGAATGGTCTCTCTAGAGGGTCAAAATATTTAGGCTACCGTATCCTGAAGGGTTGGGTAACTACTTTGTAGAATTATTAAGCATATTAAAAATATGTTAGCAGAGAGTCTCTGAGAAAAAGGCACAGTCGGTATTAATGGTTATGAATATAATATATTATAAATAAAATAACTTGAATATTTGCAATGTGCCCTGTGAAAACGTGCAATAAACAATATTCGTGAATCACAGTTATACATAAAACTATTTAAGACATTAAAAAAATTAATTACACAAGTATCGACGGTTAAGTTACCAGCGGTTCAAGTTTAATATGCGGTTTTCAAAGTAAAATAATCCATAATTTGATATTCGCGGAATAAAAGTATCCTTTGCAAAATACAAACGTGCATTAGTTGTACCTGGAAAAAATAAAATGCTTGGTTAATAATGGTCTTTCACTTAATGTAAAAGAAGCTGGCATACCATATTGGTATTATAATCTGAAACCGCGTGAAATGAATAATCACGCGGTTTCAGATTACAATACCAATATGGTGAACGGTTCGGTGGGTGGGTGATCGGACAACGGCGATGTTATGGCAAATTGAGATCCTCGAAGTCGGAAGAATCGAGGTCAGAGGAAAGTGAGTGCTGAAGCAGTGACATATGATGAAAGACCCAGGGTTAAATTCTGTTATGCCCTGAGTACGTTTGAAATGGTATTCCAGTACGAGATCATTTTGGTCTGTGCACAAGAGAATATCCGCAAAAGATATTCTAACAAACACATACATGCCTAGTGACAGCCAAGCGGCCTTCAAGACTCTTGCACCAGTTAGGACCAAATCGCTGTGGGTTCAGGACTATAAGCAGGCTCTCTTCGAACTTTTTTTTAATGCCTTATTTATATTAACGTCCCGGCGAAGTTTAGCTAATGCTACTCTACCACTTAACTAGGACGGCGAAATGAGATACGATCACCCATCCAAGTGAAGAACTCGCTCCGGCGTGCTTGTCTTCGCCGTTCGAGGACCCGTCACTGAAACCGGTACCGTACCTAACCTCACTTGGTTAATCCAATTGGGACAAACTTCTCTGGGTACCTTGGCACAGTGATATTGAGGGTAATGAGCAGTCAGGTGGTCTGGCCAGAGAGACTTCTCAGCAGCCCTTCCTGACTCCGGCGCCTGGCCTCAGTTACCCTAGATAAAATGCCAAGAAGGAAATTGAGAACTGGACTTGTTCCCACTTTGTTGACTTCTAGGCCTCCCACTCAGGACTTCGGTAAGTAATGCGCCTCATTTCAGGGCCCTTGCGTTTAAAATTCAAATACTTAATATGCGAATGTAACTGGCATTTGAAGAAGAAAACGTATGGACAATAACATCTCTTAGGTTCTTACCAAAGTCTCAGCAAAATAAGTATTATTTTAAGACTCAATTTGATAACAGAGGCGTCATTACATTGTAAGGTAAAATAACTTTGCAGTGAAATTATCCGGATAATAAACAGCACCTTCATCTTTTAATTTTGTAAATGGTAAATATCGATTTCTATAAAAGCATCACAATCTGGAGGCAAACTAGAGCACTGCAAGTTAAGTTAATTGAAACATATCGTTAGTATCCATTTTAATAATTAATGGCAACTTGAAAACTAGAAACGTGCGTCAAATTTAATGGCAAGATTCATACGATATGATAGTGTTACATTAAAATCAAAATCAGAGTAATTTATATGTTATTATCAATTCTTATTAACTTATCGACCTACCAGTATCGATTGAGGAAGGGCATCTTCAGCTGATGGTAATCTGTGCGCAAATATCAGATGCAGCTTTGAAAAACTAACTTTTTTACCGGTTATTATTTTAAAAATTATTGTTTTTTAGATCAGGTATTCAGCCCTATTTGAGTTTATGTTTATAATTAATGTTATTTAAGTTGATATTTTTGTTATTTACAGAATATTTATTTAATTTATATTTTTTTCTTTTGATAGAAAACCTTTTGTTTGATCATTATATTATTTATACGTATATAAAAATGTTTTTTGTTAAACTTAGATAATTTTGTACATGAAAAAAAATTTACATTTTCGCCACCCTAATCATTCATTCTAAAAATTATCGGTAAATGCCAGTTAACCGGTTATTTACATTTTTATTTACCGATTTACCGGTTATTAAAATTTCCGGTAAATTGCAAACCCTATCTTCCAAATATTCGTCGGTGAACCGTGTACAATAACTTTGAAAAAGATGCAGTTGTTTGTCAACATATCATTATATACAGAGTGTCCCAAAAGTATGGATACGCCTGAGTGACTCGCCAGGATAGTGAAATATGAGGAAAATGACTTCTATAAAAGTTGTTAGGGTCATCGGGTGGCACCACTAGGACCTTGTATTTGCCCTTGAGGGTCATTTTCAAGATCACTTGAATGTCAACTTTCATTCTTTAAATTGACCACGGATTCTGAAATAGAGCCAAATTTTGCACTAGAGTTGTAAGAGGTCAAATTGACCCTAGAAGTCATCTATAGTATCTCGTCAGGATAGCGAGATATAAAGAAAGTGACTTCTATAAAAGTTGTTGAGGTCATCGGGGGAGGGCGCACTCGGTGACTTGAAAGTTGATCCTTAGAGATCATTTTTCAAGGGCATTTGAAAGTCAAATTTTGTTTTGTAAATAAGAACCCCCATTTTTGACCCCGGATTCTGAAAGAGCGAAAAATTTTGTATTAGAGTTGTAAAGGTTCTGGTGACTGAAGGAAGGCAATGGTGACCGTGATGACCTAACAGATAGATTTTAGGTAGTTTACTTCAGCGACTAGAGGGTTTCCCATTTGAAAAACTAAGGGTGACTTTCAAATGACCTTGAATACCCAAAGACCTTGAATACCCAAAGACCTTCGGGGTCAAATCTTAGGTCACCAAGTGGTGACTTGGATGACCTCGATAACTTTAAAGAGGTCATTTTCTTCAGATCTCGCTATCCCGACGAGATATCAGTCTGATAATTTCGAGAGACATTTGACCTAGTGTCAGTTCCAACCATTATAGAATGGAGAATCCAGGGTCAAAAATTGGAGTTCCTGTTTAAAAAACGAAAGTTGATCTCCAAATTACCTTGAAAATGTCCTTCGAGGTTAAATACAAGATCACCAAGTGGTGCCCCCGATGACCTCAACAACTTTTATAGAGGTAATTTTCCTCGTATCTAGCTATCCCAACGAGTTATTCAGGCGTACTTTTGGGACACACTATATATATCATATTGTTTGGCATATGACTGTTATTCCTTATATTGTTGACGAATTGCCAGTATTTAAGATGACTTTTAATGCTGCTATTATATTATTTCTTACTACTAATATTACAATGTAATATATAAAATATTGCTTTATAATTCCAATGCATTTCATTGCATTGAGATGTACTAAGAACGGTATTATCTTTCTTGTCAAAAACTGGACTATGTGTACACGTTGAAGAAGAGTCATCATCTTGAAAAAGTGGCGTAAAATATGTTTTTCTTGCATAACTCTAGAATATTTTTACGTACCAAGTATACGACTGATGTTTCTGGTCCTTATATTGTCTGTACCTTTCAGGATGTGTTTCAGTTCAAGATTATAATGTCGAGCCCGTGTTTTGGAACACATAAGGAGTTTATGTGAAATTTTCTAGCAGAATGTTTATTTTGAACATCAATTTAATATGAAGACAGGAACAATGTACAGGAACAATGTACTACTATTGTTTTCTTCGTTCTTGCTCTCGTAAATATCAGACGGTTAATGGCAACATTGCGCTTGTAAGTTCATCTATAATCTATTTAAATGTTTCTTTCACATTCAAAGCTTAATACACAGGGTGTATCACGGTTAGTGTCCTATTAGACGTTTTATAGGAACTACAAATAATTTGAAGCTGAAAATTTAGGAAGGCGGTATTTAATGAAAATAACGCGACATCAACTTTCTTATTTTAAATAACATGCCTTATTTTTTATACATTATTCGAATTCTATTCATTATTTTGAGGCAACTTTCAATATAATTTCCTATCTAAAAAACCAATAATTTTTGAGATATTTCGATTTTAATCAAAACCTGATGCGCAAATTAATCTATTGTTGGAAATTAATAACATTCGCTATGGTAAATTCCGATAACCAATGGAGTTTATATGGGCCTACAAATGTCTCAAAATATACAGGGTGCCCAGAAAATGAGGTCCAACTTCGACAACTTCAACCTCCATTAAATCGTTTATTTCAAATGGAACATACTGTAATTTATAAACTCATTCGCTTCCCTTCCTTTCAACCTATATGTGCATTCCCTATAGCTAAAATGTATAGTTGTCGGGTTATTTAAATTTATTTAGAAAAATGGTTAAATTAACATCAATATCGACAATAGTGTGCCATAAGAATAGAGTAATTTACAATAATTTTATAAAAAAAAATCACAGCAGATTCATTAAAGTTGCTTTAAGTTCGTCAGGTAAAAGTTAGATTTATTTGTATTTTGTATTCTCTCTCTCTCTCTCTCTCTCTCTCTCTCTCTGGAAAAAAATTAAATCTGCAGAAAATGTATGTATAATATCAAAATCATTTCCTACTAGGAGAAGGAGATGATTCCATAACCTGCACTCAGAAAAAAAGAAAATCGAAAAATTTCAAGCATTTTTCTGTCCAAGTGAGCTATTGAAAGCAGTATAAAAAACACAGTATGAAATTTGTATAAATTTTAATATCTACAACAAAAACAATACAACAAAATGTTGAGAAAGTTGATAAAAATAAGACGGTTTTGGATTACTGACTACTGAGTGGAGGTTATGGAATCATCTTCTTCTCCCAGTAGGAAATGATTTTGATATTATACATGTATTTTCTGGACATTTAATTTTATTTCCAGAGGAAGAGTACAAAACAAAAATATATAGAACCTTTTACCATTCCTGATGAACTTTAAGCAACTTGAACTAATCCACTGTGAGTTTTTTACAAAATTGTTATAAATTACTGTATTCTCATAGTGCACTATTGTCGATATTAATGTTAATTTAACCAGCTTTCTACATAACTTTAAATAACCCAATAACCGCACATTTTAGCTACAGAGAATGCACAAAGGTTGAAAGGTAATGAAAGAGGTAAGAGAATGGGCTTATAAAATATAGTATATTATATTTGAAATAAGCCATTTAATGGAGGTGGAAGTTGTCGCTTTCTGGGCACCCTGTATATTTTGAAGCATTTGTAGCTTAACTTCACACAAGCTCTATTTCTCACAGACATATGGGAGAAAAATTGTTTATCGGAATTTACCATACCGAATGTCATTAACAAGGCTCAGCGCCAGAAACGGCTATCATGTAGACATAATATTATACCCCAAACACCTACTGCAACATTCAGAAAAACGACGAACTGGTGAAATATTCATCATTGCCAACTATAACGTACTTTCGGTGATTTTAACCTAAAAACGGTAATAATTCTTGCAAAAACATGTAATGCATATCTCGCAAAAAAAACAATTTTGAATCAAACACATATCTTCCTGTTCTGTTTAATATGTGTGGCGTATTTATTGTGTTTATTTTCATAGTAATCAAATATAAAACCTCAATAAGCTGCTGGCAACATAAAACATTTTTTCCCATTTTTATATAATATTAAATCATATATAACAAACGAAGTTAAGGATAAATGATATAAAACTGCCATGTACCGTGTACATCACAAATGTACACAACGGAATAAAGTGAATTTTATTTCATTTTAGAATGTTAAAACCGCTGCCGAAGGAATCACTACTTCCACATCTGGATGTTCTATCCAAGTCTCTACTTTGTGGAAATAATTGTTTATAGAACTTTAATAATATAGTATTTGAAATCGCCTACCTCAAAAACTCATAAAACGGTATGCCACATCGGTAGTGGGGTGGGGGCGAATGAGGTAAAAAAATTTTTTGAAGCCTTTGGTTCTTGTACAGGGTTATTCATTATATTTAGGCCGCCTTTTATGATCGTTATTATTGGAGATAGAACGAAATTTGTAGGGCTGTAACCGAACCTCTTTAATAAGTTAATAATAATAATAATAATAATAATAATAATAATAATAATAATAATAATAATTTTATTAATCAAACAGTAACACCGTAGTGTTTTGACAAGTCAAATAAAAGTAAAAATAGTACAAAAAATATAAATAAAAAACACATAAGACAAAAATATAACATATGACATAGGATAGAGTCATAATATAGTCAAAGAGAGCACATAACATATAAATAATTAACATATACATACATAAAACACAAGTATATAACAAACATTAGGATGTGATGTGAATCTAGTCAACACCCTAACAAATAACATAAATATCATATAATAACACAAATTTACATATAATTAAAATCTGTTAGATTATAGTAAGCATTGGCTAAAAGATGCAGTTTTAATTTTATTTTGAACTGTCTAATGGGCAATTCCTTAACAGTATTTGGAAGTGAATTAAATAATTCAATTCCAAAATTAATTCTTTTTGTGTAAGTCAGTCTCTGGCGCGGTGTTTGTATTTTATCCCGATTACAGGTATTGTAACTGTGAGTTTCACCATTCTTTTCGTATTCGCTCAAATGTGCCTTTATATGAATTAAGTAAGTGACAGTAGATTACTTCTGATGGTAAAGTCATTATATTAAATTTATGGTTTACAACTTTCAAGTTTATTCACGCCCGCTAAAGCTCTTATGGCTCTTTTTTGTACAATAAAAACATCTGAAATTTGGTTGGATGTACCCCAGTTGATTAAACCATATATCAGGGCACTGTGGAATAGCGCATGATAAGCCATGAATGCAGCATCCAGATTTGACCTGTTTTTAATCTGTCTAATTGCGTATATTTTCTTAGATAATTTCGTAGTTAAGTTGCTGATGTGGGAATGCCAAGACAACTTATTATCCAAGGTCAAACCTAAAAATTTTACGGTCTCAGATGTATTATTCTTCGTAGAGAAAAGTAATGAGTTTGTTTTATTTGTATTTAAGCATAACTTGTTTGCATTAAACCAGTCAGAGGCTCTAATTATAATGTCATTTGCAATGCCAGCAACATTACTGCCAGCATCCTTTACCTGTCTCGCAAAAGTAGTATCGTCTGCAAAAATAACCGTAAACGTTGACATTAACGTCAGGTAAGTCATTTACGTAGATTAAAAATAGTAGCGGCCCCAATACACTACCTTTCGGAACACCATGTTGTACTGGCAGCATGTTGCTAAGTTTATTTTTACAAAACACACACTGATATCTATCTGATAAGTAAGAATTCATAAGTTTAAGTGTTACACCTCTGAAACCGTAAAATTCTAGCTTATTAAGTAGAATCTCTTTAGAAACGCAATCAAATGCTTTACTCAGATCTAAAAAAAGTGCTAGTGTGGAGTCCCCGTTTTCAAAACTCTCACTAATAAAATTTACTAGTTCTAGCACTGCCATTGACGTATTTTTACCTTTCCTGAACCCAAATTGCCTGTTTCTAAAAATATTACAAGATTCAAAATAATTTATTATTCTAATAGCTATAATTTTTTCATATATTTTAGCTAAAATGGGTAGTAACGCTATTGGTCTATAACTGGATAAATCCTCAACATCTCCTGATGGAAGCACAATGGAAGAAGTACAAGTGCAAAAAGCAATAATGTTTTTTTAATGGAACGCCTTGTGTATTGTTGAATTATTCTTTTTTTCTGATTTCAAAAATATGAAAATGATAGTTATCTAGATAGATAGATAGATATCTTTAACCGTTTTCGAGTTATGAAACATTGAAAATCGTATTTAAGCTATTTAATATACGAACGGAAATTACAATTATTAAAGTAGTCTATGAGAATGACAAGTATTCTGTTATTAAATGAAACGCTGACAGATTTACATTGTCAGGTTCAAATTATTGGTAGTTTTTCTAAAACATCTAATAAGCCACTAACTGTGATGAACCCTGTATATTTGGAGCCAAAATAAAGTAAAAAAAAAATTGAAATAGAATTAGGATAAAATTACCTGTAAAATTATAATAATTAGGACAATAACAGAAATCTCTCTTTCAGTGGGATGCTCACGATATAGAGGATATAATAAAGTACACTGTAAAATATTACGTCTTCCCTGATCGCCTGATAGAAATCACTAGCTGAAAATATAGGTCGTAGTCAATGAGACGAGAGCCATTCTGCACCAATTACGTTGCATTTTGTAAAAAGAAAGACAGAAATTGCTGATAAACTTGTGTTTTTATTTTGCACCACTCCTATCAAATACACACAGAAGCTATTTTACTTGAATGTGTTATTCCTTTCACATAATAAAGTTTGAATAACAATCAGTCACGTGGAACGGGTGGTACGGTATTTTTCACATGTAGAAAAATGGTATTGAAATGAACATTAATATATTTATTTTGTAATACACATTTAAATATTTGTGTGTTCATGTTTTGTTAAAGTATTAAAAATCCAATTGTGGAACTGGAATTAATAATAGCGCGATGCTCCAAAGGAGTAGTTGTCCCCCATATATGTGGACAGTCAGGGTTAAAAAAAGAGCTACTCAGAACATCAGCTCGTGGTAGGCGCCAAGCAGAGTTCATTAGGTAAAATCATATCCAAATCTGGCAAATCCTAACGGACGTGATAAGGTAACAATCCACAAATTTCATACCTTCTAACATAACATAACTTGGGCATGAAGATTTGTATATTTTTTACATCTTTTTCACATATAAAATTGTCTATAAAATGTCGATAAAATATTATATTCTAGTCACAGTGCATCATTTTGAGACCAAACCCAGCAAACGAGCTGAATTTTCGAATGTAGGTAGAGAAGTGATTATAGAATCGAACAGAAAATTTTCTGCCCCTGACAAAAGTGCCAGGAGGGAAATAGATAAAAATGATGTTTTTTACAAACATTTTCTTAAATAAGCACAATCAGCGAAATAGTCGGAGAACAAAATTGTAACACGTGATATTCTACATAGAAAAGGTACTCTTTGATATATAGATACCGGCTGTCTGTGAAATGCAATCTAAAAGCTCCAGATTTGTGCTGAAAGCGTTGTATAGCACTGTGAGTGAATCTTAGTATATAAAAAATAAATATTGTTGAATAGATTTATTAAAAAATTTTATGAATTACGTAATAATAATAATAATAATAGTCAACTTTTTCTCTGTTTCTTATTGGAATGATCTGGCACATATATTTTCTTCTAAACAATGTCCGTGAAATGTTACTACAAAATAATATAATTATCCAGTATTTTACTGGATAATAACCTCTACGCCTGTGACTTTTACGTTAGAGGAGCAGTTAAAGGGTGCTTTTTAACGACGACAAATAATGAATAAGAACAAAAATCTAAAAACAACATATTTTGCTGACGTTTCGGAGACCGAATCTGTTTCCTTTCTCAAAGCGTATTATAAGTGTTTGTATATTAAGGTACTTGTATACTAAAATGAACTTTTACAGTTTTAAATATAATTTGGTATACTAATAAATAAAGTGATTTTACACTTGAATTTTCAATAAAATTAAAATCGTCCGTTTAGTTTCGGAGTATAGTCGAGTAAACTCTAAGCTGGCGAGTCCAACGGTCGCTTCATCATATAAACTAAGAGAATAGGGCATACGCAACTAGTTCATCTCTATGTTATTGCGACCAGGAAATTTCAATAATTTTTTTCTCGTCTGTGGCGCATGGGACCCATACGAAATATGGGAAATAACATCTCGAGAAGCACGTCTCTAACGACTCCTAAAAAATTTTGAAAAAGCAGTTTGCGAAAAATTTTTTCAAAATTCGGTTACCCCCCCCCCCCAGGTCTAGGGACTCCTTTTTAAAATTATTTTTTTTTGTCATATGCATTTTACTTTTCATAAAAATACAACAATACGTTTTGAAGTTGATGAAAATATTTTCATTCCTAACTGAGATACAACGAATTGAAATTTTGTGATTTACAATTTAACAAATCACAAAATTTCAATTCGTTGTATTTCAGTTAGTAATGAAATATTTTCGTCAACTTCAAAACGTATTGTTGTATTTTTATGAAAAGTAAAATGCAAACGACAAAAAAAATTAATTTTAAACAGGAGTCACTAAACCTGAGGGGAGGGGGGGGTAACCGAATTTTGAAAAAAAATTTCGCAAACTGCTTTTTCAAAATTTTTTAGGGGTCGTTAGAGAAGTGCTTCTCGACATGTTATTTCCCATATTTCGTATGGGTCCCATGCGCCACAGACAAGAAAAAAATTAGTGAAATTTCTAGGTCCGCCCTTGACTGCGACAGCTTTATGCGCATCGCATATCAAATCGTACGTCGTGTTACCAACTCATACATGCGCCACCTTAGAGTTTACCGGACTATAATCGATTCGAGAAGTTTGACTTTTATAGGCAAAGATGCCTTATTTGACAAAGTAATTTTCGCTCTTAATACCACAATTTTTCAGAAATATGCTTCAAAAACAAACATAACATTAAGTAGTTTCTTATTAACACTCTGTTAAAATCCTAAAAAAATCCTCCGTCTAGCATAAAAGTTATTAGAAATTTAATCAATTTTAAGTCCTACATTTGTGTAAATAAAACAGCTGTTGGAAACGATTGGCAACATTGCATATTAAGAAGATGGCGCGAATATTTAAATTTTTAAAAAGTATAAAATTAAAAATTAGTATAAATGCTCTTTACATTTGTTGCCTACAATTTTTTCGGAAAAACCGATAAATAACCGATATTCAAGTAAATGGAGAAAATTTTCTAGAAAATGCATGTAAATCTTAAAAAAAATAATTCTGTCAGAAACCTTTGTTTTGAAGGGCCGAGATTAATGACGCATCTAGGTAATACATGATATTAAGTGGACATCGTATATGAAATCGATTTTAATTATTTACCGATTAATTACGGTGACAAAATGGCAAAATTTTACCGAAAAAAAGTCCCAATTTCCGCCCCCTCTAATTCCCTAATTTTTGTTGGAATCCAAAAAAATAAAAAAAGGGTTTTTAGCAAATTTAATTTTATTTAAATTAGCTAGAGTAGTCTTTTGGTGTAGGAGTCAAGATTAAGAAGTTGTCAACTTTTGAATCACAAAATTTGGGATTTCTTGCCCTACATCGCCGACATTTCAGTAAATATCTCCGTAACGAAAAGAAAAATCAGAATTCTGATGGATAGCAAAAGATTCGCAGTGAAAAATACTTGTTTGACCTATTTTTTTATTTCGAGCTAGCTCTTACCGTTTCGGAGATATCTGCGAAAAATAGTAAAAAACAGCTGGCATTTCGGAGACGAAAAAATTACAAAAACATGCGATCTTGACACGTTCTTATTTTTCTAAAAACACCAGCAGGACGGCCGTACAATGTCGCAATCTAAAGAGGAAGACTTTCGGTTAAACCTCATCCTAAATTACACATTGAAATTGGAAAATTCGGCTCGGCACGAACGAAATATAGCCAGATTAAGTAGCAGATTAGTATATGACAATCGTATTTAATACAGTGTTGCCAAATCCTTTTACTCTCTCTCTCTCTCTCTTGCGCGCGCTTTAATTTATTAAATCCACCGGTAGATTCGCTCTTATCAGTATACACAATAAATACACAATTTTAAGAATATATTTGTTATATTCAGTATCCATATATATTTACTGCTTACACAGAACTATTGATATATCTAATTGATAGCTTTATTTTAAACAATGTTCAGTTTGTTAAGTTCTTCTCTTAAGATCAGCAGGTTGTGCAAACATCTACGGAACAATTCGACACGCATTTATCCACATTCAATAATGTTATAGCTGATTCTTTAATTTTTCTTTTCTTGCTGTCTCTTTTGTTAAAATTTTTGCCGAGTCCCAATTTATTCTATGTCCGTTCTTCGATTTCTGAATATCATCTTCCTAATGTAACCTCTGTGCTTATCCAATCTAACACTAAATGGTCTGGATGACTCACCCACACAGTGTTTATTACACTCATACGGAATATTATAAAGGCAGTTTTTTGAATTTTGCTCAGGATTTAGCGGTTTTGTTTTTGTTAAAATAGATTTCAACGTATTGCCCATATGAAATATCGCCCTAATATCAAATCTATTGCCTACAAGGCGTAGCTTTTCAGATAATCCGTGTACATAAGGAATTAACGTTGTGTATCGTTGTTCAAGTTTTTATCGTACCTGATTATTATTTTCTATATATGTAAAAGCTCTATTAACAAAGGTTTCAGGATATGTTTATAAGAACCTCTTTTATAAAGCATTTCTCACTTTCTAATATTTCATCATTAGAAGAAATTATTTTGGCCCTATCATATAAACATTTTATTTTTTTTATATTTTTGTTCTTATTCATGTCAAAAAAGCCTTCTAACTGCTCATTTGATGTAAAAGTCACAGGCGTAGAGGTTATTATCCAGTAAAATAGTGAATAATTGTATTATTTTGTAGATTTTACCGACATTGTTTAGAAGAAAATACATGTGGCTATAAGAAACAGAGAAAAATTAAGAAAACGCCACAACCAATATTTAGACAATATTTGGACCTTTTTTGTTTAGAATTGCAAGCTTTACTAGTTTATTCCCGAACTATTTTGTAGCATTTTCCTTATCTATGGAGATATTTGCAAGAAATCCATCTTTTAATTATTACCCACACTTTTCTTGGAATTTTCAGGAGATACCTCTGCGAACTTTTTTATTCAATTTACTACTACTCTACTTAAATTCAAAAATTCAGCAAGGTTAATTATTATAACACACCTCAAGTAGTACAACCGCTTTTATCTTCGAAGACTTGAAGTGACTTTGTGCGGAAGGGAACTACAAAGATAGATACACCCAGCAAGATGATATTTTTTTTTGAAAAAATCTTAGTGCCTCAATAGGGAATCGAACCCAGAACTCCAGGGTAAGAGCCTCTCTTAATATTATGATCCTAAAAAAATTTGTTGATTTTTTTACACTTTGTACGGTAAGTAGTAAACCTAAAAACCACCTATATAACGTATTGCACCACTAATCCTAATAATATGTACTTTATAAGCACTAAACGAAAATAAAAACATATTCTTGGTTGTAAACATCACGATTTACAACCAAGAGGTGAGTGCCAATAGCGCGGGAGAGATGCCTGTGTTATCTACTAGTGCAATTATTTTTGCTCAATTTTTTGAAAAGTATATATATTTCATCAACACAAGGCTATATTTCCATTTTAGAATAATCTGCTTTTATTTTGGCTGCTTAAACAATTATTGCATCATATTACACAGGTCTGCGAATAAAGGGGCCATGAATGTTGTTGGGCAGCTGAGGGTCATTTCCGAAATAATTTTTCGCGCTGAACCCGAATCTGGCCTCAGAATTGACCCATCATGTCAGGATTTTGAAATATTTGAGGTTAAGTACTTAAAAAATGACTTTTTTAGGAACTTTTGAAGTTATGTATAGAACTCAAAAAATTTTTCAGCTTATTTTTAATAAATACGTAATTTAGTACCATCCTTCCTCTTTAAAATAAGCTTTCGAATGGCCTTCTACGATGTTTCCTCGTAAAGTTATAACCATTTTAAGGTGACCTGAATTTGAAATCATGAGCCACTACAACTTGTAAAATTACCACTGGCTTTATAAAAATTTAATTCGGAAATACCGGTTAAGATAAAGTCCGAAAAAGATTCAGATAAAATGCAAATGGTGTGTGCGTACGGTTAGCCGATCTATTGCGGGGCCGAGTCGTGGGTTCGATTTTTATTTTAGGTGAGTAGGAGAATAAATCAATATTTTCTCGATATCTTGCCAAGCCAGTTTGTCCCAACACTTGGGGGTAGTTTTAATAGTGATGTTGAATTGAGAGCGCCATCCACAGAAAAAATTTAAGAGAATTTAACTACCCTGAAGTGGTGAAACCAACCACTGTGGAAAGATTCGATCATATTTATGAGACAGACATAAACGAGAAAAATAAGAAAATAAATTTAAGATAAAAAATCACAATTTATTTTAGCAAACTTCAAAAATGGCGAATTTTACAATTAAAGCAAGAAAAATGGTGGTAACCAAAAATTATCAAAATATTAGATCATTAAAATATTTTTGTGAATTATTATTAAGATTGTATCAGTAAAAATGATGACAGGCGTTATTTGAATCTTAAATAAATAATTAAGTGCAATAAAATATTAACTTTAAATCACATAGAAAATTGACTAGTATGTTATGACTTAATAAAAATTCGTTGATAGTAAAAATGTATACAATAAACTACACAACTTAACTAGAAAAATGAGATTTACACTTTCCCACCGATCCCTGGAGAAATGGACGCTACAAGATGAATCCTGGTGGATTCCGGCAATTCCTGTCAGCGACCTCATTAACACGGGCGGCTTAAGGTGTCCTCAGTTGTCTCGATCACCTATATACGCTGGGGTCTTACTGATATGACTAAACTGACGTTACTCAAAATTTACCAAATCTTGACCTCAAACTGACTAAAGTGACTGGACTATGGCTTTATGGCATATAACGTTTATTTAAGCAACCCAACTAAACTGAACCAAATGATTTCCTTTGACTGTTGTATGTTTATTTGATTACATCGACACGTGGAAAACGTGTTTGCATGGATCCCAAAATGATTGAACTGGATTAATCAAATAATTCACGTGGTATTCAACTTGATCAATCAATTAAACAATTTATATTTTAAATTAAATTTTAACAATTTTTAACAATTTTTAACAGCAAAACTCTTACGTTTTTCGTTAGCATGTGTTTGCAAAACTGAGGTTATCTTTACACAATTTAGATTTAAAAATGGCAATTATGAAAAATATGGCTTGGAGCCGTCAAATATTGGAGAGATAAAATTAATAAATAATTTTAATTACCTTTTACTGTTGGATTCACTAAAGTAAAACTCGATAATGACAAAAGTAGCAAAATGTTTGCTTAATTAATTATCGCGAACTTCGGAGTGACTGAATATCGCTGCCACAGAACTGGAAATAAAAATTAATCTCTCTCCATGTCAGCTAGTAAGGTGGTCTCCCCTCCAACTAGACTAATGCTGCCATATTATAATATTTCAGAAACTTCTAGAAATCAAATACCTAGATTTGTCAATCTAGGGGATATATTGCTCAACCCACTACACTACCCAATGTATCGTGTGTGTAAGATAGACTCAGTATACAAAGGCATAATTAAATGTGAATAAATTCGTATCGCGTTAATAGCCCAGGTGTTAATGTGTCGCTAGCAAAAACTGTAACATGATAACAAATAACGGTTTAAATAAAAGTATACAAAAGGTATCAATCTTAAATCTAAACACATTGTGCAGGATAATAATATGTCTGAGCATAAATAACTAAAAGATGGTAAATACTTACAGTATACAGTATTTCTTAAAGATTAGGTGTGATATATAGGAATTTAATAAAAATACGTAAAGTTTCCAGGTGAACGCAACAAGCTTAACAATCTTAACCAAACCTATGTTTAAGATTGTTGGGTTATCCCTTCTGTTGTGTTAAATCTTGATTCGTTTAGAGTCGTTTGGTTAAGATTGTTGGATTGTAGGGAACATGGTTTCAAATTCATGTCACCTTAAATTGCTATAACTTTGCGAGGAAACATCGTAGAGACCATTCGAAAGCTTATTTTAAAAAGAGGAGAGATGGTACTAAATGATGTATTTATTAAAAATAAGCTGAACATTTTTTTGAGTTCTATACATAACTTCAAAAGTTGCTAAAAAAAACATTTTTTAAGTACTTAATCTTAAATATTTCAAAATCCTGACATGATGGGCCAATTCTGAGGCCAGATTCGGATTCAGCGCGAAAAACTACTTCGGAAATGGCCCCCATCTGCCCAACAACAAAACCTCGCAGACCTGTGTTATCTTTGTATTCAATTTGAATTCCTATCCAAAAAAATAATAATAATAACGCTGCAATATCTTAACAATTTGATTCTTCGAAGACAAGCTCAACATTTCAAAAAATAGTATACATTTAATATTTGAAAAATTACACACATACATGCACATTCATGTATACCAGATGTGAAAACAGCAGAATATTCTGATTCCTCGATTTACAGAACATGCTCTTTGAGAAAAAATGTTGAAACAAATTCACATTCACAATAATTTAATGGTGTACGCATTGTCAATGCCAAGGGTTGGTTTTTATTGTATGACATTTACGATTAGTTACTTTCTTTGTATACTACTAGAATAGTTCCTCTAGAGGCAAAAAGCAAAAAAGGACGTGAGGTCCTACTGTCTGATATTGTCCTCCATCCCAAATGAGACTGCTTAAATTCCGCCTCTGGGAATAACATAGCCATATTGTTATGTACACCGTATCTGTTTTCATTTTAAAGTATCTGTAGGGGGCCATATACTATATCTGAAACGTCTAGCTTTGTATAATAGGACGGATCAAGCTGACATTGATTTAATTTCAACATAGCGTTTCATGTACTAGAATTCTTTAATATTTTTTATTCTGCGTGCGAACTTACGTAATTTAAAATATATAGGGCTTCAAGAAGGCACAAGTAATTGTAGATTAAATAAATACAATTAATGAATTGAGCTGATTTGTGTTTATACAAGTGCAAATACTAATTTTGGTATCAAGATTCCCTAGAGTTGTTATATTGAGTGTTTTACATGTATGCAGTATATTAGGCCATACGTGGTTTGAATTCGTATTGAATTATTTCAATAGAGTGATTAAACAATGACTTCATTGTTCATTTGAAAAGGGTAACAGAATACCTTAATTTACTACCAATGATCTTTTGTGTAGTTGCTTACTAGAAATACCTTGTGCTGCTGGTATCTTATTGTAGATTTTTATTAATTCATAAGTTGGCATAGCATCATATTAAAAACATGCAGGTTCTTTCCTTGACACATGTGTTTACTACTTTGACAAATCTTATTATCCTCCGTCAAGTATTTTTGTACATGGGGTCAACAGATAGACACCAAACCACCAGACATACAGACAGACTGGCGGAATTTAATGAACTTAATTTTCGTAATCTATGTATTCTGAAACGTGAAAATCCAAATTCAATATATCCCCTCATTAAGCGAGGAAAGTATTAAGAGCACAGACAATTTAATCAGAATTTTAATAAACCATAATTGGTTTATACTCTTGGATGGTGCGCTTTAAATATATAAATAAATACTTAATATTAATTTGTATTAGAGACACGCATAATAAACGAAAACAAAATAGTCAGTGCTCACTGACTGTAGTAGATATTTACAGCCTACTTAGACTTCATATAATCTACGTCCTTTTCTTTGTGAGTTAATGATAACTTCTGTGTAATCACAATTCACAAGAAAATTGATACAGATATTCCCTTACTCTCGGGACCCTTGTCTTGAGCAGCTCTACTTTGTCGTCGGTTTCAGATAATTTCTATTCTCAAGTAAATGTCGGACTCTAAGAACTATATTTTGTAACAGAAGAACTAAATACAATCGAAATATCAAATTCGATCGTCATACAACTATATATAAAATGGCAGACGCAAATCTCGAAGACGATTATATACTATAACTGTTATAGTATATAAGCAATTATTATTAAGCATTCATATTGCTATGTAATAATTAGAATTAAGATTTTAATTGTTACAGTGTTCCAAAGCAAACCTGAAAACTACCTGGCGACTAAGAAACTATTCAAAAGTAATCGCTACTAGTATAGTACTTGGAGGTAAAAAATATGTAATATTTAGGGATAATCTCATATTTGATAATAATGTTTCCGTGTGTGGGTTATTATTGTAGTGAAAGATGTCATCTTCAGTTTCTATATGGTTCGGCCATTTGCTTTGACCCTCAAGAGATGAATTTAGATATTTAATATTTGAAAAGGTATTGATTTATTTTTAAAATGTAGGATTTTGTTTTTGTCATCGCTGATTACGAATCTAAAGTCAAAAATAAATAATACAAAATGGCGGCTCCAATATGGCTGATGAACATTTTTTCTAAAGCAAGTGTTTTAAACAAAAAATTGAGCAGCTAGGTAATGCTATATATTAACTAAAAACAACATTTAAAAAAATTATTACTGGAAAGTTACAGTAACAAAATGAGGAAATTTTGTTAAAGAAAATGTGAAAACACACATTGTTTCGACCATAATTTCTTTATTTTTTATGATACAGAAACAAACATCACTTTAAAGACTGATGAATTATCTTTAATTTTGTTCCTTAGAATTTTGGATAGAAGTGTCATAGTTTCTAAGATATTCAACATTTGAACTAAATATAAATACTTCATCCTACAAACGTTCGGATGATATCTATAAACAGGGTGTATACTTTCTGGAAAACAGGGAAAACCTAGAAAAGTCAGGGAATTTTATTTTGGTCAGGGAAATAAGGGAAATATCAGGAAATTTATAAATTTACAAAAAAATCAGTGAAAATTTATTAAAACTACTTATATTTCGTTCCTATCTTTCGTTCCCATCTTTCGCCCCTCCGCTCGTCAAAAAATGTTTTCCATTTCCTCTTTCCAACTCATCAATTTTCATATTCGAGCAGAAACATTTTGTACACCAGATTTCCTATTTGACGAAGATTTCCTCGGATTTCCTTCTGGGTGTACACCAAATTTTCTCCACGGTTTGCCATTCACGTCAAGCGCACCCAAAATTTTGTTCACCAGATTTCCTCTTTGACGAAGATTTCCTCGAATTTCCTTCTGGGTGTCCACCAAATTTCCTTCGCAGTTTGCCCCTCGATTTCTTAATATTGACTTTAGATTCGTAATCAGTGATTCCAAAAACATAACTATCCTACGTTTCAAAAATAAATTAGTAATGCTTTTTCAAACATGGAATATTTAAATTTTGGGGTGCTTTTCACCCCTTGAGTGTTAGAGCAAGTATCCGAACCATATAGAAACTGAAGACGATATCTTCTACTACAATAATAACCCATGGTGAAAAATTATCATTACATATGAAATATTTCGATATTTTACTTATTTGAAAGTATACTGATTATGATAAATCATTATAATTGAAATAGGTAGTTTGTTTGTTAATTTATCGTTACTTAGTTTTTCTTGATTCGTGTTTATCCAACTTGGATTTAGTAAAAATACACAGTATATTCGCATTGTGATCCGTCCTTTTCCTGATTTTTTAAATTATTGATTAACTATTGAATAACTTTCACATTTATATTAGTCCAGTCAACGGGGAGTTTCACCTCTAATTTGAGTTCACATGAATAGATTTTTATGAAACTTTGGGCAATGTATTTGTAATGACGTTAATAAAAAACCTGAAAAAAAGATTAGAGTAGGAAACGATCGGAAGGAGTAGAAAACACCCTTTTATCACGGGTTCCGTAACTTGCAGATTTAGGTCAAAAAATGGAAAAAAAAAATCACCTTTTTTGGCTCAAAATAAGATATTTCTACTCTTGTAAATTTTTTCAAAAAATGTATATTTTTCGAGATATGGTCACTAGGGTGTCCCTTATTTACACTTAATGAAAAAAAAAATTGATTTTTTTCGATCTCACCCCCCCAGAAGGTTTACATTTCATATAAGAATCATACACTCAAAATTTCAGACTTCTAGACATATTCCTTCCCGTGCCGACGGGACCTAGAAGTTTGTGAAAAGCAATTTTTTTTAAATAGAAACTTCAAGGTGGAATTTTTTTTAAATCGTTACTTCAATTAAATATATTTGATATAAAAAGAAGAAAATAATAATTTCAACCCATATGGTTGATATTTACCCTACCAGAAGCATAAAATTAAGCAAAATAGTGAATTTTTAAAGTAAAAACACATATACGTCACATTCCATTCAATTGCTAAAGCTGATTAATTTTGTTATGCTTTTTCTGGTACACAGTCCCCTTAGAAACCACGTGAGTTGTGAACGCAACTGTGCCTTATAAAAATGTTTGCCCATAGTCATCTGTATCATCAGTGGGTCGCGTCGATCTGATGATCACATCAGTTCGTCACCACCAAAAGTTGTCACTACCTGACAATAAGAATGAAAATAGCCGTGACAGTCAAACGCGCATTTCTCTAAATACTCCGGAAACCAGCAGCCAGATCACCAGCTCCGCGAAAGCCTTAGCACCAAGATTTGCCGAAATGCCGAAAAAAACTGGAAAAAACATCAATACGAATGAATGTGAAATTAGAAAACTTGTAGACTGAGATTGTATTAGGCACCTGCGACAAGAATCAAACTGTATGAAATTGGCATATCACGTAATAGATTTGAATCCCTCAAAAAAAAACTACATATTGTAGCGTGTTTCCACCCCTAGGAAACCACCCTCGCAAATTCCATGGGTTCCAAAAATTATAAAAAGAGATTGTCCACTAACACACTTTATTTAATAACTTACTGGATACTTCACAATAATGTTATCAACTTAAATGTACTTTACTGACTACAAATAATAATTTTTATCACTTTGTTTTCACTGTGGAGTCTTAACCTGACTTGTCCATATGTCAATTCAAAAACTACTCTACTTTCTATACTTTCTAAACTACCCGCCGAGAATGCGGTCTTTTATACCTAAAAATGACAGATCTCGATTTTTCTGTGATGACGCCACCATTCTCTAGATAATTCCAGATGTCACTTTAGAACTAACTTCTGGTAGGTTCTTTCTCGAGTAGGTGCAAATACATTTGAATTAATTGAATTCATTCTAGGGGTGGCAACACATCACAATATTGTGGATCTCAATAAAGAACGCAACGATGATAGTGATAAGCTTTGGAAAGTACGTCCAATAATAAAATTATTCGAAAATCGTTGCGAAGAATAGGTAATTGAAGAAAATCTTTGTATTGATAAAACAATGCCGTTTAAGGGTCAGTCAAATAGTATATAAAGGAAATCCAAACCTGTGGGGGGTAAAAATATGTATGGTTTGTGGTAATAGACATTCACCAGTATCAATAAAACGTCAAAAACCACAGTCCATTTCAGTGGACTGTAGGATTCGATAATCTTGGCTATTGGCCAATACATACAAATGGCCATTAGCAGCGCTGTAAACTCGAGACTTGTTCACGAATTCAGTATGAGAAGTGCAACGTGCATCTATGTTTATCTAAATTTAAAAATTGTTTAAAAAATTTCCATGTTCAATAAAATAAAAATAAAATTTTCATATTTAATTTATTTCCTTCTGAACCTGATGGAGGTATTTACCACTATTCATAAATCTGTGGAGGAAACTAATCTAAATTTGGTTGAAGAGTTATTGAATTAATAATCTATGCCAAAAAGTGTTTCTTGCTTATCAAAAAATCGGGGCTAAAAGGGTTAATCATTAAGTATTTCTTTTATTGAATTTGGTATCTAATTATTCTCACTTTTCAGCGATAACAATTGACACATTAATTTTAAAAAATACCATGGATCTAATTTCTCGTTTCAATATCGATTCGGAATTTTTAAATCACGATCCAAAAACATGGAAAACGAATGATTCCTATACGAATGGACGAGAAATAACAATGTCACTTAAAGTTGTCCACGACACTATCGAAAGGTAGGTAAAATTATTGGTGGGTTTCCATGGTCTCCTAACAAAGGATGAAAAGCAAATACAATATGTATTGCAATGTGTGCAAGAGCACAGAAAAATATATCCAAATTGTAAGAAAGATACATTAAAGCAAATATTTTAATCATTTTGAATAATAAATATTTTTTACTTTCTTTTAAACCTGTGATGATAAGGTAGGTATGGGTCATAGAGGTTGATATTGCTTTTACTTTATTTTTATACCAAATAACAGTCATTTGGGATTAAAAAATAATTCAAGAGTATATTTGAAAAAATTCCAGTTTGGGATTTTTCACACCTCCGTCGGCACGGGAAGGGGTTCATCTAGGAGGCCGAAATTTTGGGTGTGATTCTTATATCAAATATAAACTTTTTAGGGGGTGAGACAAAAAAACTGAAAGTCGAAAAATAAGGGACACCTTAATGGTCACTCGAAAATTTCTAAAAGTGGGGGAGGGGAAATATAAAAATTGAAAAAAAAATCTGAAAAAATTCAGATGAATGTCTCCAGGACTTTTTCTTATTTACAAAGTTTCTGTAAAGTGCGTCTTCACCGAGTTTTTCCGGAAGAACATGAAATTGTAGCGCTTTAAAAACATGTAATTTAAAAATTTGATAAAATCGAGACGGATACATTAAGGTCCTCTAAACATTTTTTGTCTCTTGGAATTTTTTTGTAACTTACTAATTTTCCGAGTTATAGGCAGTTTTTTACGATAAATAATGTACTACATTTTTTGCACATTAAAAAATACATGAAAATTCAAAAAATGAGAGTGATTTATATACCGGGTGATTCAGTTTGGTATTCGCCCCACTGTATCTTTTTTATTTTAACAAAAAACTACAATAAACCATATATATTTGCAAATCGTTTGTCAAGCTCTATCGAATTGCGTCCTTAAGTCATCTCTTTGATCACATATGCCAAAATAACGATAGGCAACTTTTTTTTTCAAATGATGTGCTATACATTTTTTTGCCGATTATTGTAGAGCTTCTCGCTCTGCATTCAACCATGTGAAAAAAGTATACACTTCCATAAGGAAAATTTCGAGAAAATTAATAAAATACGAAAAAACTTCATTTAAAGGTTTTGTTTCTGATTCAACATAGTTAGCCATGGAAAGAATTGAATTTTGTCATTGTTAGTAATGTCAAGTTGAAAATACTGTTATTTGTGACTGTGTTATTCGTTTTTGTTTTATGTTATACTTCTAAATAGATTTACACAATGGTATCTTACAATAATGAAGAAAAATTGGACATGATATTAATTTATGGAGAGTGTGGAAAAAACATAAAGTAACCAAACGTTTATATCAAGATCGCTTTCGAAATGGGCCGGTACCATAAAAAAAATGTTTGCAAAATTGGCAAGAAATATGAGCTAAAGTGAAAGTTTTGAGAAAAAAGAAACGTTTTTAAACACCGTTAGATTTCTCTAAAAGAAAAAGTTTACACCTCTAAATGACATCGAAGATCTTAAAATTAGAATACGAATTGAATGCCGCAGATTAAATGTTGAAATTCATTCTTCAACATAAGGAAAATTTCGACAAAATTAATAAAATATGATAAAACGTCATTCAAAGGTTTTTTCTGAATCAGCACAGTTAGCCAAGAAAGCAACTGAATTTTGACATTCTAAATAATGTAACTAGTACCAACTAGGCAAATCAGATTCGAAAGAGAGAAATTTGTACGAGGATTGTGTACGGCACTGATGAGGCGGCGTAAAAATTTCGAAACAAAGTTTAATGTTTTGACCAAACAAAGTTCTGTTTTCAAATAATTATGTAATTCATTTTTATATAAACAAACATTTAATGTCGTATCTTTAGTTAATTAATGATAATAACACTCAACAATAATATTCAAATAACAACTAATAATAAATAACAATTACTAATAAAAAACTACCAATACTTGAAAACTAACTAACAATTAAGAAAATAAAAACATTATTTATTGCTTCATATGTTCGAAGAGTCCTCCGTTTGCTTCTAAACATAATCGTCCTCTGTTTTAATCTGCGGTATTCAGTTTGTATTCTATTTTTAGATCTTCGACATCATTTAGAGGTGTAAAGTACACTCTTTCTTTTAGACATGGCCAAAGGAAAAAATTTAACGGTGTGAGATCCGGTGATCTGGCAGGCCACTTGACTCCCTCACTACGATTTCCGATCCATCTACCTGGATAAGCTGCATTTAAGTAATTCATTATATTGTTCACAAAAAAAATAATATTCATTACTATTAGTTAAAACCATACATTAGAAGAGTCCCTAGTACCAAAATCAGATTTTTTTTATTATTAAATATTTTAATTTTGTCAATTATTCGTAACAAAAATCACCCCAATGCAGCGAGGCTAAGAAACGTTCCCAGGCAGAGGCTAGTAATATGACGTCACTTACCTTGCAGGCAGGCGGGCCTGTATGTGTAATGCGGGTCTATTGTTTTTTATCGAAAGACTAATATAATATTATTGATCAGCATGTTAAAAACATGCTGATCAATAATATTATATTGGTAATTTTTCAATAAAAATTGTTGGCCTATGAAATTTGAAACTATAGACGACGCTTGGTTGTAGAAAAAGTGAATTTAAATAGAAAATGAAGAATGACTTTTTTTCGATATACAATTCGTTTAAAAGTTATTAATTATTTAAAATTTGAAAAATATAATTTTAGGGGGCCGTAATTCGAAAAGCATAAATCAAAATGTCTTTAAATTTTGGAAATAGGGGTTCTAAAACATGCTGATCAATAATATTATATTAGTCTTTCAATAAAAAACAACGGGCCCACATTACACACGCAGGTCGGCGTGCCTGTAAGCAAGTGACGTCATATTCCTCTAGCCTCTGCCTGGGAACGTTTCTTATTCCCATTTTCAATGAAAATTAAAATTTTGTGAACATGCCTATTATAGCATTTTGTGGCGGTGCCCCATCTTGTTGTAATATCATGTTATGCCTAATATGTAATGGAACGTTTTTTTTTATCTATTTATTTAACGTCGGACTATTTCCGCTACCAGGGCCTATTACCGACGCCAACCTGGAAATTTTGCCGAACCTCTTCCCTTAGGAAGAGTAGGGATCTTTAACTTGCCTAACATTTAATAGACAAGGGACCGCCTGCTTTACATCCCCTCCAAAGGATGGTATATACACTACGTAATCCTCGTCTGATATTACGTAGCTTCCGCGTACACACTGATATACAAGCCGCTAGAAGGTGGGACGAGAACGCTGTATTTCCCAAGATGGGTCACCCATCCAAGTACTAACCGCGCTCGACGTTTTTTCAACGGAACATCGACTGATATTCACATTGAAGTCGCCTCTACGCTCGCCCCTGTAATGGAACGTCTTCTATGAAATTTAACAATTCTTCTCTTAAAAACTGTAGACATCTTTCTTCAGTAAGCGTGGCTTCGTAAAACTTTGGTCCTATAATTTGTCCGTTGAGAATTCCACACCATACATTAATTCCCCAGATATTTTGGAAATCAGTTTCCCGAAGCCAGTGAGGATTATCCTGCGACCAATAATGGCAGTTATGTCTATTGACAATTCCATTATTATGGAAACGGGATTCATCTGACCACATGATGCGATCTAATATAGTCATTTCTTGAGCAACTGCCAACCACGCTACAAAATTTAGACGTCTCTTGTAATTTCCTGGAAGCAAGCTCTGATGTAAATGTATTTTATATGGTCGCAGTTTATTGTCTCTCAGAATTCTTTGTGTTGAAGAATATGAAATATCAGTTTCTGTCGCTAATTGAAGAATAGAAATATGCGTGTCTACGAAAACACGGGCTAAAACTGCAACTGTATGTTCCTCATCTCGTACGGTTTTTGGCTTAAAAACGTTTCTTTTTTTCTCAAAACTTCCACTTTCGCTCATATTTCTTGCCAATTTTGCAAACATTTTGTCTGATGGTACCGGCCTATTCGAAAGCGATCTTGATATAAACGTTTGGCTGCTTTACTGTTTTTTCCGCACTCTCCATAAATTAATATCATGTCCAATTTTTCTTCATTAGTGTAAGAAACCATTGTGTAAATCTATTTAGAAGTATAACATAAAAGAAAAACGAATAACATAGTCACAAATAATAGTATTTTCAATTTGACATTACTAACAATGACAAAATTCAATTGTTTCCATGGTTAACTATGTTGAATCAGAAACAAAACCTTTAAATTAAGTTTTTTCGTATTTTATTAATTTTCTCGAAATTTTCCTTATGGCAGTGTATACTTTTTTCACATGGTTGAATGCAGAAAGAGAAGCTCTACAAAAATCGGCAAAAAAATTTATAGCATACCATTTGAAAAAAAAAAGTTGACTATCGTTATTTTGGCATATGTGATCAAAGAGATGATTTAAGGACGTCATTCGATAGAGATTGACAAACGATTTACAAATATACATGGTTTATTGTAGTTTTCTGTTAAAATAAAAAAGATGCAAGGGGGCGAAGACCAAACTGAATCACCCGGTATATTATTATAAAAATATATGAAACCTATATAGTTATATCATTTTAAAAGGTTTAATATAATTTTTAAACTTAAAATGTAAAAAAGTTTTCCGGAAAAACTTTTTTTTCACAATTTTAATGTGCAAAAAATGTAGTACATTATTTATCGCGAAAAACTTCCTGTAAAATTAGCAAGTTACAAAAAAGAAATCCAAGAAACAAAAAATGTTCAAAAGGCCTTAATGCATACGTTTAAATTTTTTCAAATTTTTAAATTACATGTTTTTAAAGCGTTACAATTTCAAAGAAAGGGATAGTTTTTTATATTTTTCCGGAAGAACTCGGTGGAATCGCACTTTACAGAAACGTTGCAAACAAAAAAAGTCTTGTATTTCGATGATACATTCACCTGAATTTTTTCAGATTTTTTTTTTCAATTTCTACATTTCCCCTCCCCGACTTTTAAAAATTTTCGAGTGGTCATATCTCGAAAAATATGTATTTTTCGAAAAAAATCACGAAAGTAAAAACATCTTATTTTGGGCCAAAAAAAGGTAAATATATTGTTTTTTTTTTATTTTTGGCCCACTTTTACAAGTTACGGAACCCGTGATACAGGGATATCCTCTATCCCTTCCGTTCATTTCCTACTCTAATCTTTTTTTCAACTTTTTTATTAACGTCATTACAAACACATAGCACAAGGTTTCATCAAAATTCTTTTATTAACACTCAAATTAAAGATTTTGGTCATTTTAGCGCTCCGTTTACTGGACTATATACAAAATGTTAATTTTATAGTTAAAAAAAATGTTTTGTTATTTTTCAAAAATATGACTTCAGTATTTCTACGTCAGATTCAAGTTCTAATTAAATTTATACATTAAAAAGACACATAGTTATAACTCATAATAGGGCTTTCATTTGTCAATTCGTAAATTAGAATTGTTTCTGATTTGAAAGTTATTAACTATAGAGTAAACTGGTAAAATCTAAATTATTTCGAATTATTTATCACCTTCTTGCAGCAGCCAGGCTTAACCGCTTGAAGGGTATAATCCTCAGTAAATAAACTTACTCTCAGTACATTATATATTACGTACAATTTTAATATGTCTGTATTATTATTATTACTTTGTATCTAACAAGGCGGGCGGTTATTCAGCTCCATATATAACCATTAACCAACTGAGTACAAAATGTTATTTCTACAAGCAAACGGCCAAAGGAAGTAAAACGTTTGCACTAAATAATCGCTATTTCTACTGAAAACATATTACTTCCTACTCGTGTCTCTAGGCTGTTGAAAACTCAAAATGTGTCTATAGAAACACGCAATACTAAACTAAAAACACATCATAAGAACGATTGCCTCAATACTTCGCTAAACGTACTGCAATAAAGTTAATAAAACTGTTCGGCTTTAGTTTAGACCTCTTGTTTAACCTTAATAAATTTGAAATACACTTTTTATCTAAATAATTTAATATAAAGTTTGTTGAAAACAAAGAGTATAGCGTGAAATGGATGAGTATAGCAAGAAATTGGAACTACTTCGGCAAATTAAACTTTCTCGATATACGTTTGTTTTAAAATTATTTTAGTATTTACTTCTTGAAGTAATTTAATAGTTCCTGAGCGATTGACTACTAATTAATTGCTCTGGTTTTGTACTCAAGATGAGATGACGAGAAACTTTACTACAACATTCCTGATTTTACATCTTGAACCATAGAGGAAAATAGCATTTAATTGGATATTAGCCCTGAAAGATGCTAAGCAGCACATATTGATAAAAAATATTAATTTCTAATAAGATTTGCGCTCTGTTTTCAGATTGAAATATTAATAGAAGCAATAATTTTGCAACCCCTATTATACTAATCTATCATTAAAGACAAATGGTGAAGTATAAGATAAGTTGACGTTGAACTAATAGTGTGTTTCTTAATACTCTGTTACCCAAAATTGTTTCCCGATATTTTTGTGGCTGGTAGTACATCTAAAAATAAAGGTACACTTTAATATTAAATTATTTCCGAAAATACATACTAAGGGTGTTATACTCCCTTTAAAAGGGGATAGTAAATATCAATTTTTGTGTATTATTTTCCGACTATTTTGAACTATGAAATCACAGATATATTTCAGTACACAACTTTCTCAAACATTTTTGACACTATAAGAATACTGATTGGTGGCAAGTCATATAGACAGTATGTTTTTAATTTTTAGATGAAACAGACAAAACAGTAGAACTATTTTTTTCTAATAATGAGTTTTCGTAAATTAATTTTATTAAGATGTTAATTCTTCAAGAATGATGCGGCAAGAAAGTCATTCATCTCCGAGACATTCCAAAAGGTATTTCATGAACTCTTTTTACATTTTACATCATATAATAAAATTTTTCAATACCATTCATATGTTTTTAATATTGCCCTGGTTGCAAGTGCTATTTATAGTACACAGTCCGTATGGTGTGTGATTTTTAGATTGAAAATGAATAGGTAATAAGAGAGTTATTCCCCTTTAAAAGAGGATAATGAATACCAATTTTTCTGCAATATCTTCCCACCACCTTAAACTGTAAAATCACAGATATATTTTTATAACTGTTGTTGTTAAACAACTTTCCCAAATGTTTTCGACATTATAAGATGAATTGGTCGAAAGTCAGATAGACTATAATAATATATTATTAATTTTAGACTGTTACTTCCCTAAAAAAGGTAATAGAAAAATTAACTCAATTTAACTTCAAGCTTAGTTTTCTTCATATACAATTCTATTAATTCAAAGTATAGCTTCAAATTTGAGCCTACACGAAAAGCTTACAAGAATAATGTCTAAAGGAAAATGAAATGGTAAAATATAAAAAAAAAAGATATATAAAAAAGGGACACGAGATGAGAAATATAACAATGTTTACTATCTAATAACTAATAATTCACATCACGAATCAAATATCAAAAAAAATAAATACAAGTTAGCACTTACTACTCAAGCCTTTGGGGAAGTAAATAAAAATTTATATGTCTGGCTAAACTCATTTAAGATGGAGTGGGTAAGTGGTCGTAGTTTTTTTTATTATTATTTTATGCTTTATTTATATTAACGTCCTGGCGAAATTTAGCTAATGCTACTCTACCGCCTAATCAGGGCCACGAGATGAGATACTATCACCAATCCAAGTGACGGACTCGCTCGGCCGTGCTTAACTTCTCCGATCGAGGTCCAGTCACTGAAACTGGTACCATACCTCACCTCACTAAGAGTTATTGCAATGGTCACCTAAAAAGAAACTAGCAAAAATATTTTAACAATTGTATATTTAATAATAGTAACCAATTAATAACAAATACCTAATATCAAGTTATGATACACGTTCATATGGAGTGTAGCCCAATGTTGATAAGCACTTGGAGGGTCTACGTACACCTGGGGGGACCTCCCTCGAGGAAAATTGAGTGGTAACTAAACAGTTGAATTTAAAAAAAAGTCAAACAGTGCATGGAGTCAAACGACTCTAAACTATATGCCGCAAGGTAACATAGGAAAAGGCCTTTTGCTCGTTGTACAAAAAGGAGCGGGCAAAATTATACCATAAAAGTATGCTAAATACTTAATTATGACCCTCAATTACTGCTACTTTATTATTATTTAAAATGACAACTATTTAGTAATATAAAAATGTTACCTCCAAAAAAAATCCACAAATATCAATAAACTTCCAGAACACCAATGGAATTTTACATGGTATTAATTTACGAAGTATCAAAAAGGGAAGAAAAGACTTTTCTCAAAAATAGAAAAGAACCCTAAAATAGAACAAAAACAGAACTTAGTCCTTTATTAAAATGGAAAGCCATTAAATAATACTCACGGCTGTAGCCGGTTGTTTTCACAAAAATTCCAATAAAACAAAATGGCCACGCCAGCTTAAGATCCCAAAAGAGCTGGTTTCGTCTGGTGTTTCCACACCAATATAACGATCTCCAAAAATCCGAATAACCATCACACAGTAACCAAATAGGAAACCACCCGTAATAAGGGCTGCGTTTCTTAAATCCGTGCCAACAGGCCTTTTAATATTCACAGACCGCTTAATGCCCAAATAGCTGGCATACTCACATGACCACCAAACAACGACTATCCAGCCGCTAAGTTCCTCTGGCGCTATGTTCCTCAATCGAAAACAGATCGATGCCACCGTTAGACAACTCCACATACACACGATCGGCATACTTGGTTGACTACCTACGAGGCGTAGGAGCTGCTAAAAGTGTAGTGTAATAGATCGAAAACGTTCTTTAGTCACGGCGGCGGGTAAAACCGCCCTAACAAAACAAAACAGACAAAACAATAGTACGGTCTTTTTTCTAATAATGAGTTTTCGTAAATTAATTTTATTAATATGTTCATTCTTCAAGAATAATAAGGCAAGAAAATCATTCATCTCAGAGGATGTCGACAATCCACAATGTATTTCATGATTTTTTTTACATTATAAGTATGTCAAAAGTAAGCTATTTAATTTCTGGATTTAAGTTATTGTTATCGCCAAAAGTAGGCATAAATTATTACACGTTGGTGAAAAGAGAGTTGCAGCTCCTAAGGATGATTCCCTTCCAATCTCTGCACCACTAGGTAGGCGCATTCGAAGGCATTCTATAAAATCAGTTTTTACTCAAATGGTTGACCAGGCACGTTGGTAAAATTTCTCTCGTGAATTTTTCTATTTAATTGCCTTTTATAGGCTTTCCATTTAATTTAATTATGGGATCTTAGAAGTTCACTAATTTGTGTGTGTATTTTTGGTTATTTTGGACGCCGCACAATGTTCTTTTTGACGGATTTTTAAGAAATTAAAGCCATTTTCTTTATTGAATCCAAAGGGTTTGATATTTTGGATCACTGATTCAACGTATTTTCCTGGTATTGTAGAAAGCCATTTTGTCCTGATTATATCCAAATGGTTTGATATTTTGGATCACCGATTCGAGCCGCTCTCCATCTTTCAGTAAGTTGGGTTTTGATTTTTTTATGTATGTACTTATATACCTGTATTTTTTTCAGGGCTCTCAATTTTAATTGCAGTTTTTTCATTCAATTTAAATTTCAAATTTTACCTTTTCACGTTTATGTGTTCAACTTTACTTAATTTCTATTTCACTTATACTTCGTTTTATTCGATTTTATGTCGTCTATTTCAACGTTGTTAGTTGGAAGTTCCATTACCTTGGGTATGGACTTACTCTAGTTTTGTTTGGCTCCACACATTTTCGTGCAGGAGAAACTCTGGGTTTCAGTGTTTGCCCTGTACTCCACTTGCGGTCACCGAATTGATTTTAATGACGACGACCTTATGCATCATCTTGAATTGTGAATTGGATTTCTTTTGGGTAACCGGAACATACGTGGAAGTTTCTCTACGAGGGACAAGGATCTCTCCGGAAGGCAGTTTTGCTCTACAGGTTTTTATGTAGTATATGAGTGATTATGGACTTGATCGATTCAGTGGTCAATGTTTAGATATTATATATATTTTGTTTTATTTTCGTTTGGCTATTCAAAACTCAAGAAAAATCATTTTAATAGATTTATTGCGGCAATCATTAAATTATGTAACTTGTTAAATTCACAAATTTAAGTACCCTTTTCCTTCCCAACATCAAAGTAATTTAAAGTTTTATGTATCGTCCAGAATTTTTATTGTAAATAAGATTATTATTATGGGGGGGAGTTATTGATAATATCAATTATTAAGATTAGTTTCAAATTTATGAGGCAATTTACGAGTTTTCCCTTTTAGTCGTCAAAATATTCTGTAGTGATTGGATTAACGAGGCCAGTCTTTTATCATTATTTAACTGGTGCGTTATACATATATATAGTTTCCGTTTAACTGACAAAATATTTTATTACGATTAATAAGGCCAGACATTTATCATTATTTAACTGGTTATACATATAGGGTTTTTCTTTTAACTGGCAAAATATTCTGTAGTGATTAACGGGGCCAGTCTTTTATCATTATTTAACGGGGTTGTTATACACACAGGGTGATTTGTTAGGTAGGCTAAATGTACATTTACTAATTATTATATAAGGTCAAAATTTGTGAACCTTCCGTGACATCACGTACGTTTTGATAATATTACTACGATAGGTAATCTTACGGCTGTCTACTTAATACCTAATTTTTTTATCACCTGAATACATGTCACCAAATTGAATAAACTTGCCCATAATTTCACTGAAGAGGCGTGTTTCCTTTTTAATGCACTCCATGATAAAACTTACCCTCTTAATTAATGCCTCATATTGGAATTAAAAGATAGTGTTTGGATACTCTTGACAATTTTGGGAGCCTTCTAGCTAGGTTGCAGTTTTTGTTTTGCTAGTGGCGCCCTTTATGCATATATTTGTAGTTCTGATAATTATATGTTATATATTTTTTGGCAGTGTCAACCTTAAACCTATCCCTCTCACCGACTAGAGCTGAGCTAGCTCTCGCACATGTTGCAAGCCTCTGCTGCTCAAACACTATCACCTTGCTAAAATTTATTATCATATTTTTTTGTGCTATTTTGTTAATTTTGGCTATTGACCAAAAGGCTCGTGGCAAGTATATTAAAATCGCTGAGCATACCAGCACTCAGCTTCGCTGATAAATGTCATTTTTAATGGGCTAATTGTGCAATAAATCCATTTCAGTTATAGCTTTTTGTAATGGAAAGATTCTTCTCTTAATAGGAGTACTATTAAAATAGATTAACTTGAACTTTTATTAACTCCTAAGATTGCTATTTAATATTGAAATACATCTCCGTCAGTTGGTCTGTACATACAGAGCAGCCCACAAGTCTCAGTTATTGACGGATACACTTTATTTTTTCTTATTCGCTTCGTCTATTTACAGAATAGAACCCTGTTAAACTTTCATTTTCGCGATTTATTAAAAATTGGTCGGTGATGGAGCTAACAATACTAACACACACTTCGTGTTGAGCACGTCGAAATATATAGTGGTTACCCAATGGAGTCATAAAAACACACCACTTTTTTTTTGGGGGGGTGAGAGGCGGGGGCTGTGCACAAAAAAATGTGGTCTGTTTCTAGGACTCCATTGGATTTCGACGTGATGAACACGAATCAGTCCATTTAGCTTCATCAACAATTTTTAGTAAATCGCGAGAAACCTAAAGAATCTCATAAAAAAAATTGGTGGATGATGGAGCTAAACGGACACCTGATTCATGTTCAACATGACGAAATACATGGGAGTTACCCGATGGAGTCTCAGAAACAGACCACTTTTTATGTACACAGTCCCATCCCAAAAAAATGTGGTCTGTATTTGGGACTCATTCTCGCTTGCTGGGTGTTATTTGTAAGTCTCAAGTTAGTTCCTCCTATGACTCCTCCATCTGAGACTGCCCAGCACACGTTGAACTGCATTCACTGTGCAAGTTAAACAGGGTTTCTGTGCCAACTTTATATTGTAGGAGTTAATATTGTCGACTTTCACCATTCAATCGGCGAATAATAAAGGCTAGGTAACTGGATGTTCCCATCTCTAACCATACAACGGTAGTTGATTCCCATTCTACATTGTGAAAATTCTTAACATTCTCTTAGTTTCTCGATAAGTTGTAAATTAAATATTTGTTATGGAGTACCGCGTCCTTTAACAAAGCTTACTTGCTCATAAAATATTTACCAAGGTGTATCATAATATGACTAACATTTATATAACAATGCACATACAACTATTATTTAAGACCTCCATATTGAGATGAAGTAAGGGATTTAAAACTCTAAAACTTTTTGTTCGGAACGGAGCTTCAAAGAAATTACCTTTCGCTATCCGGAAACAACCAATAAAAGATACAGTTAGAAGCTTACAGTTTTCAACATCATTCTATTTCAGTCGAAAATTTTCCACTATATGTACTTTAAATTATTTAGCACACTGTTTGGAGTTTGATTTATGCGTGTAATTTTTATAACGAAATAGTTGATATTAAAAGTCATATTCTGTATATTGCGGTTTAGATATCTTGCTCAACTTCAGGTTTTTCCGTGCTTAATTAAAAACTTTAGTAACAATTTGCTCTAAAATTATAATAAAACATAGTTTAATAAAGGATGAGAGTTTATATGCCTCCAAGGATCGCCCTGTACGACGGATATGACTTGAGTTTCAGAGGGTATTCCATCACGCAATTTTACAGATGTGCTAAATTTTAAACAAAAATTTTAAGTCTAAAAGAAGTTATTAAGAAATAGTTATAAAAAGGATTTTAGTACAATTTTTATATTTCTGCTAATCTGCGATGATTATTAAAGAATTTTGTCGATATTAAAAATCTTGTCGGGTTATCTATAAATCTATTTGATTAAATCAAATCAGTATAATAATAGTGTTTAGGAGACAAGGATATCATGAAAAGCCAAGCCAGGCTACAAAGTATGTGTACATTTTCATTGAATTTATACGTATTTATAGTCGTGAAATAACCATGTCTTTCGAGCAATTTTGTGCACAAAGTCAATGGTGATTGATGCGATATTAAATTAGCATTGGTATTGATCAGATTGCCGATAGATTCTGCTGCCATACACATGACCATATATATTTGGAATATACACATTTGATGAAAAAATCTGGTTTATATTATTAATCATAATAAATGTATTTTTTCTAATTGTATTGCAAAATGACAACTTCTTTAATGTCATTTCAGTATTGAAAAATCTTTCTTTTTATAAATAGTTTTAAACTGAATGTCATTTCTTAAAAATAGTGATAAAATTATGTAACTTATTATAAAATAAGTTAAAATTTTATTTAGTACAATTATTTACATTTCATTTCATCTTGACACGGTAATTTTCTATATCGAAAAAGATGGCAATGGGGATTTTCATGTAAACTGTAATTAACAAAATGTAGACATTATATACTGGACCGGCTTTTTGTAGTTTTCATATAATTGATGAAAATTCTATTGCAGTTCTTTGAAAATAATTTAGTTTCTTAGGTATAAGTGCTATATTGGTAATTTTAAACATCTTCAGATGACTATAGTTTAATCGGTGAAACACTCGTCTGTATACTGCTCAGTATTTTTGGTTTTGTAAAATCGTATCTCTTCGTGTACCTACATTTTTTACTTGAAATGATTTATGACTTTTATATTTTCAGTATCATTCATTTTCTGGTAAGCTTGACTTTTTTTTTTAAGAAAACTGTCAAGCATATTAAAACAATGCCTCTCTCTGCCCCCGGCAGAGTAAAAAAAAATATTCACTTGTAATTATCCAAAAAATTTTCAGTAGAGAATTTTTTAAAAGGTTCTTCAAATTAAAGATTTTATTAATTGACAGTAAATTACCAAATTTCGAAATATTTCTTCTTGCCATTTATGAGATAAATTTATGTTATCTCTAACATAAATAACATAAAATCAGTGACGTGATTCTGTCTGCTAGCAAAAGGGAATATTTATTGTACTTTACGATCATCTAGAAACTTGAAATTCACTACATGTATTCCTTTGCACCTAAAGTTGATGAGAAAATGCAGCATGGCGAATCTAATATGACCTTAAAGAAAAGGCATCGTCTCACGTTTTGATCCCTTATAAAGAGGTAGATTGAAGATTGGCCCTGGGTTGGCCTTCCTTCACCTCGACCTAAATAGTTATTTACATTACTAGATGTGAAAGTTTACTTTTATGTGTGAGGTGATTTTTGAAAGGTCGAGGTGAAGCCTAGACCTTTCAAAAAACGCTGAACATCTGAAAGGGCTTTCGCATCGTGTAATGTATTATATTTTTTCTACTACCGAAATATATTATTGGATTTAATAATTTAAAACTAATTATTTCATGAAATTATTTGACATTTTCAATAAATTCTATAGTTTAGTAGGCTGTCTGTAAACATTATTCCATGCTAACGAATCAATTCCCTGTCATCATAATCTGTCATCGAGGTTATGTTAAACATTTTAATTTTTGGTGATTTCAAACTAAAATAAACAAATATGTTTGGTGGCGATGAAAATAGGATACAAGAAGCATCCAATATTGCTTGTGCCTCGCTTTACCCCAAGAAATCCAAAGCAAGGTATATGCAAACTTTTGAAACGTTATTTGTATTTCTTTACTTTTCTGTCCTGGCCACGAAAGTTCTACTTTCATAGCTAGCAACGCCTTAACAACCAGGTAACTCGAATGTTTATTTTCGTTATCGCGCATGTTACTATGGTTGCAAAGGTCACTTATGTAGATGGTAGTAGAAAATAGTTATTTACATTACTAGATGCGAAAGTTTACTTTTAGGTGTTCGGTGATTTTTGAATGGTCGAGGCGAAGCCGAGACCTTTCAAAAAACACCGAACACCTGAAAGGGCTTTCGCATCATGTAATGTATTATATTTTTTCTACTACCGAAAGATATTATGGGATTTAATAATTTAAAACTAATTATTTCATGAAATTAGTTGATGTTTTTAATAAATTTTATAGTTTAGTAGACTGTCTGTGAACATTGTTTCCATGCCAATGAAATAATTTCCTATCATCATAATCTGTCATCAAGGTTTGTTAAACATTTTAATTTTTGGTGATTTCACTAAAATAAACAAATATGTTTGGTGGCGATGAAAATAGGATACAAGAAGCAGCCAATATTGCTTCTGCTTCGTTTTACCCCAAGAAGTCCAAAGCAAGGTATATGCAAACTTATGAAAATTTGTTCTTTTTTTACTTTTCTGTCCTGGTCACGAAAGTTCTACTTTCGTAGCTAGCAACGCCTTAGCAACCTGGTAACTCGAATGTCTAGTTTCGATTGCAAAGGTCATTTATATAGACGGTAGTAGAAAAAGGTATTTTGTGAATTACCCTGCAACTAGTTGTTGCCTAGGATTCTAAGACTTTTTGCAAAGCTTGCAATTTTCCTGAGAGCTAATTTCCCTATGTCTTCGGGCGTTAATTCCGCCTGGTCTAGGTACTTTAGCCTAATGCGGATTAGTACCTTGCATTCACAAAGTATATGTTCCCCAGTTTCAGTTGCAGCTTCACAGTATCTGCACTTGTCATCTTCTGCCGTGCCCATGTTCTCAAGGGGCAATGGCCAGTCAGAAGGCCTGTGATCAGCCTTAGGTCGGACTTTTCAAGTTCGAGAAGCCTGGCATTCTTTGTTGAATAGGTTATGAAACTTTTCGCTTGTCTTTGGCCTGGAGTATTCCTCCAGTAGGACTTCTTTTGTTCTTTTTGCCATTTTAGAACCTCCTCCGTTATGTATCCCTTAGATAATCCACAGAACGGTTCGGGTACAAAAAGCGGCGCTACAGCCCCTTTTTTGTGAGGCTATCAGCCAATTCGTTGCCTTCAATTCCCTCATGCCTTGGCACCCACCCTTGTTGTTTTTTGCCAGTTGCTTCAGGGATTATCTGCATTCCCAGGCAATTTTTTATTCGAGGGTATAGGACCTGAGAGCCTATAATGTTGCCTGGCTATCTGAAAGTATATATATCTTTGCACTTCGAGTGCCTCTATTTAGGCATTTCTGGACACACCGACTATAGCATAGATTTCTGCCAGGAAGGTGGTTGGGGTGTTACCAAGGCTTTAGATAGCCTGCATTTAGGCCCTGCTACGCCCACACCAACCCCTTCATCAATCTTGGATCCATCTGTGTACCAGATGTGTGACTCTTTCTCCAACCGCAGTACTTCGACCCTGCTCGCCTGACGGCTTTCAATCAACACATCAAACGGGCAGTCATAGTCATGCTTGATTGCCATTGAGTCAGTGGGTTTGGTCATAGATTCGAATTGGATTAGCTCCAGAATACTTAAGTAACAAACCAGGTCGCCTGGTCTGAATTTAAGTGCCTGATGCAGCCTTAAGACACTAAGTGCTGCCTGCTTTCTTACATGCAAATGCAGAATGAGTAAGTCCAGCATTCCCTCCATAGCTGCTGTGAGACGCGAGCGCACTGCTCCTGTAGTCCCTAGATTCTAAAGAAGTAGAAAATAGTTCATTTTTAGCGAGTCATAGTAACAGCTTCAAAGAAATATAAGGTACCTAAACCATAGGAACAGTAATGGAAAAGAATGAAAGCAATTTCCATCAGCATAACTTACGGTTATCAGTTTTCTTAATGGTGGGTGTTGTACATCTTTTTTCCTGCACTTCAACTCCAGGGGTTCCATTTGGCACGGTTGATCCTTACACCAAAGAGATTCATTTTCGAATAGGACACGTCAACATTTTCCCTTAGGAACCAAGATGGCCGACATTTAAAAAAAATAATAATTACAATCACTCATGTTGGCGCAAAATATACATTTGGAGTATGATCTCTGGTTAAATTATATCTGCCAAATATGAATACGCTGTCTATTTTCTACTAGAAAGCAATATGACCGCTATATTTTGATCAAATGCACCGTATATATTTTTTAAAAAATTAATATTTTCAAATTGAACATGTTGAGTACGGTGTCCTGCTGTTTTTTGCATCCTGAACGGCAATATGTGTTCCTTTTTCTTATAGAAAGCTATATAAAAAGTACCAATTGTTTTATATAGAGAGTTACATTTTTTATGTTTATAATTTAATTTTTTTTCGTAATTCGACTATATATACTAGCAGATGTTTTCGGCATCTCAACTCCATGATATGCCATTCGGCACGGTTATCCTTACTCCAAAAAAATTCATTTTCGATTAGGACGCGTCAGAATTTTCCCTCAGGAATCAAGATGGCGGCCATTTAAAAAAAAATGCCATATGACGAGACTTTTTAAAATTTGCATTTGAATTCTTAGCTTTCTTAGAACATTCACGTTCCTAATAACCTAATTTATTGCAATATAAACATTTTGTAATCCTTTTCTTTTCATCGATTGACTTAATATGTGACATTTCTTTGTTTTTCAAATAATCAAAATTTGCATAGTTGCGTGGTGCATTTTTGTGAATGTTTCATAAGCAGCTTCTGCAGTACTTGAACTTTCTGTCTTATTCAGTTGATCCTCTTCCAATTTTAACTTCTCCAACAGATTGTTAAGATCATGCTCTTCTTTGACGGACACCAGACACTTTTGAAATTATTGGACTTGGGGTTAGGCTACTTATAATACTCACAATTTTCATGTTACCTGATAGTTTTTCATCATGATCCTCTAACTCTGCAGCTATTTTAGATACCTTTGAAATATAAGACTTCCACTTTCAATCATTTTTAGCGAAAAGTATTCTTCATCTAAGTTCATTACACTAACCTCGTTTCACTTTTCATGAAATACTTGCTAGTTTATCACATATTTCTTTGGCACTTGAACAAACTAAAATATGCTGTGCTTGGTCGGTGCTGTGTCGGGATCCAGCGAACCAACGAGTATCGCCATTGCTTTTCCATCATTTTGCCTTTTGTGGTAATTCAGCTGGCTCAAGATAATCACCTGTAACTCTGTCAATTAATCCTTGACTGCGTAATACAGCATTAGAATTTCCACAATTTGAAGTTTTCTCCGATGAGGCGATGCACAACCGAAGATTGAAATTGTTCAGCCATGCTTTTCATAATTTTCTTTTTACCGTCAGCTTTATACTTTGACACAAGTACGGCGCTTTAAAAACTTCTTGCATAGTTTATCGACATTCTGGGCCCACAACCTGTTAGAAACTGTTACAACAGAGTGTGTTTAATAACAAGTAAAGTTTGGAATGAAACATGGCATTAGATACGTTTCAAAATTCATTAACTAGATGACTGTATTAATACATAACTACTATAGCAAATAGTATACTACAAAACGTCGTCTATCAACACATACGCATCCTAAAGTACGTGCAGGTCTACTTTGAACATCCACAACTCGTATTACTTTACTGTCAATACCTTACACTCGACCTATAAACCATGTATTTCAAATCAAAAGCTATAAAATGTTTAATGTTTACTATAATAAATTGTGTTTGTAAATTAATTCTAATTAAATCCATGTTTTTGCGTGAAAGCAAGCAGTAGTAATCAGCCAATTTTGTACTTATGTAGTGAAAAGTTTCTTTTGGCTCACTTTTCTGCATTAGTGCCAACTAACAAAAGCAGAAAATATAAAACACTTAAATATAATCGTAGTTCTCTACTTTTAGTTATAATTTTACAAAAGTCCCTATTATTCGAGTTTTACTCACAATGCAAATTGCCTTAATAGACAGACTTATTAAAATTACTTCAGCCACTTTGCCGATTGTTTCGTAAACATTCGAATTAGCAGTAAAACATTTCTATTCAAGATTTAGTATTACAAAAGGATTAGCCTATTATTGCTTGAATCATTTATCATAAAAGCCTAGGCAGTGATAAACTAATATGAAGTTATCGAAAATAATTTTATGAAACATAGATGTACAAACTAGAGTGATACACCATTGCAGTTCTTTGCTTCACACGTTAAAATACGAATTCACTGTGAATTCGGAGAAGGAATGGAGCTATTCCTGCCGAAGCTCTCTACAATGACATAGGAATGACATTAAAAGTTATACAGTTATAACAGCTACAGTATTCTTCTTATTCATAATATCTGGCCAGATGTTGTGATCCTTAAATTTATTCTAGTTTGCCTCTGTTTGATGTACAGTACTTCCGAGAGCATCACACTAACTGTCATAGTCGTTTGTTAGACACGCAGCCTCAGCAAAGCTCTTTCCCATCAGCCCAACGTTTTGGAGGGCGTCCTCTTCACCTCTTACAATCTGGTATCAACCGTTCTATATTGTCCTCTCTCCGGTAGAGGTGACCACAGAATGAGATGATTCGAGGGAATGCAACGCTGAAGAGTCGCTTTTGGGGTGTATTTCTTGGATAATGAAGCTATTAGTGTTTATATGTTGATCAAGTTGAAAAAAGAAATAATACGCACATTCCACCAAAAATTCTATCAAAAGTTATATGCACTTTTTGACGCGCTTTCACGGATTTTCAACTTATCTACTTAATATATCTTGTACTAGTAATCGGATAGGAATTTTAAAAATATTAGCTTATATGGAATAAAATTCTTGAAAAATATAGACCTGCCCGATATGTATTGGTCAATGCGCCATCTTGAAAAAAATAGAAAACACCAAAAATAGCCGAAAAAATCGAAATTGAATATCTTTTCTATAAGAAGCAGTAATTTCACCAAAGTTGGCAAAAATAAAACTCATTTATGGTCAAATATAATGCACCAATCCCCCATGTCAAATAGTACGGACAAAGATGGCGGAAGAAATAACATTTTTAAATCTTCGTCAATTATCAAGAAGGCATTGTACGTCACTTTTTTTTCTTCTCATTTGTGCGTTATTTTATGTACTTTTAGGGAATAGAGTTTTTTTGAAATTTTCAAAAGAGTGCGTTTTTTTTTATTTTCAAAAATAGTGCATTTTTACAATTTTCAAAATTGTATTTTCTTTGGCCCTCCTTTTTTTACCCAATTTTCATCGAAACAAAATGAAATATGCTATTGAAAGTCTCGTATAACTTCAAAAATTTAATACAAAATTAAAATGCATTAATTTTAAAAGGAAATTTATTAAGCATACGCATGGAAATAATAATAATATATGAATATATGATCAATAATCAGAACCAAGCAGTCAAGACTACTGTAGTCTTATTTTTGATGGGTATGCCGATGAACAGAGTAGCACTAAGAATAGCGAGCGCATTCGTCGTTTAGAAAAAAAATGTTTGGGTAGGTATTTCAACCACAAGTGAAATGAAATCATGAAATCATCGGTTAGTCAAAAAAAAATTCTAGCTAATAGTAAAAATAAGGATAGCTTTATAAAATTGTTGCGCAAAGAGTTAATAGATAATGACTTTAACGTTAAAATCTGCAGGGAAGACGCCGATACTACAAACATTAAAACTGCTATTTCTTTGAAAACCGAAGATAATCGAGTTATAGTAGTTGGTGAAAACATTGACCTTTTGGTTATAATGACTCAACTAGCACGGAATCATCATAAAAAAATCTATTTTTACAAACCTAAAATTAATAAAATAATTGACAAACATTATGATGAAAATATAATTGTCTGTAATTCCACCTAGTGAAAAGGTAATAGAAAAACACTGTTTAAAAGTATATTTCCATGTCCAAAAATGGTTAGGTTCTGAGGAAGATCCATTACAATTCGGGTGGCTTAAAACTGAGAATAGGTTAATGCCTGATGTTACGAGTAAATGTAATGCTTTTCGTAAACATTTACTAAGTGATATTTCTTGTAAATGTAAGGAGGGCTGTAAAAATAATCAATGCAGCTGTAGAAAACTGAATATATAATATTCTATTCTATGTGTCTATTGTAAAGGAAGTAATTGTGCCAATGCTTCTTCTACTTTTGATGAATCGGGTATCGATGAGGAATGCAGTGAAATTCTAGCATATTACTGAAATTAAATTAATATAGTATATTTCGTTTTGTTTCGATGAAAATTGGGTGAAAAAAAAAAAGGAGGGTAAAAAAAATACATTTTTGAAAATTGTACAAATGCACCTTTTTTTTAAATATAAAAAACAGACTCTCTTTGAAAATTTAAAAAAAAATGAACTCTATGCCCTAAAATTACATAAAATTACGTACAATCGAAAAGAAAAAAAAGTGACGTACAATGCCTCCTTGATAACTGACGAAGAATTAAAAATTTTAGTTCGTCCGCCATCTTTGACCATTCTATTTGGTATACGGTGTCCGGGATATATTTGACCATAAATGAATTTTATTTTTGCCAACTTTGGTGAAATTACTCCTTATAGAAAAGATATTCAATTTCAATTTTTCGGCTATTTTTGGTGTTTTCTATTTTTTCCACAATGGCGGATTGACTCATACACATCGGACATTTTTTTAAGAATTTTATTCCAAATAAGACAGTATTTTTAAAATTCCCATCCCATTACTAGTACAAGATATATTAAGCAAATAAGTTGAAAAAGTTGAAAGAGCGTCAAAATGTGCATATAACTTTTGACGGACACGGAATTTTTGAGAGCAAATATTTTTCTCGTAATCAAGAGGTCGTAATCAACAATAAAATTTCAGGTGGAATGATGTCGCCGAAAAAAATTAAATTAAATCAATTTGACTGAACTGAAAGTACATATTACTTATCAATGTAAATTATGTGTAAATAAATACTGAATAAATACATGTAAAAATAATGTAATAAAAATCTCTATTGAAATTTTTTGAAGTAGTTATTCTGATTTATTATGAATTAAAAATTATACAGATTGTTGAATGCCAAAAAAATTAAATTGATCATTCTTGCCATGGTAATATGGTAGCGACATTCTGGTAAGTGCTACCTGAATGTGTCTTTAGTTCATCTTTACTTAACTCTATAGTACGTGAAAGGTGTTTTCCTTGACGGTTGTATTAATTACATCACATACTTTTTCAAGAGTGTCCACGCTATATTTTTGACTAAAATTATAGCAATTCTCTCTTGAGAGTTGTATTAATAGCGTGCCAAAAACTTTTCTGAAGTATTTTGACACGCTGAAGCCAATTTTGGACAAAAAATATTTTTCTATCATGTCAGTTGTCAGCGGATAGCGGGGGTGGTAGAGGGAAACTGACACTATAGAATTTTTTTTTTGTCAAAATACTTCAGAAAAGTTGGATCAAAACCTAGGACAAGTCCTTTTTTGCCCTTTTCAGGGGATAATGGGGATAGTAGAGAAAAACTGACACGATAGACATTTTTCTCCACAATTTGCTTTATCGTGTCAAAGTACTTCAGAAAAGTTATTAGGTGAGAACCTGGAGACTTTTTTGTAGACCTGTTTGTTTTTTAAGTGTGTCCACTTTGTATATATGCCTTGACACAATTACACGTCAAATATTATTATCCTCCGTCACATTTTTATCATTAATTATTTTTATTGTGTATTTTTCACTAAAATTATAGCAAGTTTTTCCTTGACACTCCTTCCTTCCTTAACTACATGCCAAATATTATTCCCTTCTGTCGCATCTTTTGCTTCAATTATCTTTTAAGTTCACCTTGTATATTTTTCACTAAAAGTATAGCAGGTTCTTTTCTTGACACTTTTTTTTCTTTTTGTCCTCGGTTACAGGTTTTTTATTAATTATTTTTTTAAGATGTCCACTCTGTATATGTTGCACTGAAACTCTATCCCGTTTCTTCGTTTTAAATAGCGTCAATTGATATTTATGAAATATTGTTTTCCTCGGTAAAGTAATTTTGTAGATATAGCGCCAAGACTAGGGTTTTTTTTTTTGGGGCGGGGGGTTATAATTCCCAACTCTCATTACAGGAATTTTCCCAACTCCTCAAAAAATTTTTCTCCAAAATGAATTTTTCTCGAATTCCCCCAACTCCAAACGCAAAAAAATAAATTTCTTCGAAACTAAAAACTGATGGTGGTGAAATTTTTCCAGAGTTCTCCCAACTTGAAGCTTGAATTTCCTCCCAACTCGACCACGATATTGTGGGGGAGGCTTCCCCTAGCGACACCCCTGGCCAAGATGCAGACAGACATCACACCGACAGACAGACAGTCAGATGGAATTGAAAAATCATTTCCGTAATTTACATAGTCTGAAACGTAAAAACCCCGCGAAATTTCAGTGCGTTATTTTTTCATGAATGCAATACTTTCCTTCCATAAGCCAGCGAAGTAATAATTAATATATTTTTAAAACGAATTTGTAATTTAGAAAGCACTTGTCGAGTTAAATTATTTAAGTCTATGAAATTAGGACGCTTAACATTTTTGGTACATTGCAAAAAGTCAGATTTATAATGTTCATTACACTATTAAACTCAATTATTAAAATAAAATTACAAGAAACGTACATATAAATAAATACGCGAATAAAATTATACATTTTTTAATAAGATCGTCTTAGTTGATATTGTTTTCACGCCAGGCAGATTGTCTCTAACATTATAGAACCATCATAATTAATTCTTACTTTGAAATTGAACTCAAATATTAAATTTACTAATAATTGAATCATATGATTTCGAATATCAAAAAATATTCCTAGGCACCTGCGAAACAGCGATTTCTTGTTTATGCAAGAAATTATGTTTGTAGACATGTAATCCAGTCTCTTGCAAATCTGGCACGGTTTCACCATATGTGCAATTCACATAATGCACTTAATAAGCTAACTGTATTTAATAAAGAGTAATGTAACGCAAACAGACAATGTAAACAATCTTAATCCAACATCTGTCATTATCATTTCCCCTCATATGTAACGTTGCCAAGGTTCTAAAAATTCTAGTAGTGATGAATGTACTTTTATTATAATAATATATCCACGTCAATATTAATGGCAGTCGCATCCAGAGAAATGAATTAATACTATCTCCACGTCAATCAAATTAAATAACTTATATCCTAATTTTGATATTGTTTAAATATCATTGGGTACTTGCTTGGATCAAATATTATAACTGTACAATAATTTTGAATAATCATCGTAGAATATATTAACCTCCCCACAATAAAATTGTGGGAGGTTACTAAAATTGGTCCAAAATCGAAAATTGAGATAACATCAAATCTTTACGTTTTGAGGTCCCATGAAACCAAAAAAGTGGTTTTTGAAAAATGTCTGTGCGTGTGTGCCTGTGAATGTGTGTATGTATTAACATACATACCGGCGAAACTACTAAACGGATTTGGATGAAACTTTACAAGAGGGTTTTTTTAGTGATCAACAAAGGCATTAGTCCAGTTTTCCTATATCCTAAATGCGGTGCTGATATCGCAGTATTTCGATCCATCATGGAAATTGGGGATAGTGATTCCTATCCTAAAGCCACACAAACCGCCTCACGATCCGAACAGTTATCGCCCTATTTGTTTATTGAACACTTTGGGGAAGATGGCTGAGAGGTCGTGTTGCGGGTTCTAAGCAAAAAATAGCTAAACACCGCCTACTACCGGTGCAACAGTTTGGTTTTAGAGAAGGCCATAGCACATCACTATCGCTAGCAAAAGTGGTACAGGATGTCATTGGCTCATACAATAAGAAGCAGTGTACTGTCATGTTACTCTTAGATATTGAACGTGCCTTCGATACCGTGTGGCATAACGGGCTAGTCTACAAGTTCCAGTATGTTTGTGGACTGCCCGAGTATTTGGTAGCCCTCATTAAGAACTACCTTTGGCACAGGCAAATAATAGTAAGAATTAATAATACTCTATCCGAACCCCATCGACTTTTAGCTGGGGTCCCTCAAGGCTCCGTGCTCTCTCGTTTCCTTTTTAATCTATATATTTCCGACATCCCCACTCATCCAACCACAAACCTCCTCCTTTATGCCGATGACACCACTATTTAATCTCACAGCTTCTACGACAGACTGCAACTCAGGAAATAAAATATTACACGAACAGACTGATGACATACTACGAAAAATGGAAAATTAAGATAAATTTTTCTAAATCAGAAATTATTACGTCTCTCAGAAAATTCACAGACACTAAAACCTTTTCCAAATTAAAAATAAATGACGTGGTAGTTTCTGAAAAGAAATCTATCAAACTTCTTGGACTAACACTTGACACAAGACTCTCATTTGCACCCCATATTACTCGAGTAATAAATAAAGCCTATACAACCCTTAGCCAACTTTACCCCCTAGTTTATAGACGCAGCAAGCTCTCGATAGATAACAAAATCTACCTTTACAAGGTAATTTTCCGTCCAATGCTGACCTATGCCTGTGTGTCATGAAATTTTATTTCAGACACACAGTGCCTTAGATTACAGCGCACCTAAAGTAAGCTGCTGCGTCTATTAACAAACTCACGAGATACATAACAATACAAGATACATAACAGTAGAAGATTTGCATAGGCTTACGGGGGTGCAAATGATGCGACAATACATTGACGAAACTTTTCAAAAATTCCTAATGTTCAAACCTCTTAACTCCGACTTAACACATACAAGATGTTACGATAACATACCACATGTACATAAATTGCTACACGAACGATTACCACTTTATGACTTACCCAGAAATAACTGACGTATCTTTCTCCCATAAAACCCACATCTCCCACAAACACACAAACCTAAAAACCACATTTCCATTCCTACTTCCCACTCCCTTATACCCTTTGATTCCCTCGTTGAAATGTTTTTTTTTTACTGTAAAAATTATGTACTTTGTGCAACAAAATGATTTTATCTATTGACTTTCACAAATAGGATTTTTTATTATTATAAACTTCTATGATTAAAAAACACAAGCTCTAATCTTCTCAGTGTTTTCAATCAATATCATACAAAAACGCAAGCGAACTGAAAAGAAACTTCATGTCTGGATGCGTTTTTTTTGTGCCTCAACACCTGGCCGTCGCGTGACATCACGTGGTTCTTCGCGTTAGCTGTCACGTAATTATTCAATAATGTATACAATGAATAAATGCAATACAACCATGACCTGACACTTTAGCTAAATAAAATAAAACATATTCGCAAGTTCTTTTTCTTTAATACGAAAAAATTATTTTAACTTAATAAATATAATTAAACGAGATCGTTAATATTTTGTGCTCTTTTCGGCTTCAAAGATCCTCCGCGTGGGGAGGTTCCAGCTGCTTCCCGTAGCTGCTGATATTTTTTTACAGAATTCTGATTCATAACATGCTAAACTCAAATATCAAATAAATAAAATATATGTGTCTGTAAGTATGTATGTATGTGTGTAGAAACTTTCTTGTAAAGAGAATAACTTCTCTTAGAACTAAAATTTTTATTTTAAATTAGGAACGTGAGCATGTAAAATAGCATGGTAAAATACTCCCTACGTAGGCTAGATGATATATCCATTCTACTTTAAACTCTTATCAGGGCATAATAAGCCTATTACGGGACGAATGAAAGTTGCACAAACACAAGTTCTATTAGACTCACAATTTTTATTTCAATTTGGAACATATCAGTAGAATACTCTCTATTGAAATTGAGCCATATACGCCAAACACGGTGATCGCCAGAGTTGTGTGGACTATCTTGTATTATGAAAACTATATTTCATTACAATTTTAGAGCAAAATATTACCAAGAATTTTGATTAAGCACAGAATAACAGAAATATATACAAAATATCGAAACTGTAACATACAGCGTGTCTCTCAGGTACGAATTAGCTTTACATAGATTAGGCGATGTATCAATTCTACTTTAAAATGATATTAAAAGCTACAGTCCGTCGAAGGAAAATATCTTGGTGATAGAATACTCCCTATTGAATCTAGGCTAATCTGCCGTACAGAGTGATCATCAGAGGCATGTAAACTATAATACTATATATAAGCTATATTTTTTTATAATTGTACTAAGCTTCTTGATTAAGCACACAGAAATATTGGTGAGATGAGGTACGGTACCGGTTTCAGTGACGAGATCTCGATCGGCGAAGATAAGCAGGCCGGGCGAGTCCGTTACTTGAATGGGTGAGTGACTTTATCTCATTGCCGTCCTGGTTAAGTGGTAGAGTAGCATTACTTAAACTTCGCCAGGCCGTTAATATAAATAAGGCAGTAAAAAAAAAACAAAAAAAAATTACATAGAAATTGCACTATACAGTTTATTTCTGATTTTAACGAACTATAATTAAGTTAGGTGATACATCATTTCTACTTCATAGTATTATTAAGATACTTTTTATTAGACTATTACAAAACTAATGAAAGTTTCAGTCGGACACTGTCGAATGTCAATACCTATTGAATAAGATAACTTCTGCTGATAGAAAAATTTGAACACGTAAAATAGCATTGTCAAATATCCACTATTAAATTAGAAAATATCTACCATACAGCGTGATGGTTAGAGGGATGTAAATTATCAACTTTTATACAAAAAATAGTTCTATTATAATTATAGAGCAAAATCTTACTGAGATCCTTGATTAAATAAACAAAAATACGAGGATTTACATTGTACAAGATACCGGAACCATAACATTCAGATTCGAACGATATCCACACAAATTAAGTGACATCAATTTTAGTTCAAAATACCATAATTTTAGTAGAACTATTATGAAATGATAGAATGTTGTAGTCGTATGTTTCCATTTTCGAATACCTATTCGCGAACTGTAAAAGAAAAGAAAACATTGGCTGTGTATTTAACCTCAGTCGCATCAAAATTTAGCTGGTCATATTCGAGCGAAATTTTAAGTAAATAGGTACGCACGCTCGACTTAAATTTCCTCTTGTTCCATTTTTTGCTGACGGTCATACTTTGATAATTTTACCTGGCTGATGATAATTAACTGAAGGCCAAAAAAGGGAGAGGATAGAAATATATTAATAAAATATGTATTTCACAATTTTTAGATTTCATTTTACTGATGGATAAATATTTTTAACCTCCCCACAATAAAATTGTGGGAGGTTACTGAAATTGGTCCAAAATCGAAAATTGAGATAACACTAAATTTTTTAGGTTTTAAGGTCCCAGGAACCCAAAAAAGTGGTTTTTGAAAAAATGTGTGTGTGTGTGTGTGTGTGTGTGTGTGTGTGTGTGTGTGTGTGTGTGTGTGTGTGTGTGTGTGTGTGTGTGTGTGTGTGTGTGTGTGTGTGTGTGTGTGTGTGTGTGTGTGTGTGTGTGTGTGTGTGTGTGTGTGTGTGTGTGTGTGTGTGTGTGTGTGTGTGTGTGTGTGTGTGTGTGTGTGTGTGTGTGTGTGTGTGTGTGTGTGTGTGTGTGTGTGTGTGTGTGTGTGTGTGTGTGTGTGTGTGTGTGTGTGTGTGTGTGTGTGTGTGTGTGTGTGTGTGTGTGTGTGTGTGTGTGTGTGTGTGTGTGTGTGTGTGTGTGTGTGTGTGTGTGTGTGTGTGTGTGTGTGTGTGTGTGTGTGTGTGTGTGTGTGTGTGTGTGTGTGTGTGTGTGTGTGTGTGTGTGTGTGTGTGTGTGTGTGTGTGTGTGTGTGTGTGTGTGTGTGTGTGTGTGTGTGTGTGTGTGTGTGTGTGTGTGTGTGTGTGTGTGTGTGTGTGTGTGTGTGTGTGTGTGTGTGTGTGTGTGTGTGTGTACACGTATATTAGCACGATAGCGGCGAAACTACTAAACGGATTTGGATAAAACTTTGCATGAAGGTTTCTTTAGTGCTTAAGAAGATCTGAAAAGGTTTTGGTTGAGATCGGATTACGTTTAGTGCCGTTTAGACACAACAAGTTGTTTGTATTCTGATTACTTACAATTTGTAATAAACCATTTAAAAGCAGTAAAATCCCGATTTCAACGATATATCACACCTGCGCCCTTTGGATTTGGTTTTCGTGAAACAAATTAAGTAACTGGGCCCAAAGTAAGTTTTTGACCAAAATTATTAAAAGTGACAGTGATATTAAAAGTCACATAACCTAAAAATCAAACCAAGTGCAATACCAACCTAAAAATTTTCCACAACTGTCATAAAATAAATCAAAAAATATAATTAAATGAGATCGTTAATATTTTTTAGCGCTCTTTTCGGCTTCAAAGATCCACCGAGTAGGAGATTCCAGCCGCTTTCCGTAGCTGCCGATTTTTTTCCTTAAAGTTCATTCATTGGCATTCGAGATTTTTGAGATATTTACGAATAAAACAGTTATCTGCTTGTCATATTAAGTATTTTTTTAATTAAAATATCTGCAGGATATATCTTTGCGTTAATTTTACTCTCCGAGAATATTATGCAATGATTCTTTTTTTTTCGTATAAAACCGATCACAACGTACCACAAAGTAGAGGAGTAGGCAAGCAAGAGGATTAGAAATTTTAAAAAAGTCGCTGGATCCTAAGTCATTTTTAACAAAACAACATCCATGCAAATACAAATAATATGAGCCGACCTCAAAAAACTGATTTTGATAAAACTTTCACTAAATTAATCTTGAAGCTTTAGGCATACCCATGTCAGAACTTCTTAAACTAAAAAGTTGAAATCGATTTTCAAAAAATAAACATTTTAGCCATTTTCTTTGAAGGGAATTATTTTGATTTATATATATATATATATATATATATATATATATATATATATATATATATATATATATATATATATATATATATATATATATATATACACATATATATTTACTGTAATCACGATATTTTTCTTTTGCATCTATAAATTGGATCGATTAAATATCATTTTCTTATTTATTGAATTAATAAACACTAAAATGGCAGAATAATTTAGTATAACGCAATTTTAATTAACTAAATTTACTTCGATATTCGTGATCGGAAATGTTTATGACATTCTAAATTAAATAGTGAAAAGCATGTCTATGTCTGCTAAGACAGCGGCCATAAAATAATTTAACTTACATAATTTAATTTATATTGAATTTTACTGCTAATAAAAATATCAATTTCCTTTCGCGGAAATTAAATTTAAGTGAAGTAATGCTATAATGTCAATTTGCTATGAAAGTTTTCCTTTGCTCAACTAATAAAAATTTTTAACTTTTTGTAAAGTAGTCGTTTCTACATAAAAATGGATGTTACCATTTTACATGTGCAATATTGCAAAACAACGTATAGAAAAGTGCAGTATTTAACTAGTGCAGAATATTATGCGTTATTTCATTAAATCTAAGTTATTAACTATTTCTTATGTTAGTTTCTGGCAGATGTGAATCAATCATTTCACATATCATTTCAAGATGATTAAACTCGATACACTAGGCTGATTAGACCCACTAATGTGTACGATTTTTAGAATATCTGTGTAGTTCCATCTATGCAACTTTCTACAATTGTTGCGAGTTTTCACCGTGTTTTTGATACTTACAGTTTTAACTGATCTGCCATTTTTTATGTACTTTTCCTAATTTATTTATTGCCACTGACTTAGCTGTACATTTTCCGTTCTTGTAATAAACAAAAAAATGTCTGTATTTTACATATTATTATGTATACTTAACGGTCGTATTTTATTTAGTTTTTAATCCAATCTTCCTCTTCGTCCATAACTGAAAACTCAGATAATTGTTTAAAAAGATATATTATCTTCTCTTGTAAATATGCGAGACTGTTGGCTCTCTATGCAACAGACAGGTTTAAAAACGAGATTATCTTTGAAAGCATTAACATGGAATAAAGAAACCAAAAAGAATGACAAGTAAGTGCTCTGTATGTGATGTAAATATTGCTTACTGTTTGTCATTTCCTAGCGCAGTGTCTCAAATTTACAATAGATACACAAAGACAGAAATTAAAAGAAGACCTGAAGTTGTGTACTAGGGGAAGACTGCAATGTGAAAAATTTATTGGCATACCTCTCCGATTGTAATATTTTAAATAATATATGATGTGCTAGTAATATATAAGTTTATGCGATATATCTCCTGTATCTTCTGTAACTCTTTTCTATTTCTATGATAATTATAATCATTTACTATAATGTAAGACTGTAATGTTTCGTATCTAATAACCGTCGTAGTTGATGCTAAATAAACACGGAAATCAAGGAGTCGAAGACTCTATTTTCTTATATTTCTCTGCATAAAAGGCCATTCTCAGTCAGCCTAAGGTTTAATATCTTTACACCAAGTAATAAATAAACAATTCTCTTGTAGAATTTGCTGGAGATTTTTAAAGTAACAATTCGATTGTGGTCTCGTTATTTAACAGTATTTTTATCACCATGTGAATGCAACAATACGGATGAACCTACTAACAGCATCTTGATAGAATTCAGACAAATTAACAGAATATTTTGAGGGAGTTGCACTGATGTATAAATAAGTCGGTGGTAGGAGAAATGGCGCATAAAATTCGTGTGAAACAGGTCTTTGCAATACTCATGCGGTTGCAATCCTGAACTTCCTGAACCCACCTCCTGGTGGGTTGCTATTTTCACGATCGTATTATAAAGAGGGTTTAGTAATATTCGCACCGTGAAGTTGTTTGCTAAGAAGCAATACTAACGTATGGGCTGAAAGTTACTTGTTTACATGTGCAATACTTCAAAAGTCATGAAAAATTATATATTATATTATTGGGTTCTGTAGTGCGATAATCAAATAGTGGAAACCCTTAATTATCTTCCTAAAGAGAAACAAAATATATGATGATAATTAAAACACATCAATATATTGCATTATTCAGCTACATGTAGAATATAGTACCTCATCTTTCAACATGGGATCCACAATTACAGCTTTGCCGTTTTATTTCTCCCAATTTTCTTTTCTAAAGTATCATATTTCACACAGGAACAACATTTAAGTACTACTCAACTGAATTTTTTCACTATTCTCCATGTGTGCCTTTGAACTAAGTTAGTACAACTGAAAGCTTCCAAATCTTCTAATCGCTACTTCAAATTGTTAGTATAATTCTATGATCAAGTATTCTTGTCATTACTAACAGTACTTTACAATGTAATAACTAATTTTGTGATTTTGAAAAAAATGTTAATAATATTTTTCCACTAATAATAAAAATAATAATCTAATATATTATTACACAATAAAAGTTATGCAGTATCATAAAATTTTTCAATATCTATTTAAGTTCAATAAAGTTTCCGCATATCTGCATTATTTCATTTACCGTCTGCATGGATTTTGTAGGAATATTCAACAATTATTCTTTTCACTTCATCGATAACGAATACCTTAACATTTATTTTCTGAGAATCATCCTTTGTATAGAATGTTTCTAAGAAGGAAAAATAATTGCTTCTCTTCCTATTCTTCAATGCGACAGACAAATATAAAATTTGCATTTATAATGGATAAACCTTCAACTAGTGGACATTTTCACGTTTTCATCATATTTTAAAATACCTGTGATATCAATATTGACTCACTAACTTCATTTTTGTAATTAAATTTATAATATAACTGTACTTTTAATTTACGGTTATGACAATATTCAAACGTTCCAAACTCTCAGCCGTTTTTAAATTTCCACTGCACCACCTAGAGACATTTTACCATGCTAGTAATAACTAATAAAAAAGAACATTCGTCCACACCATGTCTTGATAAAATGTAAACAGTTTAGAACAAAAATATGAGTTTTCGAATTATTTACTTTCGTAACTTGTTAAACAACCATAGAAAAAACATGCAACGTAGAAGGAATATAAGATAAGATCATTACTTGTATGATTATAAAATCTGTTTGTCATCGATATACACTTTCTGTATATACAGAAAGTAGGTAACTTCATAATAAATAAAAAAGTGTGTAAATTCTGATTTGCTTAATACCTAAATAATATTCTCTAATCATGATAAGAGCAAATAAATAAAAAATAATTGTAACGATATATTTATTTCTATCGAATTTTGTATTATTGTTGCAAATAAATGGCATTAAACAAATTTGTAAAGTTTTAAATAAATATTAAATCATAAACTTTCATCTTACTTTGGTAGCAAAATTCCACGAGTCCTTCATATCATCATTTGAATCGCTGTTAAATTGGAAAACATTATAAAAAACCGCTGCCAAAGGAATCACTACTTCCACATCCAGATTTTCCATCCGAATATCTCACAACGGAAAAATTTTGTATGTGGGAAAAATCGTTTATTTAACTTTAATAATATAGTATTTGAAATCGTCTACCCCAAAAACCCATAAAACGATATCCCACATTGGTGGTGGTGTAGTGGGGGTGGATGAAGTAAAAAAATATTTTGAGGTTTTTGGTTCTTTTACACACACTAAATCACATTTTTTTCACTTCCTTTTATTAATGGGATGGGGGTGGTAGTGGGTGGCTAATGCCAAAAAAATTTTTGAGACCTTATGGCTTCTCTTGTATATACTAAATATCACCCCCCATTTACCCCCCAACCCTTTAACGGATTATGATGAAATATAATCTAGTTCCAGATCACGTTAAAGTACATATGTGTACCAAATTTCAAGTCAATATTGAACGGTTCCAGAGTAATCGTACGCACAAAAAAAAGTTACAAACCGACAGAAAGAAATTATTCATGACATTCTAAGCCTATTTGAACAATAAAATTTTTCAAATTTTTTTTTTTAGTCGTTGCTATACATCCACTGGATTAAGCCTATTTGAACAATAAAAATTTTCAAATTTTTTTTTTAGTCGTTACTATACTTCCACTGGATTAAGCCTATTTGAACAATAAAAATTTTCAAAATTTTTTTTTTAGTCGTTACTACACTTCCACTGGATGTGGAAGTAATTAGTACTCATTGATGAAATTGCAGATTTATGGGCACTTCTTCTCTTGTTGAACACCAGTCTTAGTAAATACCTCACCTCAAATTCAGAGAGTTTATTAAAATGTTTAAAAAAAATACAGGAGGCATTTGTTGACCTTGCTCTAATATGAGACGAAAATATCACATAAATGTTTGTTGTTTTACGAGATATTCTTACTCGATTAGGGCGTATATTTTCTAGAGAACAAGAGAAACCTGGTCAGGGAATTTGATTTTGGTCAGAGAAATCAGGGAAAAGTCAGGGAATTTATGAATTTGTAAAAAAAGTAAAAAAGTCAGAGAAAATTTATTAAAACTACTTATATCCAACGTTATTCCCATCTTGCGCCCCCCACCCCCGCTTATCAAAAAATGTTTTCCATTTCCCTATATCCTCCCGCTTATCATTCATTTGTGAGGAGAAAAATTTTCTGAAATTTTTATTGAAAAGAATTTTGTATTAAAACTGTAGCATACAGAATTTGCATTTCTTATGTATGGTTTTTAATACTTCTACTTATTCGTTTTCAAATTCTATCATTTCCTCAAACACATTCCTTACTGCTTCCCAATTAAATTAGGAAAATATATAGTGAATTCATACTATTAAACTGTAACGTAGGTAGTAATCAGTGGAGTAATTCCAGGGTACAATGAAAGTCAGATAGGATGTTTTCAATTTAACAAGGTTTATTCAACATAGACATCAGATCGTACATATAAATACTCTGAGAAGTTAACTCCAACTCAGCAAAGTTTATTAAATGAGATAGTATTGGTATACAAACACAATCCTTGATAATATTAGTCTAAGGTACTGAACAACAACGTTATATCTAACCTGATAAGAATGATAAATTATACAAACGCAAAAAGGGGGTGTTGACAATTTGGACTTTGATTGAACCTAGAAACCTTCACTATTGCCAATCGTCGAACGTGTGAAGTTTGCAAATCGAAAACGTTCGAAGTAAAAGAATAAAATGAGCGATGTGAGAATCGATACGTCAACTGAAATCTCGTTTGACTGTTAACTTTGGCGTTTAGAAATATCACCTTAGAAACCGTTTAATCTGACTTATGTCGCTTTGATAATCGACCCACAGCTGTCGCTACAACAATTAACAATATAATGCGTCATTTTGACAATTAATAAACATCTGTTATATCGATAACCAAATTCTTTGACATACGTCGATTTGATACTCAGTTGACGCAGCGTTAGTCACTTTGGTTCTGAAAAGTACGCGGCGTTAGGCAATTAATTAAGTTCGCAACCTCCTTCCAACAAATACCGATGCTTAACGTAGGAACGACTCTTGCATAGGTTATCGGCGGTCTTGTACGTAGTAACAATAGAAAGGTCAAGCTCGTCTAGGGCTAACCCTCTCACCATCTAACTCAAAGTGATTATCGAGTATATGATAGCGGCGGATTTACTAGCTGAGACGAACAAGACGCAGACTTTGTACCATCAACTCTCACCCACCGTGTCATTCAGTATCATTCCTGCGCCGTGACAACTGCATTTGAGGTTAGGATGTTGCGAACCTTTCAGTATTCTCTCCGAGATGAGAATGAATTTCTGAGCTCCTGCAGCGGCTTTTATAGTGGAAGGTTGCTAGGTTCGTGACGTATCATTATTTACGTCGTTGTTATAGTTAAATTAGAACGATCTGTTCATTGCAATAAACCTACTTCACTCTCGTTAGTTTGTACTATTACACTTAAGAGTGAAAATAAATACACCGTTACAAAACAACCAAAAGCCAAATGCCGTGTGAGATTCTCTAAAAGAGAACATTAGAAAAGTAGTTACGGAAATACCAAATTTGAGAGCTCAAGGTATCAACACTGACCGTCTTGGAATCGGAAGATTATATAAAATTAAACTACTTATACCCATAAGGAAGTTCAATCTTTATTATACAAAGAACCACGTTCCTATATAAAACACCTTGTAGTTACGTCGCTGGTGTTATACCACGCACTGTAATTCACGCACTGTAGTTAAAAGATCAGCGATTGTCCTCTATTTACCTCATTAAGTACTGAAAACTGGAAAATTTGCCAGGGGCGAATGGGAGAGTAATAGGGTGGGTCGCTCTATATAAAGACGTGGTTCCTGGTATAATAAAGACTCAATTTCCTTACAGGTAAGCCGTTTAGTCTTATGTTATATTGAGACCCACACCTTTTATAGAACACCTTGTAGATGTTAAAAGTATATCAAATTTCTCAACAAATTCTATCGGTTGCAATATTCTTTATTAATTTTAAAATATTATATTCCAATTTTTGTCAAAGAAAATGAAAAATTACCTCTAAAATAGCAGGGAAAACTACATTTCTTTATAAAAGTATTAGATTCTTATGAATGACGTATTCAAATATTTAAACGTAGCGTCTGTTTTATAATTAATATTAAAAAGAATAAAAAATAGACACGTTCTGTATACAGTACCAGACGGTACTCTATACAGAAAAAACAAAAATATCTGCATCTGCTTTCTTTAGTATAGAATTTATCTAATGTTATAAAGTTTGTGCTGAAGCCTTACGGCCAAGTCCTTAAGGAGGAATTCAGAAACTTTCTAAAAAGTTCCTGAAAATCTTGTTTTCATTTCATAGTTATAGCTTATGTGAACTTTGACATTAATAAGCAGACTAGAGTCTTGGTTTATTTCGAATTTATTCCATCATTCAAGAAACAAATTGATGGTAGGAATAAATCTTCATCTTCAACTTTTCTATCATCAGATTTAGTGCTGCACACTAAATTACATAAAAAAAACATGTTCTCATCGAGAGTTATAGATATTTTCAACTTAAGCACTCATATGCAGTACCTAGCCTTAGTTTATTTCGAATTTATTCCAACATTCAAGAAACAAATTGATTGTAGGAAAAAATTTGATGATATATCATCAGATTCAGATTCAGCGCACCAAAATACATAAAAGAATATGTTTTCATAGAGACTTATAGATGTGGTGAACTTTAGCACATATAAGCAGTCCAAAATTTTAGTTTATTTCATATGTATTCCATTAATTGAGGAATAAATTGACAGCAGAAAATAATCTTGATGGCTCTTTTATGATCAGATTTGGATTCAGCGCACCAAAATACATATAAAATGATATGTCCGATCATCAATTCAGATTTTTTTTGTGTGTACCGGCGTTATTTATTAGTTTTAAGCACAAGACACCAAAAACCTAATTGTGGAAAATATATAAGGAATGAGATTTACACATATTAACTATAAAAATGGTAACATATTTAGATGCGTAAATACACAGGCAATAAAAGAACAGTAAAATTACATTATAAAGCAACGTAACAGCATATTAAAATGTATACGAGAATGACTAGGAAAAGATATAGTTAACATTTACAACAGTTGAATCAAATATATGAAGCTAATCCTCAACAGACATGAAAGTGCACATAACATACAAAGGCAAGAACTTCAGTACGTTTGTTCATGAGTTAGGAAGATAAAGGCTTTTATGATTACGTGTTTCAAATGAACGGACATGAAAGTTCAGTATGTACAAATATTGAGTCAGTCAACCAAATTCTGCATTATTTGTATAAAAACAAAAGAGAACAGAGTACCTTGCTGTCGTGTAAGCTGAGAATACCGAAATTATTTAGCAACTGCCTATGTACAAAACTAATAAAAGTTTTAAATGTTATCAATTTTCTATTATGCGAATTTTAGATGAGAACATTACGTTTTTCTTTTTCCATTGCATTCAGAAACATAAAAATGAAAATCTCAACCAACTAAACAGTAATTCATATAATAGCCCTGTCAATGAACGTACAAAAAGGGGGTCTAGAGGGAAATGCTGAGATCCCCATTTTTAACTTGAGAGCTGTGTTTGGACTAGTTAGGAGGTAAACATACCAAAAATCAAAAACCGGGACTTTTTTCATGCCCTCCCTGCACCCCCCGCATCTCCTATGTTCGGGGACTTATGGTATGTTTACCTCCTAACTAGTCCAAACACGTCCTCGAGTCAAAAATTGGAATCTCAGCATTTCCCTCTAGACCACCTTCATTGACAGGACTATAATGACAAAAAAAAACAAAACAAAAAATAAATCAACATCACAACAAAAAATAAAAATGGTTCTGGCATTCATTGTTGTTCTCGCATGTACACATGTCGATGCAATATAAATGATTCGTAGATTATTTACAAGTAGGCACGAACAATAAGTAAATTCTGGTTTATTTGGATCATAGTAATAAGCACATCACTTGAACATAAATATTTTCATCACTTTCCCAGCCGTAATTCGAAATGTATGGCCATTTTAATGCAGTTTTGTATCTTGGCTACACTTCTTTTACTGTAAATAAGTTTTAATAAGCAAAGCAGGTTTCAAAGCTTTTCTGATAGGAGGAAGGAGTTCCTTTCGCAACCTCCACCTCATTTCGCTTATATCAGATGTCAAGGTGTTATGAATGTACAACTGATAAACCAATTCTTTTATCATACTGGCGTTCATTTTTTTAGATTTACTAGCTTCTAGATTGCATTTTCATCAGTTTGGTCAAAAATATTCCAACAGGAACTTTTACCTTCTGAACTTCGGCGATTTCCCAATATATGTATATTTTTTATTTGTTATTTTATACGAATCTCGTGTAACATGTTTTCTGGGAAATGAAGATTGTTTATTATTAACATTTATTATTATTTGTATTCATAATATTCACACTATTTTTACATTTTTCAAATTCTAAGCTCTCAAAAGCATCTAGCTCTCTGTTGTTTGTTAAATTTCTAATGAACTTAAGTTATTGATATCTACTCTATGATTATTAAAGGCGTCTTGGGCAACACTAGACCATTCAGTTTATCCACTTTTAAAATTACCCTTAAATCTTGTAATAATTGGACGTTTTGTTTGCCCAATAAATCACAATTCTATAAAATAATTTCTGACCTTTCGTTTAATGCAACTTAATGGTAACACTAAAATGCTAATGCTAAACCTAAAAAAGCAATTAAAAAAAAATGTTGCATTTTCCGAAGAATGTCCAAGTTTAAAAGAATCCTGCTTAGATTACGGATAAACCGGAATTGACGCGAATTTTGAATTTCGTTCAGTTTGAAAAGTCAAAAAATTCCGGAGGGTTACTTTGATTCTATGTTTTGTAATTAGTCTGCCATCTAAACTACAGAAAATAATCTTGATGGCTCTTTTATGATCAGATTGCTCTTAACTGTATCCTTAACTAATGCTTTCTTTTTGTTAATCTCTGGTCGTTCGGAGAGAAACTTAATACACGATGAATAAAAAAATGGAACCAGCCATTTTGTTCTTGGAACTGTAGTGTGAGTCATTGGGAACAGTCCTTAGAGTGCTTACTCTAAAAATTTATCTGAAAATAGTAGTTGTTCAAACTTTGTATCGAATACTGCGAATATATCAAGAAAATACTCAAATTCTTCGTTTATCTCTGTTTCGAACTCATGAAAAGATTGGCAATGATGATTGACAGAGTTTCTCATTGCGGTCCCTTCATGTTAGTCGAAGAACATTTGTTGAACTGGAACTAATTTTGATTTAGGCAAAGTTTAGTAAAGCCTTTATTGAGTTGTTGCTGTTGCTGTGTTGCTGCTGCTGTAGACTTAGATGCCTTAATTAGATTAGATTAGATTAGATTAGATTAGATTACTCTGAAAGAGCGGGCGATTGGCCTTCCCCCACTGCAACCAAGGTCTATTGTAGTACTCCTTTTTGTGTGCCTCAGGGCTCCCCATCCAAACATGGTCTTCCTAGACTTCGAGTCTGTTGATAAGGGCCCCCAGGCACGGTTATCAGCCTCTGTCTTTCTCTCGCCGAGCCGCCTCAGTCCATGCCTTAATTACTTCTTGACTAATATTATTAGGCAACAAAACTAATATCTAATTAAATAATTGCCCACTGTTCATCATCCTCTCACTAATACGTACAAATTTAATTTTCTTAGTAATATTTGCGAATGAACTTGCGCGTTCACGTCCAAAATACTCACACCGTTCCTTATATTAGGCTTTACTATACATAAAACGTTCCATCTCTAAAAATGCTTTTCTCTTCTGCGTTAAAATTTACTGCCGACCTTTTCTACTCTACTTCATAGCTCCTGTAATAGCAAGGAAGCTTAATCAATGGTTCATAAATAACAGTTAGCAGTTTCTTTTATAATACGAGTATAATGAATTTGATTTATCATTTAGCTATTCTTTACCACATTGTTATTTTTAATTAGACCACTAGACAAGAACAGCTGATTTATTGTACACATTTTTGGGAAAGTGTAAGTAAGACAATGTTCAATTATGAAACTTTAGTGTTTCATCTTATACGGTCTGGTCTGTCTGTTTTATCAGGGCCACGCCAAATATTTCGCTTAATATCTATTGCCGAAGAAAAAGATTAAGTTAAAGATATACCAGTTTTTGTGAGTTTTATTTCAGTAAAAAGATATTTGATATCTATAGCCTTCTTTGTGAGATATAGTACAAAATGATGAAAACTTGTAAAACCACAAACGTTTATATCTGGCAGGGGCGAGCGTAGAGGCGACTTCAATGTGAATATCAGTCGATATTCCGTTGAAGCAACGTCGAGCGCGGTTAGTACTTGGATTGGGCTCCCATCTTGGGAAATACAGCGTTCTCGTCCCACCTTCTAGAGGCTTGTATATCAGTGTATACTCGGAAGTTACGTAATTTCAGACGAGGATTACGTAGTGGATATACCATCCTTCGGAGGGGATGTAAAGTAGGCGGTCCCTTGTCTATTAATTGTTAGGCAAATAAAAGGTCCCTACTCTTCTTAAGGGAAGAGGTTCGGCAAAATTTCCAGGTTGGGGGTAGCTCGTCTCCTGGCGTCGGTGATAGGCGAGGTGGCGGAAATAGGCCGACGTTAAAACAGTTAAAAAAAAAAAAGTTTATATCTGGCTTATTTGAGGAGATATAAAAATTAACGGGATCAAAGTTGACGGCAAAAAAAAATCGAAAAATGCAGTTGCTTTCGACATACGCTCTTGTGTAAAAATACTAACAAATCTCAAGGTAGGCCATTATACCATTAAATTCGTTACATTTTCTAACGAAAGGAACTAGTACAATAGAGGTTCCAGCTATAGATTCCTGTTTCATATATTATATTTTAAGATAGAACTTATAATTTCTCAGCTTTGAACAGACAAAGCCTTATGTTTTACTTTGCTTTCAAACACCATGATATTTTCTTATAAATACTACTAGTGATAATAAACATAACAATGTTTATAAGTGGGTACTTATAATAGGTACCTAAGTATGTATCAAATCTAAGTTATATACTTTCCCGAGAGTGTACCGATCTTTACACTGGTTTCAACCACTCCGCATCTGGCATTTTGGGATGGTCCACTAGTATTTTAATACACAAACGTGCTCTACGGGACATCTCACGCATTATATTTTGGAGCATTTCAGAGGTAATTGCCTCACATGGGTATCTAATTCTGGTTTTGAGATCCCCAATATTTTCAGGGGCAATTTGAAATACCTTGTCTTTAATGTGAGGAAAAAATTCAAAGGAGTAATATCTGGTAATTGAGGTGGCCATAGAATGGGCCCAGGGGTGCCTATCCACTCCAGCTATCTGACATAACTTGATTTAAATAATTTGCACATATTACAGCATTGTGAGGGCGAGCCGCATATTGTTGAAAATATGAATAATTTAATATTTTGCCAATATCAATTCATAACGAAAACCTTGAAACTAGTTTTGCAGGAAATTAAGGTATCGACGAGTGGATAATTTACCATTATAGAAATAAGGCCCAATTACTTCAGTCCCTAAAAGACCCACCCAAACATTTGTAGAAATTTTTTCTTGGAAAGCAGTCTTTCTGCACTAATATGAATTTTCTTGTGTCCACTTATGTTGAATATTTCTATTGAAAATTCCATTATTACAAACATTTGATTCGTCCGATCGAAGAATTTTGCTACATCAGCCGGTCATTCCTTTTAACAACCATCTACAAAATCTTACTCTCCTCGGCTTATCTCCCTCACTTAAATGTTGAACTTTCTTCATTCTGTAGCATCTAAAACCGTTTTTTTTTTTAGTATTCTTCTTGCACTGTCTCTTTTTATGCGAAAGTTTCTCTGGATTTGTCTCAAAGAGTTATCTTCATTTTGATTAACATAATTCAATACTTTATTCACTTTTCTTATCTTACTCGCAGCATGCCCTCGCCTTACTACTTTTTTGGAAAATGAACCATGTGTTTTTAGATTTTGAGCTAACTTCCTAAACATAGTTTGATTTCGCTGCGGAGCATATCAAATGAGATAATAAATGGTAATCATATCGAATTTTTCAATACCGGTGTATACCACAATTACTGATATAAGGATGGTCTTAGAACTCGACAGCGACAACATACAACAGTGACAATGAGTAAAATTTGTTTATAACTGGCTGTATACATTGTTTCTCAGTAATCATGGCATAGTTCATATTTATGATTCAGTGATATGTAAATATTATGGTTTTCATAAAATAAAAAATTTTGATTTTAGCAGTTAACATTTTTATGACATGTTTTACATCCTTGGAAAAAAAAAAGTAACGGATTTAATAGTGTCGTGGCCTATCTTGAGATTTGTTCTCTTTTATTCTTGTACAAGAGCGTATGTCAAAAGCAACTATACTCTTCGATTTTTTAATACATACTATTATTCTTACAGTTTTTGCCGTCAACTATTTTTTAGCTTTGTACGCGCTGGCTTCATTTCAGTATTATCAAACTGTTGATAATAGGGTTTATTCCATTTGGCATTGAGGCTGTCAAATGTTGACTCAATACCATCACCCTCATTAAGAGCATCTACATTTAATTGACCTGACTACTCATTATAGTTTCCAGTTCCAAAATTTCTCTTGCAAAATTGGTTTTCTCTCTTTTTATTATTCTACCAAAATATATTAAAATTCAAAAAGGCCTTATAATACTTAACTGTATTTCGCAAGACACATAGAAATAAAAACACTTTTGTCCACGACCGTTTTATAATATACCAATTATACTTGTGTTTGTTCAATCATAATTATATACATTATTCACTACCACCAGTGATTAATGGTACTTTTTCAATTTGAGTGCAATCTCGTAACTTTTTAGTACAATTTATGACCAGTTTTTGAAACGTTAAATGGAATTATTCCTTAACGGCCATAACTACAATTGTGTGAATAATTTTACTGTTATTATGAAATTTATTAATACACTGAAAAAAGTACTCGTGTAATTTTACATGCATCTTCATGTAGATCTGTGACCAGTGATAATGACTAGAATTTCACAGACTGGATGTAAAATTAAACAACTGTTGCCTATAAATTCACATAAGGCCTTAAATTTACACGACGGCTAGTAAATTTGCACTCAGTGTGGATAATTAAATTGTGATTTGACATGTCACGTAAAATCACATTAGGACAGAAATAAATTCGCAAGTTATGTATATTTCCATGTGGCATGTATTTTTAAATCCATTTGTCTTTAGCGATTTCTTATTACATGATTCTAACAGTAAAATTCCATGAATTCTAATGTAATAAGGCTGTAATTTTACATGCTCTTTTTTCAGTGTAGATAACTTTATTTAACGTTTCAGAAACAGGCCCTTTTTAATCATACAATTTTGTTTTTAACATTTATTGAGTAGGCCGTTATGTGTCAAAATAACGGCTTGTCAAACTCGTTGTCAAATTAAATTTAAACGTCAACGTTATTTACAATAATTTCACATATTACTCAAAGAGAATAATATAATTAATTAACTAATTTTTTCAGTAAAAAATTTAATAAAAAATATTTAATAGTCGTGGACAAAGTGTAGTATTCTACTCGCATATAATGGCTACTATTCACTATTTTGATTTATGACACTGCCCTGAGGCTCGTATTTTAAACTTCACCCTCGTGAATAATAGCCATCATTATAAGCTCGTTATCATATGATACTAACATAAAAAAATTAGAACAATTTTATTATTATTTATTAATTATTAAAAACAATTGGTACATTTTTATGGCAACTTATCAGAAAAAAAAACTATTTTTGCGTTTATGATGTAGAAAATAGCAGTTTCAAGTATTAATATTTTTTTTGAAACTTCAGTATATTTAATCAAAATATAGCCATATTGCCTTCTCCTGAAAAATGAACACAGTGATTGTGCTTGTAAGATCGAATCTAATTAGAAATAATACTCCACACGTACGTTTTGCATTAATATGAGTAATTATAATTTTCTTCCAAAAATTCCCTAAGGGAAAATTTGGACGCGTCCTAATAAATCTCCTTAAGGTAAGAACCAACCATGTCAAATTGCACCCTGCGAAGATTATGTGCAGTATTAACCCTATTTATGTAGTCTGCCGCATCCATTAGGAAGAACTTATTGTTTGAAACTCATCCAGCAGGTATGGGGGCTTATCATCGCTTGCTGCAAATATAAAGCGGCATCATCTGTAAATCTCAAGTTAATAACACAGGCCCACAAAAAAAAAGCTGTCTGCGCCACGGTATTGACCATACCTATCCCTTGTATTTTGACCCGCTGAACACGAATCTGACCTTAGTTTTTCCCCTATACGTCAGCCTTTTTTTTTAAGCAAAAAAGTCTAATATTTATATATGTATTTGATATTAAAAGAAAAACCTGACGTGCTGGTGAAAAACTAAGGTCAGATTCGTGTTCAGCGGCTTAAAATACAAGGCATAGATGTGGTCAGTACCCCCACGCAGATTACTTTTTTTTTGTGGGATTGTGCCACACTGAGTGTGGCACAGTGGCAACCAAAAAAAGTGGTCTGCGCGTGGGTACTGACTACACCTATCCCTTGTATTCTGAGCCGCTGAACACGAATCTGACCTTAGTTTTTCCCCTACACGTCCGGTTTTTTTTTAACAGCAGAAAAAGTCGTGTTGAATCGTGATAGTTATATATTTATTTGCTGTTAAAAAAAAAACCTGACGTATAGGGGAAAAACTAAGGTCAGATTCGTGTTCAGCTGCACAAAATACAAGGGATAGGTATGGTCAGTACCCCGGCGCAGACAACTTTTTTTTTGTGGGCCTGTGTAATGATTGTCATTCAGCATGCGTCGTATCAAGTGTTCACCAAAGATGCTAAAGAGAATTGGTGACAGAACACGGCCCCTTCCTAACGGCTTTGTCAACTTTACATTTGTCGGAATTAGTGTGGCTTTCCCAGGAAAATTAAAATATTTTAACTTCGTTATTAATAACATATAGACCAACTTTGGAATATCAGTGTAGATAATATTAACCTGAATCTGATTTGTCAAGGCACTTCTAGTAGCATGAACGAGACTAATTAAATTACCACATGTAGACCAATATCTCCTAACTCATTTTATAATTATATGTCATGAATATTTCTTCAAAACTGGAGTAATATGGGCAATTTTAAAGTTATTAGAAAATGTAAGAGTCCTTAACGAGATATTATATGTTACTGATTTGCCTGAAAATGTTCAGTTTGATAATCTATTGACACCAACCTTAAATTTATGGAAACTAATGGTAATAAATTTTTCTGCAAGAAAAACATGAAAATTAATTATTTTGACTTCAAATATTCCTACATTTTTGCAAATTGTTTAATACAGCAATGTTTATAGCTAATACGCAAGTCCAAAAAAACTGAAGAGTAACAAAGTTATAGTCCTTAAAATTTTTATAAATACTGGTCTTTGCTAGAGTTTCTAATCTGTTAATATCACTGTAAAAAATGATGTAAATTTACCATCGTTCCGCGTAAAATTCCCATGTAATTTTACCCGTAAAGAGACAGGAAAATTTCCATTTATTACATGTAATAAAATTGCCCCTTATCCAGACAGGATTTTTTGCCATAGTAAATTTACCCCCAATAGTAATGGAATTTTACCCGCCAAGAGAGTGGAAAATTTTTATTTACCTTATATTTTGGGGTAATCCTCCATGGTAAATGGAAATTTTCCTGTCTCTTTGTGGGTAAAGTTACATGGGAATTTTACACGCAACGATGGTAAATTTACATCATTTTTTACAGTGTATCTTGAAATAAAACATATTGCGACAAATGTAGATATAACTGATTTCATATTTTTGTAGATGGTACCTCCATGTCAAATGTCAGGAAATAGTATGAATGCTATCAAGTCAAACGTTACTCTTTTCCAGAGTAATGTTTTTAAACTTAAATGTAAATAAACCTCAAAAAAATATTTTCTCTTCAAAGAAAACTGAGTCTCTTAATAGCAGTGAAGAGGTCAAGTCGCCGGGCATAACTTTGGATCCAAACCTTAAACGACACAAACATGACTCGAAATAACAATGTATATCTTCTACGCTAACTCACTGAATCTGTTTCATCATCACTATTAAAAAACCACATATTATGCTCTCTGTCAGTCTGTTATGATCTATGCATTGTTAATGGAGAAGAACCCTTCACACGGCGTCTGAAGGACGCGACACCATTTTTTTATTAAAGGGCGCCAGTCGCGTTGTCTCTTCTTCGTATGTGGTGGTTCTATATGTATTTATGAGATGTTTGATAAACGAGAAAGGTAAAAGCTGCACTTACCGTAGATTGCCTCTTGTGGCTTAGAGATCTCTAATTTAAAATAATAAAATCGCTCTCGAGTCTTCGTGATGCGACCGGTTATTGCGTTATAAATGTATGGGTGTCTGGAGACATCCGATACTCAATTCCGACCTAACACACAATAGCCCTTGAGGAACAAGTCTGAAAGTCAATCATTCAATTAGTAAAATACAAAAGTTCGAATAACACCATTTATTGATTAGATTCAAATAGGTACAAATAATATTATGTAATATATCTAAAAGAATCTATATATTTCAATGAAGTACACTTTTAGCGTACTTCTTAAAAAGTACAATATGTCCTTTTCCTTGTACACAAAAGTCCAATTTTGCGAACTTTCGAAGAAGTATAATATATTTTTTTTTCTGAATCAAAAATGTTTCTATTTTCCGTACACTTTTCCATGACCATAATATACTTTCGCTTTTATGGCCTGGACATAAACATATTTTCTGAAAATTCGGTGCTTCTTCGAATTTGCCTTACGTCTCTGCGAACGTGTATGAGTTCTTTTGTGCCAGTCTTCGGCGCTGATGTCCTTCAATCTGGTATGTTATGTTCTAAAATGTATTTTTAATAAACTTTTCCTAAGTCGAAATTTTTATTTATTCTTCGATTCAGGTCGATTCACAGTGGGCCAGAATACGAAAAAGCTGGCCAAAAGTCGAAAAATGGAGTAAAGGTTTTGAAAATTTTCACTTGGGGGGTTTTTGAGGTCGCTGATTAGGAATTTGGTAATAGTTTTTTCAAGAACAAAATGACGGCTCCAATATGGCGACAAACGTTTAATAAAAGTTAGTCATTTCAATTGGAAATTGGTATTCGGAGGTTTCCGAGGTCGCTGATTACGAATATGATAATAGTTTCTCCAATAACAAAATGGCGGCTCCAATATGGCGACAAACAGTTGAGAAAAGTAAGGCATTTTAATTGGAAATTGGTATTCGGGGGTTTTCGAGGCCGCTCAATACGAATTTGGTAACAGTTTTTTCAAAAGCAAAATGGCTGCTCCAATATGGCGACAAACATTTGAGAAAAGTCAATCATTTTAATTGAGAATTGGTATTCTGGGGTTTTCGAGGTCGCTGGTTACGAATTTCAATTCAAATTTAAAAAATTAAATTAACTAATTAATTTAAATTCAATTTTACATACTTTTAGGTATTTTATAAATTCCAACCAAAAAATAAATAATTTTTCAATAAATATTTTTGACAACAAAATGCTTTAATTTTTTCAAAAATTGTTTATAACACATAAATATTATAAATTGTTACGTTTAAATGAAATTTTTATGCTAAAACAACACTATAAACCAAAGTTAACGCGTCGCTGTATTTTGCACCGTGTCAAAAAAACGATCACAAAAACAATAGTGGCTCCTAGAGGCAGCCGATTTTTAAATTTTTTTACATTTTTAAATTAAAATAGTAATTCGAAGCAGTTACCGAGCGAGGGCCCTTCGTCGCGTCGTACGTATATTTTCAATTTAAGACCTAGTACTTGACCAAATTATTACCCATTACTTCCAAACCGCGTTTAATCGGGTTCTAAATTTTGTACTATAATTTGAAAAAACTATAAGAAATCGACCAGTAAAAGAACACGTTGCTTGGAACACGTTGCGCTTTTTTTGTAGCTCAAACAAAAGGTACCCATTAATTTTTATTTCTTTATCTTTGCAGAACCCCGTTTAACACAATTTTATTACCGAATGTATCACATTTCACAAGCAATAAATGTATGCAAAATAAAACACTTACCTTGTAGATTATCTTCCTAAAATTTTACTATGTTTTTGTTGAAATTACATACATTACAGGAATATCGAATAGTACGTTCGAATGTGGCAAGCAACTATTCACAACTGTACGCTAACAGAACGTTGAATTTCTTAGGGTGTATCAGGTAAAAATGGGCAACAGTACGATTGGAATTTGCGGTACGTAATGAACTGAACATTTCTGACTACAAAAATATTACTTTGATTACAATTAAACCTCTTTCGTTTTTCGGATTCTGGCCCACTGTACGATTCTGGGATGTTCTATAACATTAACCTGGGTATACTCACCATGTTAGCCTAGAATCTTTAGTTTACAGAGATCAGTGTAAATTATAATAATGTAAAATATGAAAGTGACTGTCCTGATTCTTTTTTTAAGCTGAGGATATTGACTTTTCTTTATACAGTCATCTTAGAATTTTTACTATATATCAAAAACAATAGCTCAAAGTTTAAACATCGAGACGTACACCATTATGATAAAAGAAATAATACTAATTTACTACCAAGATCATGTACACTAGCCAAGAGCCAAAAAAGCCCCAAATTATATTGCAGTTAAATTCTATAATTTGCTTCCAAATGATTAAAAGATGAAACCATGGAAATTACTTGAACACAAAGCTGAAGATTTTTTAATAATTAATGCATTTCATTCTTATGACGAATACTGTAATTTCAAATATAAATAAGACTTTGATCACTTATGTGGTATGTTAGTTGCTGTTTATTTGTGAAAGATATTATTGTCTTTGATATTTACAACTTTTAATTGCACTAGTTATTTTTTTTAATCTATAAGGTGCGTTGTGTAAATACTTTGTATTTAAATGGTAATAATTTAAATGAGCACCAAATCAATTTTTGAGCATCAACTTTTTCTGATAATTTTAATTATTGATTACCAAAAGATTGCTTAAGCTCAATAATAATAACTGAGAACAGTGATGCTACTTCTAGAAATATATTTGCTAAGCACCAAAAATATGTCATTTACCACTACTAAAAGTTTTGATGCTTGAAATAATTAATAAACACGTAAACACGCAAATAAGTTCAACGAGAAATTAATGGCAAACCGGAATAATTACTGGTTACAAAAAAATATCAGTACGCAACAGATATAATAAACGAGCACCAGATGACTGTCGCCCTATCACCACAGGTGTTGAGTGTTCCACCAAGCACGTCGACCAATTAGAATAATAAGAAAAAGTGTTTTAGCATTTGTAAAGTTTGTTTATCTGCCAAGCAAAAAAGATGACTGGATGTAAGGTACTTGCAACTGCCCAACATTTATGAAACAATATTTGTGTAAACTCGTAGTTGGAATTGTCATTAGACTTAGATATATAGTACCACCTCCTGAAGTAAGAAGAACGATCGACTAAAACTAAATCAACGCCTATAACGACATATTTCTTTCTTTCTATTGTTCAGAAACTATTTTATTTTACACTCTTAACAAAATATTTTCTAATTTTTCTATTCTGTTTTTGTTAAATGATATGTATATTTTTGTTTCTCAAAATACTAACTGCTTCTAGTCCTGTCCAATTTATTCGAGTACAGATGTAATTTTAGTAACTAACTCATTAATTCTGGTATCAAACCTTATTTCTTTGGGTATAAATTTTGTGTATTTTAATGCTAAAATTTTGGGCCTCAAATAAAATTTTTGGTAGAAAAATGTAATATTTTGTGCTGAAATTAATAAACAAATTACCAAACTCTTTTTAGGTACTTATTTTTACTGTTTTTGTATTCATATTTTACCTATTACTGACTTGTGCGCTGTCTATTTGAAGGATAGCATCCTAGACTACTTATAGATGCTGGCGGAATTCCCTTGTCCTGTGGCTCCATGTAGAGAATATAACATATTGCAGCACGTTCACAATGCTACGACGGATGTTTAATGTACTAAAAACTATTACTAAAGGAGCCGACGACCAAAACGAATTGCACCCCAAAGCATGTACATCGTTAGACCACGCGGATCAAATTCAAAGAATACTCGAAGTTAATCGAGCGAAAGAATAATCACGTTTCTCTTATATACAGACGTGAACAATTTACATTTAAAATAAAACAAGTAATATTTTTAACGACCCGACCTAAAATAATCTTTGCATATTTTTTTAAAATTTGTAAGAGCGCAGTACTTTAAAATGATGAATTTATTTTAAAAACCGCTGCCCAAGGAATCACTACTTCCACATCCAGATTTTCTATCCAAGTCATTCACATCAAAAAATTTTTATCTGTGGAAATAATTGTTTATGGAACTTTAATAATATAATATTTGAAATCCTCTACCCCAAAAACCCATAAAACGATACCCCACATCGGTACTGGGGGGTGGTGATAGGGGGTGATAGTGGGGGTGGATGAAGTAAAAAAATATTTTGAGGTTTCTAGTTCTTGTACACACACTAAATCACATTTTTTTTATCCCCTTTAATAGTGGTGGGGGTGGTAATGGTGGGGGTGCTAATGGGGGGTGGCTAATGCCAAAATTGTTTTTGAGATCTTAGCTTCTCTTGTATATACTAAATACCAATTTTATGGACTCTTACCTGCTTGATTTACCTATTTACCCCAAATTTACCCCAATTTACCCCCCAACCCTTCAACGCAACAAGATGAAAATATAATCTAGTTCTAGATCTCGTTAAAGTACATATATGTACTAAATTTCAAATCAATATCTCAAACGGTTCCGGAGCGTGCGCACAAAAAAAGTTACAGACAGACCGACACACCGACAGACAAGACTTCTTCGCTCAAACTTAAAATCTCGACGTTTCATGACATTCTAAGCCTATTTGAACAATAAAAAATTTAAAAAAATTTTTTTGACGTTACTATACTTTCACTGGATGTGGAAGTAAAACTGAGTAATATAGCATAAATTCTCTTCTTGTATCTAATATTTTTTATAATATAATTAATTCAGTAAAAATAAGATCAAAATTGACATGGGCAAGGAAAACAAAATTGCACCACCAACTTGATACAAGTGTTCATTAGCCACCAAAGAACATATGGAAAAGTTCCCCATTCAAGGGGTTTTTTATAAATGACTAAAAACACAGCCCCACAAAAAAAAAAGTTCAAAGCAGCGAACCAGACCCATGTATCGCCATGTATTTTCGGTCGCTGAATCCGAATCCAGGGTCAAAAAAAATCGTAGACTCCCAAAATCATTAGCTAGAGCCAAAAAACACCCCTGAAATGGGATAAAAAGGATATTAAGCTACGAGAATAGTTGTTACTTCTTAATCAATCGAATTATACAAATTAAGGTTAAACAGCAGTGTACGTACAATAGATATGAAACACACCCCCAGGGAGGGGCGAAAACTAGCCCCCATATATAAAAGAATCGATCCAAAACAGCAATGACTGCTGAAAAAGCTCGAAATGTCTAAGTTTTGTTAAAATGTTAAGAAACTACATCAGGTCTGACGTAATCTTCATAAACTGCCCCTATAGGGTTGAGAACAACCATCTTTAAGTTCAAAGGACACGAGAAAAACAAGAAAAAGCGTAAAATCCAACAGGATTTCTAATTTCATGGATGCTATGATTGGCTGAAATTACGTAGTACTCTAAAATAGAACCAGAAACTTACGTACCATTATCCTACACTGACAACCCTCAGAGTGTGTAAAAACTACCCCCTATGTAAGATTTAACTATAAAAAATTTCAGTGACTTCTATAAAAATTCGAAACACCTGCGTTGTGTGGAAGAGAGAAGAAACTAGAATATGTTCGACGCTGTGCTTGAAAACCACCTCCACGGGGTTGCGAGATACTACCTCCATATCTGTAGGATGCTGGAAAAACAGAGAAACTTACCGGATTTACATTTTTATGGATGCTATGATGGGCAAAAATCGTGTTGCACACAGAGTTTGAAACTCATGTCCTATAAATGTTATTAAGAAAGGATGTAAACTACCGTAATTCAAGATGTAACGAAAAAGCTATACTTACTGTTGCTTATTTATTTCATTTCCATAATTTTTTTTTTATATATAGGAGTGGCGTCTCTCAACCCCGTGTGGGGGGGGTTTAAAGCATAGCGTCGAACATAGTCTAGTTTCTTCTCTCTTCCACACAACGCAGGTGTTTCGAATTTTTATAGAAGTCACTGTAACTGTTTATAGTCAAACCTTACATGGGGGGTAGTTTTCACACCCTCTGAGGGTTGACACTGTAGAATGTTGGTGGTACGTAAGTTTCAGCTAATCATAGCATCCATGAAAATAGAAATCCTGTTGCATTTTACATTTTTTCTTGTTTTTCTCGTGTCCTTTAAACTTGGGGGTGGTTGTTCTCAACTCTATAGGAGCAGTTTATGAAGATTACGTCGGACCTGATGCAGTTTCTTATCACTTTAACAAAACTTAGACATTTTGAGTTTTTTCAGCAGTCATTGCTGTTTGGGATCGATTTTTTTATATATGGTGGTTAGTTTTCGCCCCTCCCTGGGGGTGTGTTTCATATCTATTATATATACGCTGCTGTTTAACCTTAATTTGTATAATTCGATTGATTAAGATGTAACAACTATTCTCGTAGCTTAATATTCTTTTTACCTCATTTCAGTGGTGTTTTTTGGCTCTAGCTAATGATTTTGTGCGTGTACGATTTTTTTTGACCCCGGATTCGGATTCAGCGACCGAAAACACATAGAAATACATGGGTCTGGTTCGCTGCTTTGAACTTTTTTTTTGTGGGTCTGTGAAATCTTTAATAGTTATGAAGAAATGTTTCGTAGCTACGGAAGTTACGCATATTTTGATTTTTTATCCATCTCTCTATAATAAAATCTCTCCAAGATATAAATTTTTGAAGTTTGGGTGGTTTGTTTTGAAAATGAGTTGAAACTAAATCGTTTTACCGTATCGTTAAACTTGTAAAATGGTAAATATAATACTCACAGATGCATTTTTAACTATTTTGAGTTGTTTTCACGTGGCGTTCTAAGACTTACGTTCTAAGACTTACTGATTACTAATATGTGTTACACGTGTTTATATATTTTTTTAATATTTAAATAACAAACTATTTTATAAAAGTAATCGGTTTATTGTGTTTCAGTGCGCGATTGTCTATATCTAAAGAAATGTGAAGAAAAACTTTACTTCTGTCATAACTTCTTTGTTTTTTATGCTACATAAATAGTCAAAAAATCATTTGAAAGCCTAATTAATAGTCTTTCGTTGTGATCCGTTAGCGTTTGTTACGTAAAGGCCATTTTCTAAGATATTTAACATTTAAACTAAATACTTCATCTTATAAACGTTCGGATGCCATCTTACTTCCAGATCTCTGAAAGCATTTATTCTACAGAAATTAGAAATGGACAAAATTCATCCTCAACGTAGTAGTTCTCTTATTTGTTTCTAGCATGTTTTCGCTCAATCTAATACATTTTGAGTCATTTGACGAACATTGTTTTAAAATATGTCTGTTTTCAAGCTAAAATCCCAATTTTAAAGTCGTAATTTAAAGACTAACAATTTATTAGAAATGTTGGATAAAAAGTTTTCTTCTTAAAATTTGATTATCTTTCAGCTCCAATATTATTTTATGAAAAGTGGTGGTATCCACCACCTATAAATTATCAAACCTCCACATAATACATAAAATATAATTTCTTAAGATGCATTTGTCCTATTAAATATATTAAATTGCCAAAAATTGATGAAATCTAAATTCAATGACATTATTCGAAGTTAAAACCTTTATTTACTGTACTATGAGGAAAATTGTATATCTCTTTTGTGAAAAATCTATTTTAATATATGAAAAAGTTAATAAAAAAAGAAAGAAAAACAAAAAGTATTAAGAAAGCTAGTAAAGAAAAAGCATGATGGCAAACATGGATTTTAAAAGAATGTATTGTGTTATTGTATTAGTAAGTATCGAATATGTTAAGAGTGCAAATACGAAATAGGATGATGAGTTCTCTAAATTTAATAGAAAATAAAAATTCTATTGAATATTGAGCAAAAGAGAGAAGAGATAAATTTGCACGTGGAGTTTTTCTCCGTTTATCAGCAATAATTAATGATATCAATTTCATGAATGTAAGATATAATTGTCATAACGGTTTATCAATGGATATTAAAGAAAATTAGCGTTTAAAAAGACGTCCTTCATCTGGATACGCTGCTGAAGATATGGAAAAATTTTTAAATTTTATAATTTAAAAGATTGGCAATTTACTTTGGACGAACTTTTGCTGCAATTAAATGAGCCAGATATTATAACATTAAAATAACAACTTAGTGATCATTACGGAGATAAAAGAAACATGTTTCTAATTTTGTTTTTAAATTGTTTTGGTGATTTCAAATTTTTTTGTTTCGTGTGGTAACATATTATAATCTTCGACTATATATACATAGACCTATCATTTCTTTGTTCTACATAGACAACTGTTTGAATGCAGCATTAGGGGGGTTGGGGAAAGGAGGGTAGAATCCTTTCCATGGGCGTATCAGTTTTTAGGGGACCAACTTTTGTAATTTATTGAAAAATCGATACACATTAAAAATTTACCAAAAAATATCAAAATCGGATATTTATTAAAAAAACACTGTCCCAGAAATCACTGCTTCCACATCCAGATCTACTACCCAAGTCTCTCATAACGAAAAAATTTTGTATGTGGAAATAATTGTTTATGGAACTTTAATAATGGAAATTTAATAACAAAATATTTGAAATCGTCTACCACTCAAACCCATAAAACGATATCCCACATCGGTAACGGGGTGGGGGTGGTAGTGGGGATGGATGAAGTAAAAAAAATATTTTGAGGCCTTTGGCTCTTGTGCACACACTACACAATAACTACACTACACTACACAATTTTTTTTTCACCCCCTTTTTTATAATGAGGTAGGGGTAGTAATGGGGGTTGCCAATGCCAAGAATTTTTTTGAGACATTAGCTTCTCTTCTATGCACTAAATACTAATTTTGGACTCTTACCTGCTTGATTTACCTATTTACCCCAATTAGAGACAGACCGACAGACAGACAGAAATTTTTCTTTATGCTCAAACTTAAAATCTCGACGTTTCATTACATTCTAAGCCTATTTGTACAATAATTTTTTTTTTTAATTTTTGTCGTTACTATACGTCCACTGGATGTGGAAGTAATAAAAACGTGTATATAATTCATTGAAAAATGAATTTCATAATGAGAATTGTGAATTTTTTAATCTGTTAAATAGAACTAATAAATTTACCATTAGGCTTTTACGAAATTATAGATTATTTTACAGAAATATTTGTAATAAATGTTACTATTTATGCTTTTATAAAAAACAAATATGCATGTTTGTTTCATTGCCTACACTGGTTATCAATACCTTGAAAGGATGGAAGACTGGTGAAGAAAATAAATGTAAAAAATTTATATATTTCATGATAAAATACATAAAAAATATAAACAATAAATGGAGTCTAAATAAGTTTTAGTAGAATACATAGATTTCATGAAATACCTAATCATTGTAAAAAATAAACAAGTTACGTTTAATGAATGGCCTCAAGTGATTTACTGTCCCTTTTCCACGCCTATGACTTCTGTTTACGTACTTGTGAAATGAGCGACCACATCCTTTACCCCAATATTTTTTGCATACAATGCATTTATTTACCATGATAAACAGTAATAATTCTCAAACTAACTGAAAATTCTAATTAACAGTTCGAATATACAAGAAAAGAGCACAAATCAACAAGAATTAAATATAGCAACGACAATTAATATTTGACACTTTTGACAGTATGTGTCCAGTATTGCACAGTTGCCAACACTTAATAAAATTTGCAGATAAATAAAAAAAGTGTGTAAAAAAATATCTAATTCATAGATAAGGTTATCTAAATCATTACATTTTGAAGATAATAGGCTAGAACACATATGTGTTATTAGTAATAATTACATTAGGGTGGTTTTAAAAACGCAATATCCTATCCTAAGTATTGGGATATTTCCTTAATAACATGACCAATGGAGTGACATGGCAAACTTGCATCATTAAGTTCTACCCTCCTTTCCCCACCGCTATTCATGCCATCATCATTATATGTAAACAAGCTAGGTCTATATGTATATATGGTCGAAGATTATAATAGTAGCAACCTGCATAATATGGTAATTTTTTCTAGGCTTCACTGCTGCATTTTTTTATGTAAAAATTATTAATATTTCTTGTGCTGTATTTGTGAATGTCAGTGCATGTTTTCAATTTATCTTTGTTGCTATGAATGTGCTCTAATAATTTTAATAAATATATTGAAGCTACGGTTAATATTTTTTTCTGTTTAAAAATGTCTCTACAGGAGTCCATACGCTTTAAGCCAAATATAAGGCGTATGATTCTCTTTTGTAGAATAAATACCCTTACATTAGAAGTTGCTTGTCCCCAGCCAATAATATTATAGCAGATCGCTGAGTAGGCTAATGCATAATACACGTTAATTTGGGCCTTCTCATCAAGTGTACTTTTTAGAGAGAATATGGCATAGTAGGCCTTGTTAAGTTTACTACAGACATGTTCGATTGGCTCATTCCATTATAGCTTGGAGTCGATGTAGGATCCTAGGAATTTTACTGTACTTTGGTTTTCTACGGGCTCATTCTCTATTTTCAAATTAAAAGTAGATCGTGTCTTATTTTTATTTAAAAATTCTCTAGCCATAGTTTTTTCTGCATTGACAATAAAGAGTTCTGCCAAATTTCAAAGTGGGGCAATTTGTAAGTACTATTTATCCACGACTACCGTATAATCCTTACATAATACATGTAACAATTGACGAATAACTATAGTAATTTCAACGTATAATGAACATAATCTTTGCCCAATCAGGAACTAGCAATTTTCATAACCAGCGGGTGAGTCCATTATTTCCAAAGAGAGTCCATGTTATCGTGTTTGACGTCTTAGACGTCAAAACAAAGACTTACTGTGAGCTAACTTTGTTTTTTCAACTTTAAACGATTTAAAAAATGTAGTCGAAGACAAAGTATAGTATTCTGCTCGCATATAGTGGCTATTACATGCTCTATGAATAATATACTACTTTATCTACTCTTATTAGGTTATATACTAATGAATGATCTACTTTGGAACAATTAATTCATTTGTAAGTTATTATAAATCACTCCTCCTTCATGCATAGCCTGTCCAATCGTTGTGACGCGCGATGCGAAGGTGGCTCTGTCCGAGAGAAATTCCGATACCGTCAAATAGAACGGACCATTATTATTGAGAGGAGGAAGGTGATTTAATATGTTTGAATAATTTTGACGTTTTCAAATCAAGTTAGTAATAATTGTGCCAAAATGATGAATTCGGTTAGTGAAGATGGACTATTATGTACACCGCCAGAGTTAAGGCAAGTAGCTAGTGATACAATGCATAATTTATTACCCAAAAAATCGCGGAACAAATGTAAAAGTGTGTACAAAAATTAAATTTTAAAGTTAATATTATTGATAAACAAACTGAGTAATTTAAACAAAATTAACTGAATTTAATATATATTGTTATAATCGTAGATTAAGTATAGCATTCAACTTGCGATAATGGTAATAACTCGCATGATGAATTACAGCACTCGCCTGCGGCTCTACTGTAAACTTCATCTGCGTGAGTTGTTACCTACATTACCGCTCGTTGAATAATATATCATTACTGTACGAAATTATAATATGGAGTAGAGTAGAGTAGAGTAGCATTTATTGATGTATTATACATACAGTATTTTACACAAGTTAATAGGTACATGAACAAGAAAAATATATAAAAAATATAAAATGTATAGGGACAAAATACGAAATTTGTACATATATACATACACCTATATATAGTCACAAACAATTTTGAGTATTAAGTAGATAACATAACAAGTGATTAACCAACAAACTAGGATTAAAATAAATTTAACATACAACAAAGTGAAAACAGAATACATACTTAACCGATTTTTTAAGTAAAGTGTGGCAACTACTATGTAAGCAAATTTCACAATGCTCAGCAAAACTATGGGTGTGAGTACACTTAATGTATACAATTAATATACTGAAAGTCATTTTGATTTACAAATTTCTTAAATTTCAGCGGGTTTTGGTGCATCTAAATATTCATTTATTGAATAGAAACAATGTGTTAGAATATAGTTTTTTTACTCTATGTTTAAGTTGAAAATCGTTCAAGTTTTTTATATTAGAAGGTAGGACGTTATACAGATTTGTATTTAAGGAATTTTTCAGCGATTTTGTGAGCCTAAACTTATCCGGAACAATTTTATCCGCAAATCTAGTGTTGTAATTATGAATATCAGCATGTGTACAGAACAGTGATTTATTTGTATGTATTTCTAAAACTTGATAATATATATATATGCAGGAAGTGGCATTATCCTAAACTTAATAAAAAGTAGTTTGCAGTGATCTCTGAGTCCTGCACCAACTAATACTTTTACTGCATACTTTTGGAGTCTTGAAAATTTTTATAGATTGTGATGAATTACCCCATAGGATCACGCTATAAGTTAAATGCGAGTGAATGTGAATGAAATAGTTGCCGAATGAGATAATTTCAACTTGCCAATTTACTACTTAAATTATTTATATGGGCAGATCAATTTAGCCCACTATCGAGAGTGATCTCCAAGAGCCTTAACATTATTTGTGTTATTATCATTATTGTTATTGTTTGGCCTATTTATATTCTAGATATTTAAAGTACGTGATTTCTCCTTTGTGGGGTCCGCGAGCTGCTTTGCCGAACTGATTTTTCATTGTTTTTTCCTTAAACGAAATATTGTATCCCACCGTGTCGCATGTCTTTCATCCTACATTTGTAATTATTCATTTCCACTTCTATTGAAAATACGTATAATAGATAATCGTGCTTACCTCCACATGCAACGTAGCATAACCCAGTGGTCGCGTTTGAAAATAGAATGCGTGGTACTGATACCATGACATGTTCATTACTTATTACTCATTAATCAATCGTAACGTCTTCGTTACCGAAAGTAATTGTGTGCTGTAATTCCAAGCTATATGACATAGAAAAATGGTTTCTTTGTTATTTATTAGATAACTTTCACGCAACTGATATCTAATATTTATTACGAGAAAGCAGGAAAAATCATATTCTATGTATATCGGGTGTTCCTGACATATGGTCCACCCAATTTAATTCGTCTGTCTCCTAGAGAAATGATTTTTTTTTGTCAAAGCACCAATAAAAAGACGTCATTTGACATCAGATATTGTTTTCAACGGTTGTCATGGCGACACTCGCCTCTTGTCTATTAGAAGTGCATATTTTAGGAAATTTTCACTGGGCGAAATTAAATCTCGAAAAACATGTCTATTCAGGCCTTCAGTCGAGATTTTTTTCTGACTTATGTATAATAATATAAATAAAGGAAAATTTAGCAATTTTCAATCACTACTTCCACATCCAGATTTCCTCTCCAATTCTCTTCCAGCGAAAAAAATAGTAATACTTTATTTGCACTTCACTATGTGGAAATAATTGTTCATAGAGCTTTAATAATACACTATTTGAAATCGTCTACCACAAAAACTCATAAAACTATATGCCCCATGGGTAGTGGAAATGGTAGCGGGAGTGGATGATGCCAAAAAAATATATTTGGGGCTTTGGTGGTTGTACACATATTAAATCACAATTTTATTTTTACCCCTTTAATAATGAGGTCAGGGTGGCAATGGGGTGTATAGTAGGTGTATAGAGGTGGCTGCTACCAATACATTTTTGAGATCGCTGCTTCTGAACTCTTGCTTACTATTAACCCTCTAAATTTTCAACGGAACCTCCAGATCTCTTTGTGATATATAGGTGTACCTAATTTCAAATCAATATCATTAACCGTTTCAGAGTAACCGTGAGCGTAAAAAGAAAGTTACTGTTTGAGTTTTTTTTTTACCGTTACTATACTTCCATTTACTAAGATACGTGGATGTGGAGTAATAGGTTTCATAATTTTTTAAACAATTTTAATTTTTTGTTATCTCACAAGTGCGGACGTAGTCGTCAAAGTAGGCAACTCCATTATTTCTTATAGAGAAAGAAAAATAAGCTATAAAAAGTTTAGGAATGTAATAAGTTTATTCTCAACAAACGTTATTACTCCTCATACTGCAGTGCTCATCAGAGATAATAAATGAGGAAAATACGTAAGCAAAAGCCTTGAAATGCTAGGAGTCCTCTCATGTAATTCAATACTTCGTCAGTATTAGTTAGAAGAGTAGTTGTTTTGATTGGTTTTTCAATGAGTGTTTTAAAGAATTTTCTTAAGTAGTATATTAGCGTGACCAGATCAAGTTACCAATGTACAGAAAGTACATTGTAAGTAATTTCATATTAAATTAAAAAAGTGTGAATGACATTTTTTTGCTTTAAAATGCTAAGAATCCTATCATGTAATTCAATACATCGTCAGTATCAGCTAGAAAAGTGGTTGCTTCGGTTGGTTCTCCAATAATGAGTTTTTTAAAATATTTACTTAACTAGTATATTAGTATAAAATATTATTTTGGGTATTCAGCAGATAACTTTCAAAGAAATCATTCGTTCCTTTCATATATTATTGATCTAAATCTGATCAAGCTAGAATATCAACGAGTAGTCATCTTACAAACAAACTTGTCAATTTCTTTATACATTTACTATGTCTAACATTCAATATGAAAAACAAGAAAATAACCATTCTTTCTATATATTGAAGATCTAAGTCTGATCATGCCAATATATTGTCAGAAATCCACCCTTAAGAGGAAATCTTTCAAGCATCTCTAGCCCTACCTAGAGGATACTCTCATTCAATACGATAAACAAGAAAATAACCATTCTTTCTATATATTGAAGATCTAAGTCTTATTTTTTAGTATATTAGCGTGCCCAGATTTGGGCAACAATATACAGAAAGTAGATAATTTCATAATAAATAAAAAATGTGTAAGTTGTGATTTGCTTAATACTGCTCTGCTAAGACAAGATGTCGTAACTGCAAAAAATTAATTTTTGAGATTTTAATTGCATTTGCACCGTATTAGTGATCCTCACCACTATACAAAATGTAGAAGTCGTATCTAAAGCAAAACTAGTGAATATACATAACGAATATGTGTCGTATCTACAAAATAGACCTATTCGCTAAGCTCAAAAGTCACATCCGATCATTACCAGATTTATTTGTCGTAACTTAACATATGTTAACAATGTTTTTTGTTATATGGTTACACTGATAAAAGGGACACATATTTATTTGCCAAAAAAAGAAAATCACGAATTATGAAATGTAGATGGCATAACATAATTCAGAAAATAGTTGATTTCTCTAAAATTACATTTTCTCAGATACGACTTCTTGTCATGGCAGGGCAGAATACCTAAATAACATTCTCAAATCTTTAATAGATTCATCTGAAAAAGCCGCGTCGTCTATTAACATAATAGAAACCTACTGAACTTTATAACGATATGTAATGTAGTTTAATTAATATAAATAATTATTTAATATCGTCACTATATGGAATTATCTACATTTTGTTAATTAGTAAAAGAGTAGGTCACTCCCGTTTAACAATTTTTTGCATTGAAAACTTAATTATAACCTCAAAAATCTCATTGCCTCACTTGTGATCCTCGTCTTGTGATGCGGCAGTTTTTCTTACTATATAAAATCCGCACCAAAAATTAAATTCTCACATTAACCTGTTATAACTTACTACAAATAAAATACTTGGAACGGCCCTGCAAAATCAATTAATTTAAATGCTTCCAATCAGTGGCGTCATTCAATTCTAGCTTCTTCTGATTGTAAATCGAGGTTATTTTATAAATACTGAAGTTGTCTCGGATTGCCACACCTTCAGAAATAACACCACAGAAGCTTGTTTACTAAGTTTACGAAATTTACAAATGATGGATCCGCACGTATTTCTATGAAAGCTTTCTCAAATTATAAGATTCGGCTGCGTGGTGGTCCCATATTAATTTCATCGAATTATGTCTAGTGTAAGATGAGCAAAAATCGAAAACAAAATTTTTAGTTGAAAATATTCCAATGTTTGGCGAAGGCGTCACGCAACTTTTGTCAGAATTGCATTAAAATTAGTCGCTAGTAGGTATTTTAAGAGTAGCTGATATCGAGTCTGACCTCAAAAATTAGTAATTCAGAACGGTGAATTCAATAGGTTGGCCACAATTCAACATTATTGCAGATTTATATGAAATTTGATATATGGAGATTTCAGGTTTCTTTGACAACGAGACTTGAAGGTTCTGCTTTAATCATATATGAATCATACAAATGAAAAGAACAGCCTTTTAATTGAATTGCTGAGTAACTATTTATATTGAACTGAGCGGACTGTATTTTTCTTATGTTGTGATGAATTAAACACTAACGTTAATTTTATGAACTTTTAATTAACTTTAATGTATATCAAATATTGAACATGCTAAATAAACTGTGCTATTGTAACAAGATCAAATTACGTAGTACCTTAAAGCATTCTGTCCCTTTTAGCAGGTAGTTTTCCCACCAATGGGAGAGACCACAGCCTCCTACAGTAGGAGGCTGTGGAGAGACCCGAGCGACTCCACTTGATCCTGATACATGTCTAGAATCCTCCCTAAGCGCTATTTCAATGAAGCAGGATTATCCTCTCAAACCAAAACCATTCTACCTTTAGTTGGCCTTGAATTGACTTCCACTTAGAACAAACTTGCTTCAATGTATCCAGAAATGTTGCTTTAATGTTGAGTTCTTTGTAAACGGGATAATCTTGATTCAGGTATGTGTATAATATCTGGATTTGGGATCGATGATCTTCCCACCAGAAAGTGAGCCAATGTAAGAGCATTGAGATAAGGAAATGAGTGGTCGGGGATTTAGTATCGACCGGTGTGGACTCAGCATTTTTCTTTATTTTAGAAATCGAACACTTTCAAAGGCAATTTCTAAATTTTTATGTTTTTATTAGGACGTTTAAGCCCTTAAATTAATTACCAACGGTGGACCGCGCGAAAACGGGGCGAAGCTTCACGTGACGTCACTTTGCAGATGCTGGTTAGGAGGTCAATTTTTGAGCGTTCGTTTTTTCAAAGCGAATCGTAAGTTAGCGAAAAATACTAAAATGCAATTTTCGACCGTTCGCTTTTAAACGAACATGTTTATTGACGATTATTTTGAAACGTTTTTCAACGAGCGGACTTCAAGCATCGGCAGTCTTTGGCAAAATATTGTTAACAAACACATACAAACTAAAATAAGGCCCTCAAGACGTGGTTTTAACTATCTACCAGAAATTATAGTATCCAAACTTAAATTGGAGGAAATTATTAATAGAATCATTACATTACGGAATTGATTAGTAAATTTTTCTAGGGGTGCACCAATCTGTTGTAGTATTGCAACTTTATCTCGTTTGAGCTGAATATTTTCTTCTAAAATTTCTAGTTTTCTTTTGTAGTAGCTCTCTTTGATTAATAATTTCTGAGTTAAATTATCTCGAAAAGTTGTGGCAGCTGTTGCTGCCCTAATTAAGTTGAGAACTTTTTAGGTAAATTTTTATTGGCACTTTTACCCCCGAGGACTCCATGTTTTCCGTTGATTTTAAAACGGTTCGGGTTTCCGCGATGGCTTTCAAAACATCATTGTCGCTTAATTAAATTTCGTTTTCTGTGGGGGAATTTTCATCAGTTATTTCTTCATATGATGCGACAGCAATCTCATTTTCTTGTTCACCATATTCATTAACTTGCAGATCTACAGCACCACCTGGTATCTGAAATATTGTTACAGATTCATCAACTGCATGGCCTTCAACTCCAACTTTTGTCAATAGACTGAGCAGCCGTTTTCAGTTGTAGTCATTGATTCTCCAGGGAAAGGTCCTCCTCCAGTCCCCGTATAGCTTTTCTTATTTTTACTCTCCTTCCCTTTAGTTCTATTCTTTAGATCTTGCTAGGCCTAAAATAATTACAATTTTAATTGTATTGTGAGAAATTTAATTATTTATGAAAATCTCACCTTCCCCCAGCTCTTCCAATCTTTATTTGCTCCCGGAATGCTATTTAAAAGTTCAGTAATTTGCTTCCACAGGTTTTGGGCGTCCACTTTGGTAAAATTATTTCGTTGTTTCCAACTTACTAAATTATGATGTTTTTTCATGAACTTCACTGCTTTTCGGACATGTTTGTCCCTTTTTCCTCAGATATATTTTTTTTTTTTGGGGGCCATTGTTCTAAAGAGCACCAAAACGCAAAAGCAAACACGTGAAAAAGTAAGGTTATAACCAGTTATTATAGAAAAGATATCAAATGTACACTATCAATTGCTAGTATGCAACGTTGCCAAATGCCCCGTTCGTTTTAAAACGAAGCACTCGGGAAACAAAAACGAGCACCTTCAAAAATTCGTATTTACAAGTGCGATCGTTTTCAATTGAACGTTTTTAGACGTACACGCTTGAAAGCGAATGTTCTCAAAAATTTGCGCCCAGACGACAGTCAAGATTTAATAAGCGTGTGGCATCTGTTATTATGTTTCTCTGTGGAAACGGCGTTTGACTGTTAAATTGTATATTTTTTATCTTCTTGCTGGTTTAAAATGAGTAACGTTTTTGCAGAATGACGTCACGAGTCGGCGAAGCACTTTGTACTGAAACTTAATCTTTAACATTGAATATGTAAGGATTGGATATATTTATGAAGCTGAAATTTTAACAGCTTATCTAGATAAACGAATTCTATTGAATGACAAAAAAATAACAAATTAAAATTTTCGGTAACAAGCACATTAAGTTGTTTCAAATATTAAAAACGTGTTGCTCCTGGCCCTTTAAATGATGTTTGGTTGATTTTATCTCAGCTTCCCATATTCCACCAAAACGGGGCGCTGCAAGAAACGAAATCGAAATTGTTCTTTATCAAAATTCTTTTTTCTTCAAACGTCAGAGAAACATGACATTTTTTAACTCATTTCATGATATTAAAATTTGACTTTTTAGACGGCTATGCGTTGCCATTAACAACGGAAGTAAAAGTACTTTTTCTTCAAGCGTATTAAAATGTTTAAATTATGTCACCAAAAACAGAAGTAGAAGTAGGACATTGTTTTACTAGTAACAAAATGTTAGTACCGAACGCCACCGTAGTGGACATTGTTTTACTAGTAACATAATGTTAGTTCAGAAAGCGCCACCGCAGTGGGTATTGTTTTACTAGTAACATAATGTTAATACCGAAAGCCACCGGTGGCGCGCTATCCACTAGCCACTTGTCATATTGTGTCAACATGTAAGACTGTAGTTTGAATATTTGTACATTTATGATAAATAAATGAATTTTTGCATTTTAATACGCTTGAAGAAAAAATAGTATATATTACACGGAGTAGAACGCCTTTTTTTGTGTTTCGCCCAGTTTGCGGCTTCGGCTTCGCCTCAGCCGCAAATCCTGGGCTCAACACAAAAAAAGAGTGCGTTCTACTCCTAGTAATATAATATACTATTTACTGACGCTGTGAGCGGCAGAAAAAGCAATGCAATTTAATACGCCGGCCATGCAATATTAACACAGTGCGTTTTTGGTGGTGAAATTCGAGATTTTTTATCTTGATCTCTGTGCACAGGTCTACAAAAAAAGATCTGTTCTATCATGCTTTAAGTATTTTTGTGTGCTGAATCCGAATTTTCAATTTAAAAAATTTTTTACCGCGTAGATTTCGAATAAATCCCGGTTTTCATCGTCAAAACACAGTTTTTTGAAAATTTTACAAAAATACTTAAGACATGAGGTTTGATCCTTGGAGCAGATTTTTTTTTTAGACCTGTGTAATCGACATTTGAAGAAAAATGGCATGTTTTATTCGAAGTAAAAGCCACTTATTGTGACTCTTGCCACTTGTATGTAATTGCCGAACGAACGAAATGACGTCACAAAAGTATCACTTTTACTTCTAATAAAACAACATACTATTATGTCACAAATCGTGAATGTACTAATTTGACAATTGTCACCCTTATTATGCAATGTACAAATAACAATTAGATATAACATTTAAGTCGAATTAACTTTATTTTAAGGAATATAATCAGGCACAAGGCATAAAGCATAAAATAGGAATACGTGCAGATTGCGTTTAGCGCATTTTTAATGTCTACACGGACTAGCCATTCTTTCAAAGTTTTTCTTGCAATCCGAGATTTATTAAAGCTACTGGCATTAATTACACGCTACACCGGATCATTATATTTAATATTTTCATTATGTTCAAAAAAATAAAAAATGTATAAAATACTGTTTTCATTGGTAATAAAAGGCTCACATCTTCCGAATAAAGCAGTTCATTTCTAATTTTGAATATTAGTTTTGTAAATCAACGCTTCTCTTTTGAATGATCGAAGAGGTCCATTTTTCATCTGAAAATGGAGAGAAATTTACAGGGAATAGTTAATATCGGAAAGTCATCTCCTCATTTAAAATGAGGAGATGACTTTACGATTTTCTTCCCATTCTTGTTTGTCTTATATATTTCAGTATCGTTTGGGACTATTACAAAAAATATAAATTTATAAATCCAGTCTCTGAAATTAGTGAATTATCTCACAGTAACGTCGGTATTTTAATAATAGTTTTGAAAAAAACTACCACTATAAAAAGTATAATAGTGGAGTAAAATTAAAATTTCTCTATTGTTTCACAATAGCAATTTCTTGGCCGAGTTGAAAACATTACGAGTATAGCAAAAAGTTTTTGAATAAATCTTTATCCGGCAAGTCATTTGTTTAAATAAAAGAATGTTGAGAATTGTGTTTTTTCGCAGTTTTTCATAAATATCTCTGGTTGTATAGCTCGCATCACAAAGAATAAAAAAAGAGATTGTTCATAATGGAATTCCGAAGAAAACTAGATTTATCTGATCCTTCTTGGTTAATTTGTTATGTTGCATTAAATAAAAACAATAAAGAGCAAACATTTTTAAACACAATTGATAACTTAAACAATTATATAACTATTTTGACGAGATTTTAGGATCATCGTCTCCTGTAGTGGAGCTAAATGGTCATACTAAACAGGTCGAAAATTGAATCGTCAATTGTTTAAGTGCATCAAGCCGTACAGCAAAAATATGTTTTTTCAGATTTTAGCTTCTCTTATCTCCTTTTCAGTGATATCAACAAACAATTTTCTTTTAATTTTTTTAGACCATTTTTTCTTAATTTGTGTAATTTCTTTTATAAACAAATTCACTTTTCTGTTCCAAAAATAAAAATTACTAGCATGCGTTAAAAGCACACAAAGGATGAAGCAATTTTAAAAAAGGAAGAAACAATATAAAAAACGGGAGTTTTCCGGCGTCAATTGGAAGCCGAGATAGGACATTTTTTTGGGAAAAATATTGATGAGAAAAGTTAAATTGTCTATAAAAAAAATTAAACAAATTAAGAAATAGTGATTTAAAAATGTTTAAACCATTTTTTTTGTTAATATCACTAAAAAGAAGATAAGGGAAGCTACAATCTGAAAAAAATTTTTGCTGTACGACTCGATGCACATAAACAATCGACGATTCAATTTTCGAATTTGCTTTTGTATTTTGGGCATTGTTGTAAACATACCAACTTGAAATTTGGTATGACGATTTAGCTTCACTAGAGGTATAATTTCCTAAAATTTTGTCAAGATAGTTACATTATTGTTTAAGTTATCATCAATTATTTAAAAATGGCTGCTCTTCATTGTTTTTATTTGTTGCAGTATAACAATTTACCAATTTACCTAGTTTTCAACGAAATTTTATTATGAACAATATCTTATTTTATTCATTGCGATACCCGTTATTCAACCAGAGATATTTAAGATAAACTGCGAAAATACAAAATTTTCAACAATCTCTTGTTTAAACAAATGACTTGCGGGACAAAGATTTATTCCAAAACATTTTGCTAGACTCCTTGTAATATTTCCGACAAGTTCCAGCAAAAAAACTGCCATTATAAGACAATTCTCTATTAGACTCTTCGTTTTATTCCACTATAAGCAATCTTACAAGTTGTAAAAATTCACCAATTGAATAAGTAGGTCTATAATTTGGGAAATTTTACCAAACAGTTTATTTTATAAATGACAATAATAGCGGCTTGTATATCAGTGTATACTCGGAAGTTACGTAATTTCAGATGAGGATTACGTAGTGGATATACCATCCTTCGGAGGGGATGTAAAGCAGGCGGTCCCTTGTCTATTAAATGTTAGGCAAGTAAAAGATCCCTACTCTTCTTAAGGGAAGAGGTTCGGCAAAATTTCCAGGTTGGGGGTAGCTCGTCTCCTGGCGTCGGTGATAGGCCCTGGTAGCGGAAATAGGCCGACGTTAAACAGTTAAAAAAAAAAAAATAAATAAATAAATAATAATATTTTATTTTCACATTTAAAATGTAAGATATACAAAAATGTAGTCCTTAAAACTAGTGTGCACTAATAACAATGAAAATAGTAATAAATATTATATCTGATACATTGCTGTTCGAAGGGAATTATCTTGAATATGTTTCTTATATCCTGTTTCGTACCTGTGATTTATTCGTTTGTTTAAAAACATACATTTATTTTTTAAAACATGTATACATATCTCCAATATGTACGTACTCTCCAAGGTCAAAATTTTAAGATATTTGGAAGCGTTTCTGCAAGTTTCTAAACTTTTAATCCCGCAATAATGCGTACTGCATATTTCTGTATTATGAATTCTCTACTTACTTGTGAGCCATTTCCGCAATTAATTATTCAATATTTTAGGCTCGAATGAAAGTTAGCATAGAAGAATTTCAGTACTACAATGACAGAACATACATTTTATATTGAAACAACTGGATCTTAATTTTCCGCATGGCGTGTATATATGATGATTCCACTGTAGATAGTAATGTCCAATGTTTTAATACATTTTTTGGGAAATATTTGAGAATTGTCAGAGAAATGCAATTTATCTGGATTTTTCTTTAAGCTGAATAATATTCAAGCGGTCTTATTATACTCTTCGCAAAAACGAAGAGTATATTGTATTTGATCGGCACATTTCTAAAATCGTAAATATCGCTCGTAGAGAAAAAATTTTCATATCATTGTGTTAGTGAACGAATTCTGAACAACTTTCAAAATGTCCGTCTGTCCGTCCGTCCTTCACGTTTCTTGTAAGCACGATAACTCAAGAAAGAAAAATCCGATTGTACTGAAATTTGGACAGTAAATTAGTGTTAGCTAGAGGAAGAACAAAATCGATCAGTAAATAAAAATGTTATTAATGATTTAAATTTGAAAAAAAAATTTTTGTTTTTAATGTTTTTGTAATTGAATAGAAATTTGGTGAAATGATATTTCATTTTAATATTTAAATATTTTTATATTTTACAGAAATATACATTTTATAGTGAAATATACAACCGTGGAAATATAATTTTAGCTCGTCTCTTATAATGTAAAAATTTACGTTTTTTACGTATTGAGGGGTGGAGTAGTTCTTACACTTTTGACTCGGAATCCAAGAGTCCCGGGTTCGAAACCCAAATGGGGTATGGTACAGTTTTTTTTATTTTTACTTTATTTTACACTGAGTTTTTTACCAACTAAGTTCGTACTATAAAATTAAAAATGTCTAAAACTAACATATTGTTTACAAACAACTACGAAGAGTATCCTATAGAATGTGTAGCAATTATACAAAAAGTTCAGTGAACAGGCGAAGAGTACGTTTTTAGCTTGTTTTTGTTTATATATTTTGTTTTTGTCTGTCTAGCTATTGTATTAGATCTTTTTTCAGTGGTAATTTTTAATGTATTTAAATTGTCGGCTAATCTAAGAATATTACTGTCACCGGCATAACAGATTATCAAAACATTCAAAGGCAGAATTAAATCGTTCACGAAAAGTATAAAGAGGAGGGGCCCAAGTATAGACCTCTGTGAAACAGTCTGTTTTACATATAGACCATTGCTGGAAGCATCATCAGGAACGTGTACAACGTGTTTCGTATCTTTTAGGTATGAGGACAAGAATATTTACAAAGTTTAGCTTTTAATAACTCATAGTGAACAAAATCAATAGGTCTAGAGAAATCGATAAATATCACTAACATATACTTTCTGTTATTAATGGATTATATTATGATGAAAGACACTTATGCTCTCTCTGTGCTTCTGTTTCTAGTAAAGCCAGTGTATTGTGAATTGGAGAGCAAATCAATTCCATACAAAAAAGACGTGATAGGTTTCTTTATAGCTAATTTAAACAATTGATGCACTAGAAAGGAGAATTATTACCTTGTAATTTCTAACAACAGTAGAACTGTAACTAACTTTAACATTTTCGGAAAAATCCAAGACAAGAATTTATAATTTGGGCTGACGGAGTACAGAGCAACTATTTAATTTTTTGTAGAAGATTATGAGAAACATTATCAAACCCACAGAAGTTCGCGGATTTAAGTACATTAATTCGAGAAATAACATCCTGTTCATGTACAGGAGGTAATAGGAATGTTTTTGTAGAAAATGTAGTTATAAATAAATAAATACATATCAATTCATTGCCCAACGGAAATTAATTTAATTACAGGATAATATTATATAAAAATAAATAACTAATAGATGTACAAATAACTAGAACATGTATATAAAACAATAGCAGAAATAATGAAATAGTACATATTAACAAATACATAAAATGAAGTAGAAAATATAAAAATAAGAAAAATTGAAAATTGGAGGAATTTAATATACATATAAACTGATTATGCAAGAAGAATTATTATCCAAAGGAGACTTAATAACAATGCTTGTTAGTGAAGTTGCAAAGTAAAATGTACGATCTCAATGTTAATTCGGTGATGTTAGCTTCGCAAATAACGATTTTTCGGAAAGTTTTGGGACTAGCCAAAAATTACAGAATTTCCTCAGAGATCCGAAAAAAATAGTGTTAACTACTCAAAACCGCGGCTTTAATTTTTCTTTAACTTTTTGTAAATAAAATGAATCTTGTAACTTAGTTTTTTGCTTATATCTTCGCTTCTAAAGGTCATAGTAAAAGGTTCGACCAGTCAATTTCTTCGTCATAGGCTCCCCTATAAAGTAGGTATACGCAAAGAACGAATCTTTGATTGTTAATAACATTTTACGGCAATAAACTGAAAAAATTTTTCGATCCTCGAACTTTGAAGTACTGTAGAAACAAATATATTTTTTTTTAACTATTTAACGTCGGCCTATTTCCGCTACCAAGGCCTATCACCGACGCCAGGAGACGAGCTACCCCCAACCTGGAAATTTTGCCGAACCTCTTCAATTAAGAAGAGTTTGGATCTTTTACTTGCCTAACATTTAATAGACAAGGGACCGCTTGCTTTACATCCCCTCCGAAGGATGGTATATCCACTACGTAATCCTCGTCTGAAATTACGTAACTTCCGAGTATACACTGATATACAAGCCTCTAGAAGGTGGGACGAGAACGCTGTATTTCCCAAGATGGGTACCCCATCCAAGTACTAACCGCGCTCGACGTTGCTTCAACGCAATATCGACTGATATTCACATTGAAGTCGCCTCTACGCTCGCCCCCTAGAAACAAATATAAAATCTGTATGTTAGCGATATTATGAGAAATAGTACATATTTTTATCCCTAATAAAATGCACTTTGTCCTGTTGCAAGATATTAATTATTTTTTTTTGCTATTAATTTATAAAAAAATAATTTAAACTTTTATAAGATCAAATTAATATTTTGCAGTTCTGTTTCGGTAAATACATTGTATTTTACGTACATTTACATAATCAAACCTCTGGTTCAAGTATTGAAGGAATTTCTGCCGAAACCAGAGCTCTCTTGATGATGTAGTTGATAATTCCATGACGAGATCACCTCCCTGTACTTTTGCGGCATGATAGGCCATGGTGAACAAAAATATCTATGGATTAACTACAAGTACAGTTGTGGGGTTCGCTAAGGGGTTGACCAGTTCGTAAGGTAACGGCAAAACGAAAAGATGAGTCAGCTAAGAGAGTTCCTAATGATGGCGATGGTAAAGTATTCAGCCAGGCACCAGATTCTTTTTGTTGAACTGGAAGCAAACGTGCTTTTTCTTGATTTTGAGTCACTATGTTGCTGAGTATACGTAAACATATTTGCTTATCCCAATCTCTCTGATAAATGCTTGTAATTGGATCCATGCAATTTAAAGTAGATCAATTAGCTAGAGCTTCATCAAAGGCTTTGTCAGAACACTGAGAGATGTACAAGGGAAGAATCGAAAGTAGTAATTATGAAACTCCATTTATGGATCCCAAAAAAGCGGAGTAAGATAATGTAGTTACGTTTCGGATTCCTAGACCACCTAAAGTTACAGGTAATGTAAATTGCTACCATGAATTTTCCTTGAAAGTACAGTTGCAAATTTGTTCCATTTTTATTTTGGGAAAGTGGTCATAATAAATAAGATCTTCCTTGGATCTCCAACAAGGGGAACAGCGTAATAAGTAGGTTAAGCGTGGGATTGTCAAATAATTTTTTAAAAGAAAATAAGATGAATAAGAGTTTAAATCTTTTAAACCTATGCAGAACTTTTTGAATGTTTCAATTTTCAACTTTATAGCTCCACTAATACCTCCATCGGACAAAGGGCATCTTAAGAGCGGAATTTCTTAAAAATTATTGATTGAAATGCCGGGCGCTGTACTCTCAAAATCTTTTAAAATTTCATATCTTACGTTTGGGTCATCAGAAAGAATTAAAAGTTCACATTTTTTAGTGTTCAGTGATAAGCCAATTTTTGAAGACTTTTCGGTAATTTTTTGAAAGTCTTGTAAAACAATGTGATGATCATCATGATCAAGTCAGGCATTATTTCCTTTGCTCTATTGAGAACAGCGGCCCTTGAAACCATATTAAAAACGTTGAAGTAATCTATCTTCAAAAAGAGTTTTACCGAATTGTAACAAAATGATAAGTATATTCGGGCTGAATGCGTCCCAGTCTCTGCTTCATATTTAGTCCCAAAGCTTAACTGTAAAGGTCGTAAGAAATTTCCGACGGGTCCTGAAATTCTTTTGCAAGCAATTTTAGCGCATAATCTTCGTAAGCTACAGCCAACAGCGACAAGACGTATCGCCCCATCTTTCTTACTTAGAGCACAGAGTGATGCTCCATAAATGATAGGACTAGTTTCAAGTGGGACTAAGCCTTGAAATATTAGGTCGATAATTCCAGCCAAAGAGGAAAGGAGTTTAGATGAAACTAGACCGAAATTGGATATTTTAAGTGTTGTGGTCTCAGGGAGTCAAGTCCACCAACTGAACCCGGAGAAAAATACATTATTGCACTGTGAACTTCATCTATGTTTACTACAGGAACAGGATTGGAAGATTGTTCATCATCTGTACTCGGAACCGTAGAATCGTTTGAGGCTTTTGGGTGTTTCTCCTGGAGCTTCGAAATGGTCAAATTGTCGTTTGGGGCTAGAGAGTCTTGGGAGCATAAGAGGCGAATGGCTCCTCTTACATCACCGTCTGATAATTTCGATTGAATTTTCTTATGAAGATTTCTTACATTATTTTTACGTTTTTTTGCTTTAGGTTGTGGTAAATAAATATTGAACAAAGAGTGAGGGGATGACACTTTGTTTTTCTTCCAATTTTTTCAGTTCGTTACAGAAGCGACGGAATGTTCCTTGTGCCATAGGAAGAGGGAAAGGCCCTTCTATGGGACGCTACGTGTCGAGATACATTGGCGTTGTCCTATATTAAATACACATCCCAAAACCTTGGAGAAGCTACCCGTATCGGAGAAGATACTAAAAGAAATAAATACAAAGAACTGGAATCCCGTTTCTTTCTTTTTGCCGTTCTCAGTTGAAACCTTGCGTCCATGGGACGATGAAGCTAACAAGTTTATTCATTGCACAGGAAAGAAAATTCGTGGAGTTTCAAACGAAAAGAAAATTACTTGCTTCCTCATCCAGAGAATTAGTTTGGCGATTCAGAGAGAGAATGCCGCCTCAGTCATTGGCCTTCTGCCAACTTGGGACAAATTTTTTATATTGTAAATGAATCAATTTATAGTTAAATTGTCTTTTGTTTAATTATTGACTCTCAGATATAAAATGTTATATTTGTTATAATAAAAAACATTAATATGTAAAAAGTGATTTCGGTCAAATGTCATTGACTTTGATTAGAAATATATTAGATTTATGAACAAATGTAAATATCTCAGTGAATTTTGCATAAAATTTATTGTAACCAACCGCATTTCAATGGTCATAAAAAAACACGAATTAAAAAAAAAAAATTTCTTCGATGCTTTGGAGCCGAGATATGAAGAATTCACGTGTTTTGCGATTACGGCGAAATTTGAAAATATTTTTACTTGAAAATTTAACTGACTCAAAGTCTGTGTTATCACTTACAGAAAGTGCCATGTCTATATATATAAATTGGCCATGGAAAAAAATCGAGAAAATTGCATCTTTGGCGCTCGCGCTGAAGCTAGATGCCAGATCCCCTCTCCCCTTCACTGCGAGCGGCGTACTTGAACTTTGAACAGTTTCACCGAGGCGGCAGCTTTATTTCTCTTTTTCTCGTCTTCAGGAGTGGCTAGATGCACTTTTTTTTTTAATTCAACTTATTTTTTTTTTCAGCTTTCCGATTTTTCGATTATTTTTCAGTCATTCAATTACGTTGCTTCATAAAATAAATATTTAAAGATTACATACGATTTATTTGATAACGCATTGATGAGTGAATAGTTTTTACTCTTATTGGGGATAAAAGTATACATTTTGTATTTAAAAAATAATTTATTGAATATACAAAATAAAGTTTATTTTTCTGTCCTCATTTTTTTTTAGGTTGATTTCCAAAGATGCAATTTTTTCGATTTTTTTTCCATGACCCATTTATATATATAGACATGGCACTTTTTGTAAGTGATAACACACCACGCTGAGAAATATTCAGTTAAATTTTCAAGTAAAAATATTTTCAAATTTCGCCGTAATCGCAAAAAATGTAAATTCTTCATATCTCGACTCCAAAGCATTGGAGCACAATTTTTTTTTAATGACAATGAAATGCCTTTGGTTGCAATAAATTTTATGCAAAATCCACTGAGATATTTACATATTTACATTTATTTGTCAAGTACAATGTATTTATCGAAGCAGAACTGTAAAATATTAATTTGATCTTTTAATATAACAGTTTGAATTTTTTTTCTTATAAATTAATTGCAGAGAAATAATTAATAGTTTGCAACGGGACAAAGTGCACTTTATTAAGGGTAAAAATATATACTATTTCTCATAGTATCGTTAACATTTTATGTTTGTTTCTACAGTACTTCAAAGTTCGAGTATCGGAAAATTAAATTTTTTTAGTTTTTTGCCATAAAATGTTATTAACAATCAAAGATTCGTTCTTTGCATACACCTACCTTATAGGGGAGTTGATGATGAAGAAATTGACGGGTCGAACGTTTTTCTACTACCTTTAGAAGCGAAGATATAAGCAAAAAACTAAGTTGCAAAATTCATTTTGTTTGCAAAAAGTTAAAATAACTATTAAATTCGCCGTTTTGAGTGGTCAATACTATTTTTTTCGGATTCCTAAGGAAATTCTGTAGGGGATAGACTAATTTTTGGCTAATCCCAAAACTTTCCTAATATCACCGGACTATCTGAGTTAAGTCATGGGACAGGGAAGTAAACATGAGACAGCAGGGTCGGTAAATCAATTAGATTATGCAGGACCTTATATGGAAATATACTCCTGGTAATAATTCGTCTATGTCCTAGAGACGGAACATTAAATCTGGAAAGCAGATTTACATGATTGTATCCTCTTTCAGGATATGTGCCATCTAACTTAAGTGCCACAAATTTCAAAAAACGCCTTGTGGATGCATTTAATAGAATTCTTATATAAATTATAATAATATATACTAAAAATAATACTACTTTACTATACTTTATACTGCATTATACTAAAAATAAGAATTAATAGAAAAAGGATAAACTTTTATCTATTTGGATTGTTTAATTAATTGTTATATAGGTATTTATTCAGTGCTAAATAATCACAACGTTCCTTAATAATAATATGATATTGTCCTATAAATAACTACATCAATATGTTCAATTGTAGAGTCCTGAGGATGTCAATAAATTTTGACGAAACGTCGACTACTTAAAATAGTGTCTTCCTAACACCGATTTGGTCTATACCCGTTAACCGTTACCAGCATTAAAACACAGACCATCAACCACTAATCAAAACTGAAGTAATAATTAAACCTACAAAATGGCGATAATTGTAACAAAAGTAAATCCAGATTGCCAGATTGAATATTTCTAATACACTCTACCTCATCTTGTTAACACTCATCTTGATATTTTGCCTCGGTGAGTTAATGATTTCTTTCTGAAACCTTATTCAACGGAGTTTGGGGTCTCCACAAAGATAACATCTGACATGGGCGATGCAGGTTTCAAAATATATTAGAGCCTCATGCCAGTCATCATCAACCTCATCTAGCAATATTATATTCGTCGAAAAATTTATTCATAAAAAAATAAGTTTCTATAACAACAAGAATGGGGTTATAGAAAAACCATTTAAAAAAATACGTAAAAAATGTACATTTAAAGCCAAACTCCATAGACATAAGTAAAAAACGTTGGTATGTAATGTAAGATATAAACACCATAAACATAAACACACCACAGATAGTAGACAACCCCCAAATCCATAGCCAAGGCTGTGTGGAAGGGGGTTACACATTTGGAAAAACGCAGACATACATCCACACCCACCGGTGTTGTAAATACCGGGGCTGGGGATCGAACCCAGAGCGCGGTAGGCAGTCGATCAGCATATTCGCCACTCAATACGCCTTAACCGATTGAGCTACCGCGCCGGTATATATATCAAAAAGTGGACGTCGAAAAGGTATGTATTTAAATAACGTTAAAAGAACGAACGACAAAACTAGAAGTAAAAATTAAACGAAAAGGAAAGAACCTAAAAGAGAAGGAACATTACAAATCCATCATTGATGCGCTATTAATATTTAATGTTGATCACTAATAAATTCCGGGAGTAATTAAAAAACGCCCGAGTGCTTAGACGGCAGAAACGAAAAGGGAAGCCAGCCACTCTCAGTCGTTTGAAATCATCAGCTGTTTCCCACAACTTAGAACTGGGTTATTCCGAATACACTAGAACAAATTTACAAAGAGCTAGCATTCGTTTATTAAATACAGGAAATAATCTCAGATGATTTAAAGGTCTATTCCTTCCATATTTCTTATTAAATTTCATACGACAATTAGCAAATTAATTATGATTTATTTCGTTTTACCTCTGTCAGTTTTATAAAGAGAGAAAGATTTCGGTACAATGGAAATCGCCTCTCGGTATGAATAATGGTAATACAGGGTAATATGGGTTGAGGTTAGTCCCGTCAATGTAATTGAATTTAGGTATACATTTTAAATCTTTAAAATTACAGGTGATCATACAGTGGACCCGTTACAGGATACCATACTAATGAGCTGTATTTAAGATTAGAGCTAACTTTAAGTCAGTTTTAAAAGCTGTCACGTTAGAAAAACATCGGAAGTTTAATTTTTAATGCAGATGACCTAAATTGTTTAGATATGCGAAAGAAAGTTTGCTGTCGAAAAGTATTCGAAGGTCTTTAATTGAAGTACATCAAGATAGTTGCATGCTGTTGCACGTATAATTATATATTATATATTGACTCAGATTTGAAAGTGTATGAGCATACTTTGCATTTCGATATATTTATGAAGAGTTTATTTTAATTACACCATCTTTCCATAATATTAAATTGCAATTGTAGTTTAGCACAGTCATCAGGAGTTTTAACAGATGTATATAACTTCAAGCCGTCTGCAAAGAGAAGATTATTTATCTAAAATTTGCGACAGGTCTGATGAAGGTTGTAAATAATAGTGGTCCCAGATTAGACCCCTGCGGAACCCCAGAAGTTACAATGTATAAATTAGATATAAACTCATTGCACGCTGCATATTGCAGCCCATCATTTAAGTACGATGTAAATAATAGAATCAGTGCGTTACTAAATCTATAGCCATCTAATTTATTTAAAACAGTGATCAGTACCGTTGAACGCCTTCGAAAAATTCGTGTAAGTTACAACTACTTGATCTCTCTTATTCATAGAATCTGAAATAAACTGATTTATTATTACAATATTTGATGCAGTTCAGCGCTTTTCAAGAAAGCCATATTGATGTGGTGAAATAAATAATAATAATATCTGTGGAGAAGTCTGTGAGTACAATAATATTTCGAGAACTTCCAAATTATTAGGAGAACCAGATTTTAAAACTGTATACACTCTTACCCAATTTCCATATCTCGGGAATGTACTCTTCTTCAGATAAAATTGAATAAAGTTAATAATGGTAGGATAAAAGCAAATGCACAATCTTAAAGAATAAAACTAGCGATTAAATCACGACCTGAGGTCATTTTCTTATGTAGTTTTGTATAGTATTCTTGATATTATTTTCAGTAAGACTACCTACATTGATACATAGATTGGTTAAATATAAAGAAGAGTTACCGTTTAGAATATCAGACTTGGGAAGATACCCTCAACTGAAGTAGTTAGCAAAACCATTTACTCTATCGTTCGGACTTTCATGAATTGTGTCATTGTGATTATTCGGTATTCTCAACGAGTATCTTTGTTTTAACCATATGAAGTTTTTAGGATCATCCGATATACCGTTTTCAACATTACGAAAATATTCTTTATAGGCTTGATTGCTTTGATTTGATTCTTAATAAATGCGCTCATTCTTGTTAATTCTCCCTAATAATAATAATCGTTACGTTTCTTGTGTTTCTGTTATATTATGTCCGATACATTCATATTCTCTCCCTGTATTCTTTAACAATGCTCCACAATGTCTTTATTTTGTTATCTGAGTTAGGAATATATATATATATTGTAAAACTCTTTTTACCTTCTCAGCCTATACTGTTTTTGTAGATACTTACTTAAATCTTCAAAAATGGGATTTCTTTTAGCAAGGTCACTATAAAGTTTATTATTATTAGAAAACGAGCAGATCCGAAGGTCCGTAGTACTTGGTCCACCAGCCCATTGTACATTCGCGACATTTAGAATCCCCTAGAAAAACCAGTGTTTTCTACGAAGGAGAGCAGTCCTTTCTAGGGTAGATCCCGTAGTTCCTCCGGCTGTAGAAATTACCTTCCGAAATACCTATCCTTGGTGCTCCTATTGGCGCACAATGGCATAGGATATGATTGATGGTTTCATCCTACACTCCACACCTCCGACAAATAGGACCTTTCAACCGGATTGTATGCAGGTGCTTGTTCAGAGGACAGTGCCCCTTTATATGAAGCCTCGACTGCCTCATTACGAGGGCCTGAGCCTAATAGTTGTTAAACTGTGCCATAGCCCAGTCTTGCTGCTTGATTTAATCAGGCTTCTTGGCAGACCGAAAGCTGGCTCCGGGACAGAAAAAGAAGATTTTGCTCCTTCACCCTCCAAACGGTCTTCATTTCCTTCGACGCCACTGTGTCGAGTCACCCATAAAATTTTAAATAAATTGTATTTTCACAGCTCACTCAGAGTGTTTCAATAATTCAGCTCCAGCTTAGAGGTCAACTTGTATGATGCAAGAGCCCTAAAAGCTGCCCGACTGTCGCTACATAATATAAATGTGCTTATTGGCAAACTATTTCTGAGGTTTTAGCTAGCACACAGCGAAACGGCTGGAATACAGTCGGAAATACACTAGAATACTCACCAGGTGGCGCCGATATACGAGCCTTTGGCCTGCATCCGTGTACACTAGCACCGGTTCCCTCCTGAGTATTCGATCCATCTGCGTACCATTCCAAACCTCCAGAAGATTCTCAGAAGATTCATTTTGTCGCGTTTCCAGTCGTCTCAAATAGGGAACACGACTGTGTATGGAATAGTGAACTTATGGACAGGGAGACACCGGTCGTCCTCTGACTAAGCATCAACCTGGCCTCTTAAAGGTAGTTATTCCTAGCTAATCAAGCTAGCCTTTGAACTTGACATAAAGGAGCAATAATTGTGGAACGCTCCTGGGAGCACCACGACATAATTGCCGCATATGCTATAACCATGATGGTGTACATCCAGAGAGTAGTCATTGGATTTATTGCGCACTTAAGACTGAAGATAAGCCTATACATCCATGGGGATGCGCAAGCTTTCCTCGCTTGAGCCTCCACGTAGACCTTCCTCGACAGTTTGGAGTTTAGGGTTACCCTCAGGTAACCTCACTGCACGGGAAAGACACAGAGGTGTGCCCACAAGAGGAGGAAGCTGAGAATCTTTTCTCCTTTTAGTGAACAGCATTAACTCTGTTTTGCCAGGGTTGACAGAGAGCCCATCTCTGTTATACCATAACTGAACTATATTAAGAGCCCTTTGCATGAGCCCTACAATAGTCACTTCAAATCGGCCTCTTAGCCAGATCGTCTACATATACTTGCGCATATTTCTTCGCAAATTTCGGCCAATAGCCCGTCAAGCATGAGGTTCCACAATAGTAGGGACAGTACCCCACCCTGCGGATGGCTGTAAAGGTTACTCTGTTTCTTAATTCAAATAATTCCTGCCATCCAGTTTTCTTTATTAGGTCTTTTATTTAATAAACACCTTATAATATCAATAAGAATGCGCTTCGCAATATTTAAATCAAAATATAATTTTTCTTTTGCTGACATTTCTAACAACTAATCTCAAGTATTAACCAGTACTTAAAATGTTTAATAGTTCATTAACAGTGACTATATCTGACTTGTAAGGAATTAAAATTAGATATGAATTAATTATTAGAAAGCTATCTCTGTTAACGAAAATTAAATATTAATAGAAATTCAATTTCATTTAACAGAAATCCAATTTCCATTAACGGAAATAAGCGTACATCAAGTAAAATTATATATTGGATACCCTATTAATAAATATCAAGATGGCGTTCCATAATATACCCTAACCCATCATTACTCAATTTCATTTATATTAAAGTAATGATTTTCTTGAAGAGAACTTGAACTGAATCTGTTAAGTGAAATTGATTTGCCTTAAGGAACATTGTATCTACTTTATTTTCTTATCTCGTTGAAGCAGGCTCGTCGAAAAAGTATAAATTAAAATTTTATTAAATACTGTTATTTGTAATTTTTTAAATATGACTTATTGGAATAACAATTTTCAACATATTAAGTTGTAATATAATTTTCATAAATTTTTAAGATGGCATAACGAATAATAATTGATTTTATTTTAATGTTTACTCCTTTCGCAAGTTGGCAATGTTTCATTGTTTTTTAAAATTAATTGTTTATGTTCTTTCCTTATGTATCCTGTTCTCAATGCTTCTCCCACTCTGACCAGTATAGACGGCATTATTAAATGTAAAGATTGCAATGCCGTCTACATTGATTAGAGTGGCAGCAGTATTGAAACAGGGTAAAATAACATAAACAATCAAAAAATCTAAAAATGCAGCAATGTCAACGTATTGTATATAAAATAACCATTTCATAGACACAGATAGCATAAATTTACATAAATAAAATAGTATAGGGAAAGATTGAAAAAAAATGACTGTAACTTGAAAAAAGTCTGTGCAGACTTTAAACTTTGGTTATATAAGTTTAAAATAGGCCAAAGTTCACGAAACAAAAAAGGTCTAGGAGTTTTATGGATCCGCGGGAACCTATATGGGGTAGTTTTAACCTCCCCACAATAAAATTGTGGGAGGTTACTACAATTAGTCCAAAATCGAAAATTGAGATAACATCAAATCTTTACGTTTTGAGGTCCCAGGAACCCAAAAAAGTTGTTTTTGAAAAAAATGTGTGTGTGTGTGTGTGTGTGTGTGTGTGTGTATGTATGTTAGCACGATAGCGGCGAAGCTACTAAACGGATTTGGATGAAACTTTGCATGAGGGTTTCTTTAGTGCTCCAGAAGATCTGAAAAGGTTTTGGTTAAGATCGGATTACGTTTAGTGCCGTTTTGGCACAACAAGTTGCTTATTTTATGATTACTTACAATTTGTGACCATTGAAAAGCCAACCATTGAAAAGCAGTAAAAATTCCGATTTCAACGATATATCACACTTGCACTTTTTCGATTTGGTTTCCGTGAAAAAAATTAAAAAACAAAAATTTCACTTGTTTTGTCCTCAAAGCAGTGCAATGTACAGGGTGATATTCTAATAATGACAGAGGTGTTCAGTGATTTCGGCTGATAACTCGGGAACGGTTGAAGATATCGAACTGAAATTTGAAACGTAGGTATAAATATTGTAGACGGACGGATTACGAGTGAATTAATAATACACCTACGTCACATGACGTCACAAATAAGAAAAATTCTTAGAAACTGGTGCAGATATCGACTTAACTATTGGAAACATCCAATTAAAGTTTGAAACGTAGATGGAAATATTGTAGATGGATGGAATACGAGTGAATTAAAAATACACCTACGTTCTGATGACGTCGTAAAAGCATAAAATGCTTATAACAGGCGAACTGATGATGATATCAAAAAAATATTTCTACAAGACGAGTCACGAAATTTTTTTTTTTTTTAATTTCCAAGAAATATCAAATTTTCGGAGAAATGTCACTTTTCAGAAAAATGTTAGATTTTTAAAAAATGTCAAATTTTCAGGAAAACGTCAAATTTTCGGAAATATGTCACTTTTCAGAAAAATGTCAAATTTTCGAAAAAATGTTAAATTTTCAGGGAAATGTCACTTTTCAGAAATATGTCAAATTTTCAGAAAAATGTCAAATTTTCGAAAAAACGTCAAATTTTCGAAGAAATGTCACCTTTCAGAAAAATGACAAATGTTTGAAAATTGTTAAATTTTCGGAGTAATGTCACTTCAGAAAAATGTCAAATTTTCGAAAAAATATCAAATTTTCAGAGAAATGTCACTTTTCAGAAAAATTTCAAAAATTCAGGAAAATGTCAAATTTTCGAAAAAACGTCAAATTTTCGAAGAAATGTCACCTTTCAGAAAATGTCACTTTTCAGAAAAATGTCAAATGTTTGAAAATTGCCAAATTTTCGGAGAAATGTCACTTCAGAAAAATGTCAAATTTTCAAAAAAATGTCAGTTTCGGAGAAATGTCACTTCAAAAAATGTCAAATTTTATTAAATGGACTCAAAAGAAAATTCCCAAAAAATACTACGGGTCCATTTGTGGTATAAGTTCTCTGCTAGTGTGTTAAAGCGTGTAGACTGTATGCTGAGTATTTTTGACGTGTCAGGTGCATCGAGAGATTACGAGAGATTAAGTTTTTTCGACGTTTATAAAGCCCACGGATAGTGTGAGAGGCCATCCTGAACCGCTTACAAGCCCTACAAGTGTAAGCAACTCCACCGGAACGCTTTCGCCGAGTTTGTAATGAAGCATTCTTTAGATTCCTGCTCCATTACTAAGATTCCGGATTTACACACGACACCAATGTGCACACGGCACGCAAACCTACCCATCTCCCGTCTAGAGGCATGGATTTGCACACGACACTAAACTATACGCAGTTCTACGTCACCAGTAAGCGAGGATTCTCGGATATAAAAGCCAGGCCGCAAATCAACATAATTCAGAGTGGATAATTCTGCCAATCTGTCTACAGCGTGCTGAGCTGGACATATTGCAGTTTTGTGCATCTCCCGACGCAAACACGACGGAACGAATGCAATCTGACCCTGGGAATCCTACAGCGTGTTGAACTGGGACCCCTCGAGTCGTTAGTCATTCCCCGGCGCCGTTTCGCCGCCAAAGCCAGAGACGTCGCATCGCAACCGTTACACTCTCTCTCTCTCTCTCAGATAATAGAAAATGTCCAAAGAACCGTAAAAGATACGGACATATAACCTGTACCTGTATGTTATGTAACACTGCCTGTTTCAAGAAGTAAATAAATTGTTTATATTTTTATTGGGCTGTCTTATTAACTAATTTGGACCCTGATTAACCTCCGAACCAGCTACCCGACAAGAAACCGTTACAAGTTTTTTCCAATAAAACTTTAAAAGTGACAGTGACATTATATTTTAAAAACTATTTCCGCTACTTCCGGCATCCCGCCGGAAATTCTTCCGGCAACATAACCTAAAAATAGTACTACGTAACCTAAAAACAATTTAAGACATTGGTACCAACCTAAACATTTTTCAAAAACCAAATTCCCCAGAGAAACATTGGAACCAAAAATTTGACAGCTATCACTTCCACGACCGATTTAGTGAAAAATTGGTCGAGGCCAAAAGATAAAACAAAATATACCAACTCAAACTTAAACGATCCACCACGAACACTACCCTGGCTACATCTGGCAGGGAAGCTGTCCACCAAGAGTTATATGGTTTTCTCCAAAGATGGCCATCCCTGCCATCCATTTCAGGGAGAGATTCATTACCAACGAACAGGTTTTTTCGTTTAGTTGTTTCCCGTATCAATAATCAAAATTATTAAGTGCTCTTGCCTACGAACGTTTTTATAGAATTGTGTTTATTTTTATATTAATTTTAGGTCCATGTGGACACATTATAATTTTAACCTAGTCTTTAAGCCTGCCTACAGAAGACAGGAGCTACTTTTCTATTTTTTTTCCAAGCCAAACCGGACCTACCCCGTCCAGCCTCACACTCGCCACGGCGGTGTTCACCGTGGTTGTCTGGCTGGCCCCGGGCTAGGATCCGATGAAGCATATATTTGTATTAAAAACATTGAATAAAATATTAATGTTGTGCAGACTATAAATTTAACACTCAAGTTCTTAGGTCCAAATCCCACCGAACGCAAGACTTTTTTTCTGATTTAATACGAAAAAAATATTTCAACTTAATAAATATGATTAAATGAGATCGTTCATATTGTTTAGTGCTCTTTTCGGCTTCAAAGATTCACCGGGTGAGGAGGTTCCAGCCGCTTCCAGTAGCTGCCGATTTTTTAATAAAAAATCGATTTTTCTCCATTTTCTCAGGAAATATGGCATTTACACAAAAAAAATAGTTAAAATAAAAGTTGTTTCTGACAAAATTATTTTTAATTTGGTGTTTTTAAATTAATTTTATAGCAATAATTTACCGAAATACGGCCATTTTTCGATGGGGGATGGCGAATGGAATTTTTTTCTAGAACAAATGTTTTAAAGGGACAAAATAAATTAACCATCTAGGTGATGCTATATATTAACGAAAAACAGCATTTTTGAAAGAAAAATTAATTACTGAGCAATTACAATAACAAAATGCCGACATTTTGTTAACAAAAATGTGAAAACGCACATTGAATCGCCCATATTTATTTTTTGTGATGTAGAAACAAGAAAAAATAATTTTAAAGATTGATTAATTACTCTTAATTTTGTTTCTTGGAACTTTTGATGGAAGTGTCACAGTTTCTAAGATATTCAACATTTTAAACTTCATCCTAAAAACGGTTGGATACTATCTATAAAATTAAATATCTCCGAAACAATCAACCCTACACAAATATATAAACAAAGTAGATTTATTCTCAGTTTATATGCTTCATTTTTGATGTCCACCATATTTTCCTTTAAACTAATATTGAAATACTTGTAGAGGAACGAGGAACAAGCATGTTACATTTTTTCTAAATTCCGTTTACAGTTTAAAATGCAATTTTTTTTCTAAAGCAAGCGCTTTAAGCCGATGAAAAAATTTGAGCGTCTAGTTCATACTATATATTAACGAAAGACAGTATATGGGAATATATTTTTTTAATTACTGACTACTTACATTAACAAAATTGCGACGTTTTTGTTTAAAAAAAAAATGTGAAAAAGTACCTTATTTCTGTCAAAACTTCTTTGGTTTTTATGCTACAAAGATAGAAAAAAAATCATTTGAAAGCCTAATTAATAGTTTTTCATTTTGGCCTAAGTTCCATTGTTTCTGAGATATTTAACATTTAAACTAAATACTTCGTCTTATAAACTTTCGGACGCCACCTAGCTTCCAGATCTCCGAATTCATTAACTCTACAAAAATTAAGAAAAAACGAAATTCATCCTTAATTTAGTAGCTTTCTTATTTGTTTTTAGCATGTTTTTGCTCAGTGTAATATCTTTCGAGTTATTTGACAAAAACGCAAAAACGTATTTGAAATACCACTTCTTCAAGCTAAAATCCCAAATTTTCTAGTAGTTATTATTAAATTAACATAATTCTAAGATGTAACTCAGAATTCTGAGTTATAAGTCAGAATTCTGACTTAAAAATTTTATTTTTTTGTTATGGCCCTTCTACGCCTTCGTACATATTGAACAAATTGATGATAATTAGTTTTCAGTATCTATCTGAAAGTAATAATAATAATAAATTTATACCAATGTACTGTCTAATTAATTTCAGGGAGAGATTCATCTTGACTATTCTAGTATAGACACGGAAATTTTGATAAGGTTTAATATAAATATGGTAATTTTGTTATATTTACTTCTTACTACAGAATACCCTCATTTTAGCGAATTACATGATTTGGTCCAGGAAGATGGCGCACATAATATATTCCAGGATGTTTTTCTCCTTAAATACGTACCTGAAGCAAAAGATGATGCATATTAGATACCATTTCTTGTGTAAAATGATTGTTTTATTTTTTCGGTTAATAAAATTCACAAAATATTTTCTGTCAGCCGTATCAAGTATTAAACCGATAATTGATACTATTCTATAAGATATTTCACAATTTTCGAAAACAGATAATTTAATGGATATAATTACTACATTTTTAAATTTAAACATCTCCTGATGATGACAGCTTGGCTAGCGAAACATTTATCAGTAATTTATGCACTATTTTTGGTTTGTAGAATCTTGTCAAAAGTTGCAATCGTCTTCACGTACATTTTTATTATAAATTGTTTATTAACTTTTATATTTACTGATTGACTTTTTCCAAAACAACCATACAATGATATGAATATTTTTTCTTTACGAACAATATTTACAGTCTTAGAAAATACAACGTATCTACCTCGTTTCTTTCGCGAATCAATTGTAATAAAGTAGTAAAAATATGTAGTATTGCATTATGTGTGTCAATTCATTTTCCAACTTAGAAGTTACAGATTTTAAAACCATTTCGTCGATTTTTAGGCTTATTTGTCTTTTGTCCGGTGAACGTTGGCGGAAAATTTGAAAATCTACACAAATTGATACACTTTCATTACTTCGAGTAAATTATTTCAGATTATGTAGATTATGAGAATTAAGATCTTTCAATTCTGTCAGTATATCTGTCTAATAGTATATTATTCAACGAGCGGTAATGTAGGTAATAACTCACGCAGATGGAGTTTACGGCACGAGACGCAGGCGAGTGCTGTAATTCATCAAGTGGGTTATTACCATTACCGCAAGTTCAATACTATACTTTATCCACGATTATAACAATAAATATTAAACTGAGAAAATTTTGTTTAAATTACTCAGTTTGTTTATTAATAAACTTAACTGTAAAATTTAATTTTTATACACACTTATATTTATTCTGCGATTTTTCGGATAATAAATTATGTATTGTAGCTACTTGTCTTCATTCTGGTGGTCATCTTCACTAATCGAATTCATCATAATCTATCAACTTATATGAAAAGTTAATTCTCTCTCAGCTCCAATGTTTTCTTTTTTTTTTTTTTTGGTACCAACCCCTGAAAAGGGCTGGCATCCTCCCCCTATAAATCAGCAAGCCCTCGCATAATATAGAATCTTCTGCATTTACTATTAAGCTGCCAAAAATGAACGAGATTTAATTCATATCACATTCCGATGTAAAAACGTCTAGTATTTCGGTTATTTATTGCTATAAAATTAAATTTAAAAACACCAAAATTAAAGATAATTTTGTCAGAAACAACTTTTATTTGAACTATTTTTTTAAATGCCATATTTCCCGAGAAAATAGAGAAAAACCGATTTTTTAATTAAAAATAACCCTTTTTACACCCTATAGGTTCCCGCGGATCCGTAAACTTTTGTAAACTTTTTTATTTCATGAACTTTGGCCTATTTTGAACCTATAACCAAAGTTTAAGGTCTCCACAAATTTTTTTCGAGTTAAAGTAATGTTTTCTTGTACTAAAAGGTAAAGGTTTAAATCTTCTTGAACAATTAAAAATAAAGAAATCACTTAAAAATAATTCTTGTACCACGAATAACCAACAAAATTTCTTAAATTCTCATATAATAGACAAGTCAGGTTAGGTCTACCCGAAAAATTAAGAATCGAGTCTTAAATGGATTAAGTCATAAATGTATTTAAGTATAAATTTAGAACAACAACCATGTAACTTTAGTATTCATTTTGTAGTACTCTTGATAAAGGCCTAACAGCCGAAACGTACGTAGAGTATTTCTAATATATTGTCTGATACATTTTTTTTTTGCGGGGGGGGAGAAGGGGAAATCCATCATGGACACCCAGCGCCTTACCGTCAGAATATCAGGTCAATCTTAGTGTTAGGTGTTCGAAATAATCTGCCTCCGCAGAGAAGTCCTCTTATTACTACATCCTTGAAGGTTCAAGTTTCTTTCGTCTACTTCCTTGATTTTCATAACTGATGTTATCATGTCCTCCAAGAGTTGCCAGTTTTCCTCTGATTCTAGCATCCTCAGCACCATGTTATCGGGTGTAACTGGGCCGCCTAGCCTGTTTATGACTCGTAGCCTTTCTTCTCTCCACCTGCTACACCAGAACACAGTATGCTCCGCGTCGTCTATCTCCCCGCAGTACATGCATTCTCGGTCTTCAATCTTCCCGATGTCGTAGACGTACTCTGCAAAACATCCGTGTCCTGTTAGGGCCTGAGTAAAGTAGAACCCAACCTCCCCGTGTCCTCTCTCCACCTATCTTTTAATATCTGGAATGAGTCTCCTCGTCCATCTTCCCTTACTCGAGATATTCCATCTTTCCTGCCACCTCTGATAGAGTCTATCATTGGCCTCCTTCCTGCCACTTCCCTCGTATATCTCCCACCTTTCTTTTGCCAGAAGGTCAATGGGAGGGATCCCTGTCACTATCAGCACTGCCTCGTAGGAGACCGTTCTGTAGGCACTGCAGACTCTCAGTGCTGCACATAAATTTATAGAAATAAAATAGTATAGGGAAAGATTGAAAAAAAATGACTGTAACTTGAAAAAAGTCTGTGCAGACTTTAAACTTTGGTTATATGTTTAAAATAGGCCAAAGTTCACGAAACAAAAAAGGTCTAGGAGTTTTATGGATCCGCGGGAACCTATATGGGGTAGTTTTTAATAAAAAATCGATTTTTCTCCATTTTCTCAGGAAATATGGCATTTACACAAAAAAATAGTTAAAATAAAAGTTGTTTCTGACAAAATTATTTTTAATTTGGTGTTTTTAAATTAATTTTATAGCAATAATTTACCGAAATACGGCCATTTTTCGATGGGGGATGGCGAATGGAATTTTTTTCTAGAACAAATGTTTTAAAGGGACAAAATAAATTAAGCATCTAGGTGATGCTATATATTAACGAAAAACAGCATTTTTGAAAGAAAAATTAATTACTGAGCAATTACAATAACAAAATGCCGACATTTTGTTAACAAAAATGTGAAAACGCACATTGAATCGCCCATAACTTATTTATTTTTTGTGATGTAGAAACAAGAAAAAATCATTTTAAAGATTGATTAATTACTCAGTATGCTCCGCGTCGTCTATCTCCCCGCAGTACATGCATTCTCGGTCTTCAATCTTCCCGATGTCGTAGACGTACTCTGCAAAACATCCGTGTCCTGTTAGGGCCTGAGTAAGGTAGAACCCAACCCCCCCGTGTCCTCTCTCCACCTATCTTTTAATATCTGGAATGAGTCTCCTCGTCCATCTTCCCTTACTCGAGATATTCCATCTCTCCTGCCACCTCTGATAGAGTCTATCATTGGCCTCCTTCCTGCCACTTCCCTCGTATATCTCCCACCTTTCTTTTGCCAGAAGGCTGTCACTATCAGCACTGCCTCGTAGGAGACCGTTCTGTAGGCACTGCAGACTCTCAGTGCTGCACATCGCTGTACCCTGGCCAGTCTTCTTCTCGTTCTTTCCACTGCCATCGCACTTACCCATACCGGGGCCGCGTATAGGAGAATGGAGTGCACCACGCTACACAGCACTCTCCTCTTGCTGGCCTTCGGTGCACTGGTGTTATGCATTAGCCTGCCTATGGCTGTTGCCACCCGCCCAGCTGTTTCCTCCAATTTCGTCACATGCACCCCGTATGTCAATTTCGAATCGAGCCATATGCCCAGGTACTTTATCGCCTGGCTCGGGCCAATTTCCAGCTCCCCTACCCTTATTCTCATGACAGGGAGATTAATCTTTCTGGTTATGATTACCAGCTCGGTTTTTCCAGGGGCAAGTTCGAGCTTCTTGCCCCTTACCCATCTCTCTATTTTTGCAATGGCCGTGTTCGCCGCCTCCTCGATTTCCTTCACCGTTCTGGCCTTGACTGTTACTGCCAGATCGTCGGCATATCCGATCACCTTAACGTTCTCCGGTTGGGGTAAGCGTAACGCATCGTCGAACATTATATTCCACAAGGTTGGGCCCAGGACCGATCCCTGCAGAACACCACAAGTCATTTTTCTCCACTGGGTAGTGCCCTCAACCTCCAGCCCTGTCCACCTGTTCTCGAGGTAGCTCTTTACTATCCTGAGCAGGTACGAGGCTATTCTTAATTTTCGCAACTTCTCAACTATCTCGCCCCAATCCGCCGTGTTGAAAGCATTCCGAACATCCAGCGTTACTATCGCACAGATCTTCTTGGCCCCCTTGGCCTCCGTGGCTATCTCGGTTATGCGCCTTATCGCTCCTACCGTGGATCTACCTTTCCTAAAACCGAACTGGGTCTCCGATAATCCTCCCTTCTCTTCAATGTCTAACTCTAACCTCCCCCGAAGCAGATATTCCATTATCTTACCCATCGTATCGAGTAGACATACCGGCCTATATGAGGACGGTTCATCTGGTGGCTTGTCCCCTTTCTTTATCAACACCTGTCTTGCCTTCTTCCATCTCTCGGGGAAGTTTCCCCTTTCCAGGGCGCGGTTCATAACCCATAGGATTACCCTAGGTTGTTCTTCCGCCACCAGCTTTACTATCTCCGGGGGGATTTCACCCGGTCCAGAAGCCTTTCCGCTTTTGAGCCTACCACACGCCTCCGACATTTCCTCTTCGGTAAAACGGGGAACTTCTCCCACCTCCGTTGGTCTCCATATTATTTCGTCCCTTTCTGGGAATAGGGCATTCACGATCTCCACCATCTTTTCGGCTGGTATAGTCGGAGGAGGGGCTTTCATGCGTCTCGTCGCAATCTTGAACCCATCCCCCCACACGTCTCTGTCTATGTCTTGGCACAACTCTTTCCATTTGTCATTTTTTGACTTCTTGATTGCGTCTCTTCATCTCTTCTTTGTCTCCCGGTAGTGTTGTAAGGCCGCGTTCTCCTCTTGTAGTCCTTGTCTCCTGTTTCCCCTAACGTATCTTCTTCTGGCCACAACACACTCCTCTCTGAGATCGGAGATTTCTTCGGTCCACCAATATACCAAGCCGTTTGGTCTTATAACTCTCCTCCTCGGCATTGCTTGATCGCAGGCTCTAGTAACTGCCCTGATTAGGTCTTCCTCTGTTGCAGCATTACCACCTGTCACCTGTTCTTCAAGAGCTCTCTTGAAGATACTTCTGTCCAACCGGCCTATCTTCCAGCCTCTTCTCCGTATCACCGGTGTTTCGGTCCGTTGACCCACTTCGTATTCTATATATCGGTGGTCGCTCAATGTTTCCTCCAAGAGAACCCTCCAGTTGCTAATCCTCCTCACTGCGCCTGTTGAGGCCAGCGTTATGTCTGGGATAGAGCCACTATTACCTCTCACGAATGTGAACGTCGCTCCCTCGTTTATGACCTGTAGGTTGATCTGGGCTGACCACTCTACTATTACATTTCCTCGGCGGTCTGTGGACTCCATTCCCCATTCAGGAGCTCTGCCATTAAAATCACCCGCTACGATTACGTCTTTCCTGGTCCTCCTAGTTAGCTCCCTAATCCTATGCCCCATTTCTTCTAGGGCCCCTTCTAGGTCTCCCAGCATGGCGTTGGGTGAGAAGTAGCAGCTGAATATAATCACTTCATTCAGCTCCACCCAGACGAATCCGTGCCCACTTCCACTCCTGTGCACACAGATTTCCCGGCTTAGGATCCCAATGGTAGCGTCTCGGTTGCCTTCGACGTACCATCCGGGCCTGTTTTTGCCAACCATCCTTTTGTTAGGTTCGCTAACTATGAGAACCCCAATTCCCTTCTGCTTTGCAGACGCCCAAAGAAGTTCTTGGGCGGCCCGGCACCTATTTAGGTTTATTTGCTTCACAGTGAATGTGTAGCATTTTTCCCCTCCCCTTCTTGCTCAGTCCTCCCCGGAGCTTTCCGGAACAGGGGGCACGCTCTTGAATCCGCCCTATGCCCCTCTTTGTTTCAGACGGGACCGAAAATAAGCCCAGTGCAATCTCTAGCCTGGTGGTTTTCTTTCTCACATTTGAAACAGGCTCTCGAGCGGTCAGTGCCATTACAATTGTCCTTAGTGTGGCCGTATCCCCAGCATCTATAACAATTCATATCTGTCCCAGTGTCTCTTATCCTCTCTGCTATTCTGCACTTGAGCCACCCTATTCTCACCCCTTTTTTTTTTTCACTAACTCCATCGCCTCCTTCTCGGGTAGCCTTACTGTGGCGGTCTGGTTTTCCTCGAAAGATGGCCTTAGCCTCTCCACGACCACTTCCTCCTCCTTGATCTTCATTTCTTCAGCTAGACTTTTGCGTACTTCTTCGCTTGTAATGGCTGCATCGAGATCCTTAATGATAACCACCTTATCAGCTGTTTGATACATCTAAGAGCAGTGTTTAATTAAAAATAAACAAATATACTTCTACGAAATTATCATTGATCAACATAAAAGTAAGAATAAACTATTGTATATAGATCATAAATATGATACTAAAAACAAAAGGAATGTCACTGTTAAAACATTTTTTTCTTCTAAAATAATAGGCAGAGAGGACATAATCATAATGCATACCGGGACACTCTTATAACTTTTGAATGGGCGAGTGGATATTTTTCAAATTTAGTGTAGTGATATCGGATAAAATTTCTTTATTTCACACTTTTTTCTTTATTTTACACTTGTCAATAATGACATTGTTTTGATTCATTGAAAAATAAATCAATTAAATGTCAGTTTAGGATATGGTGTTACAAAAAATAATTTTTTGTAACGCCACATCCTAAAATAACATTTATTTGAGAGTTTCATTGAATCAAAACAAACAATGTCATTATTGACAAGTGTAAAATAAAGAAAGTGTGAAATAAAGAAATTTTATTTCACAGTGTGAAATAAAACTTATTGGTTTCTATGGAAACAGCAATAGTGTTTAGTCTATTTTTACAAAATTATATTGTTTTCTAATTTCGAATGGTGATACAAGAAATTTTGTATATAACTCGAGACTAAAATTTGTTTTTTTTACTCGTGTGGTTTAGAGCACTCGCCTTCAGCTCGTACTATAAACGCCCCACTTCTAAAAAGAAATATATATAAAATACTATTTATAACGTATAATAGCGAGCCACGTACAGATTGATATAATCTTGTGGTTTTATCTGTTTATTTAAGCACTAAAGCTGTTGATGTATACTTATTTATTTTTGTAATTAATTTTGTTAAATAAACATTATCATTATTATCATATCATATTATACGGCCATATTAACGCTTTTAAGGAACATTTCAAATTTTCCCACTCATCTTTAAAATTTACATCACATAACTTAATATCCTTTCTCTTTCACCTTACTTTGGCTTTTCAACGAAGCAGCTAATAATAATACTGGTAAAGGCTTTAAACATATTCAGCGGCTTAAATGAAGTGACTTGTGAGTTGTCAATAGCTCGGAAATTTATAAATCTCATTATTCAGCAACGTTGAGGTACGTGTAGCTACTAAAGCATCCTCGAGATTCAGACTGCCTAGCAGAAATTATTGATCTACCACCAATAAATTCACAACTTTATCTATAAATGACAGATGCGCCATTTGCCGTAAAAGTTTTACAATAGCTTTTAAAGAATAGTCTAGATGAGAAATTTCTTCAAGTTATTTGAATCTTTTAAAAATAAACGTAAGTTTCCACAATATTAAGTACAGCCAAATATTTTTATTGTATTATTGTATATTTTATTAGTTGATTTAAATAGTTTAAATTTACTCAAAACATTTATTTTAACATGATAAAATTTAATATTTTTTTAATTCCAAGTAAAGGGGTTGCAGCAGTTAAAGGAGGAAGGCGAAAGAAGGGATGGGGTACCTGGGTGGGGATACACATAAAGAAAAATAATAAAATGAAAATTCATGAAAAATCATATACAAAACACATTTTTGGTTCACGTCGTTATCAGTTAAAGTCGAAAATAACGTCAAAAAGTGCATTTCTGTATTTGAGATTCGTGCCATTTAGAGTCAGCTATTTTGAGTTTTCCAATTTTCGCAACAAATTTGTAAGCAGCGACCTTGAAAACTCCCGACTAAAAATTTTTTCCACGAAATTTTAAATATTCAATTGTATGTTTCCTATGCATGCATATTAGGCACTTATGCATGTAATTTTGACCCCTAAAGGGCTCCTAAACGCTTTTAAATAGCACTATAAGGTAATAAAAGTTGAAATAATGATAAAATAATACATTTTTAATAAATTCAAACTTTTTTGAATCGTTTACCATTTGAAAACATAACGGAAAAGGAGCAAAAATTACGAAAAATGTATTTCTTTTGCATAAAAGTGCATATAAATATATGTTATCCCACCTACTAAGTGAGCCAATTTATTTAAGTTCTAAATTAATTACACATAACCACGGTCATGATACCAGAAATATAACCAACTTTGTAATAGTCCCTCACAGGACGGCTATTTTTCAAAAGTCATACACGTATATAGCAGCCCATTTATGGAATGAACTCTCAGATCAAATAAAAACTGAAAAATATAAAAAATTTTCAAGATATATTGAAACTTAATTGTTGCTAATCCAACGTCAATAGTTCTGTGGTGCCCCCTGTATTTTTAGTTGTTTATGGGCTGTGTAGGATATTTACCGGAGACTTTTGTGCGGAGACCTCGCACACACACCCCTGTTGGCTTGTTATACGTCATTGTCATGAAAAAATATATTTCAGTTTTAGTTTTATTTAATTTAGGTTTAGTGAGTAGTACTGGGCAAATGGAAGAGGGCAGTATTGTCGAATTTGTACCATTTCATTTATGAATAAATGTATTTATTATTATTATTATCAGGTGTCCGCGTTATGATTTCCTGTTTGTGTAGACAAGAACTCTATGCAAAAAAAAACTGATGGAGAAAAGATTTCGACGCCAAATCCTATTCGGCCGAACTATAACAGTAAAATCAAATTAGCCCGACATTACACAGCACTGCTGAAATTACTTCATATAAACTGTTAGGTAATGTTAATTAGGGCCTTCATCATAATAACTAGGAATCGTAAATAAATAGCGGCAGAAAAGGACTGAGCGAATTACATTAACTCTCTCATCGACGATTACTGAAGTTTTAAAGACAATAATTGATAAACGCTTTAACCCCTCCTACACGACGGAATGAAGTACATTTATAGCATAGTGATTTACATCTTCTTCTTCTTCTTTTAGCGGGGCGACGAAGGGTCGCCGCACTCAGGCCTTGTGGCCCATTGTGCTACCGCTACGAATTTATTGAATTCCCCCATTCAGGCCGGATTCTAACTCAAAGGCCAAAATCCTTCCTATAGGGACATTCCTCATTTCCTCCAGCACCGAAGAAACAATGCCGAAGTGTTTATGCCTCCAATTCATAAAATTAGGGCAGGAAGTCTCCTCCTCGTCCCCTCAGAACCTGCCGTCGGGGTTGTCAACCGCCCCTATAGTGTGCAGGTGTTTTCTGAAAGAGCCGTGTCCAGTCAAAAGACCTACCATGATTCTGACCTGTTTCCTGCTTAGTCGCAGGATTTGTTCTGCTCGATGCGGCAAGGGACCTGAGGTCAGGAGCTTCGCTTGCCGGAGTCCTGGGTAGGAGGCCCAGATATCAAAGAACTGGGACCGTGTCCAGTTTTTTACTGACTTCTTGGCATTTGATCTAGGGTAACCGAGAGCCGGCTCCGGATTCAGTAGGGGCCTCTGAGAGCCCCTCTGGCCAGTGCGTTTGCCCACTCGTTACCCTCGATGTTGCTGTGTCCAGTCACCCAGAGAAGCTTGGCCCAGTTGGAAGAGCCAAAGTTCACAGAGAGCCTGTTTACAGTTTTGAATCAGGATTGACTTGGTCCGAACTCATGCAAGGGCCTTGAGGGCCGCTTGACTATCGCTACATATTTATATGTGCTTGTTGGAATATTTCCTTCGGATATTCTCCTGTGCGCAGACCAAAATAGCAGAGATCTCGGTCTGGAACATCGTGGCAAAGTTGCCCAAGGCATAAGAAACTTCAGCCCTGGGCCTTTCACCGTATATCCCCGCTCCAGCACTTTCCTCAAACCTCGATCCATCTGTGAACCAGACGATATCGGTAGGCCTGAGTATGTCCTCGAGTGGGTTCCATTCTTCACTTTTGGGGATGACAACCTCGAAGGGTTCTGAGAAGGAGAAGGAAGGCACCATATCATCACTCCTGGCCTTCAGAAGTGAGTGAGTTCCTATCACGTTGGAAAGGGCCCTTGTGTGCACTAATTGCTCTCCTCCGGCCTTCCACTGACTACCGCACCTCGGCCCGTAGTCCGCTTTCTGAGCCTCGGCCAACGTCACCAAATGAAGGGGCACGAGGTCCAGAAGGACCTCCAGAGCTGCTGTGGGGTCGTGCGTATTGCTTCTGTGGCTCCCAAATAGGCGAGTCTTTGGAGTTGTGTTAGCTTCTGTTGAATGTATAGCCTGGTAGTTCTATATACCCAGAGAGTTGTAGTGGCCCTTTGTATTTGTCTCTCTATGTGATCTTTCTAGGTCAGCTTAGAGTCCAGGATAACACCCAGATACTTCACCATCTAGGTTAGAGTCGTGTCATAGAGTACTGGCTCGACGAAACCGTCTAACCTGCGCCTCCTAGTGAAAATTACCAGTTCTGCCTTAGAGAGGTTGAGTGATGTACATAGCAAAGCCTATTTGCAATCCAAATTGAGACAACCTATATATGGATACTTAAACAGTCCGTATGGGGAAAGTGGGAGCTTTATTGCAGAGGCGGCGCGGAAAATTAATATAAAATGTTTCAAACTCAGTTACAAGGTGCAAGAAAACGAACTACTCTATTTAATTGAGGAAACCCTAAACTATATTGCTTTATAGTAATAGGTGATCTGATTGGCAGCTTGAATTGGGCAACAGAAGCTTAAGAAAGCGTGTGAGAGCGAGAAAACTGACGTGGGAGTGAGATAGATGATTGAAAATATGTTGCAACGTTCTTGGTGCCATATTTTGCTTTCTTAAACTAAATTTTAAACACCTCTATTCAAATGCAAGGAAGATAAATTAAAAAAAACCATCTAGGCGGGTTTATATATAATCTAAAAACCGCTCAATAACCAATCAAGTATTTTCTACTATATAGATTGCATGTAGCAATTCACACAGGTATACATATAATGACAAAACAAAATTAAATTTAAATTAAGAAACAATGTTAATGAAAACTTGTAGACATATATGAAAATACTTACTCTTCGGAAAATGAGTGAGTCTAAAGTGAAAGGATACCTACTATGGGGGTTAATTGATCAAAAAGGTGATTACTTTCATTTTCCGTATTTTTAATATAAACCACTGCCTAAAGAATTCCACCACTACTTTCACATCCAAATTTCCGATGTGGGGGTGGTTGAGGCCAACAAAAAATGAAGTTTTCTAGTTTTTGTACACATACTAAATGAAAATTTAATTTTTCTACCCTCTTTAGTAATGGGGGGTGGTGGGGGTTGCTAAGGTCGAAACAAATTTTGAGGTCTCTGGTTCTTGTACACGCACTAAATCACAATTTTATTTTTCTATCCCCTTTAATAACGAACTGGGGATAATAAATAATAAAAAATTCAAAACCTTAACTTCTCATTATTCGCTAAATCCCAATTTTATGGACTCTTACTTGCTTGCTTTACCTCTTTACTCTCATTTACCCCCAATTCTTTAACGGAAAAAGATCAAATATAATCCAGTTCCAGACCTCGTTATAATACAAAGGTGTACCAAATTTCGAGTCAATATCATAAACCATTTCAGAGTAATCGTGTGTACAAAAAGAGTTAAGCAGAGACACCGACAGATAGAATATTTCTTGTTATAACTTAAAAATCTAGACTTTCATGAAACTCTGCCTATTTGAACACGAAAACCATCCACATCGTGAGATTATAGTAATCATAAACAAAAACAAAAAAAATTATGTTTTTTTTGCTCAATTAGCTTCATTACGTAAAACAGTGAAAAACAGGCACTTAAACTATAAGAGTTATAGTATGCTTATTTTTCACTGTTTTCCGTAATTATTGATTTTCAGCTCCCTCGTTAGGGCATAGTGCAGAGGGGTTCAAGTTTATTACTCAAGCATTATTTTGTTGCAATTATTATTATTGTTATTAAAAACGGATGGTTACAAAAGGTATAAGAATATCCTCACAAAAATTTAAAAAATTACATAAACGTATGACACATTCTAATAATCTAGAAGGCGTTGGATTTTATAAAAAATACAAGAAAATCTATAGGCAAGTAATAAAATCTGCTAAAAAATGCATAACGATTTCTTTTACATAAATTCCCATAATAAGTCCAAAGCAGCTTGGCGTATTATTAACGAAAATACAAATAAAAATAAAAATAAAAATAATGCGATAGATGAAATACAAGTTGACAATAGCCGTGAAACTGACTCATTCAAAATTGCACAACATTTTAATTTTGAATTCATTGACAAACCTAAAGAATTAAACAAAAAAATTTTGAATTCAAATAGCAATAATTTTAACCTGGATTTTAAAGTTGAAAATACTTTATTTTTGGAATCTGTTACTGAAGCAGAAATATTTAATATAATTTTAGAACTAAAAAAATCAAATTCCTGTGGATTAGATAACATAACAACTAGTTTATTACAGAGGTGTGTTAAGTTTATTGTTGCTCCAATTACATATTTAGTAAATTTTTCATTAAGTACAGGAATTTTTCCAACAGTTTTACAACTAGCCAAAATTATTCCACTGTTTAAAAAAGGAGATAATACGTTATCTGAAAATTATAGACCAGTCGCTCTTTTGTCATTTATTTCAAAAATATTAGAAAAAGTTGTTTTCAGGAGAATCGAAAAGTTTTGTAACAAGAATAATTTGTTTTCTCAAGCGCAACATAGTTTTATCAAAGGAAGGTCAACTGAGACAGCAATTATGGACTTTCTTAACACAGTGTATGATAACTTAGAAAAAAACAATAACTGCATAGGTATTTTTATGGATCTGAACAAGGCATTCGATTTAATAAATCATGCCTTGCTCATAGAAAAACTTCAAAAATATGGGTTAAGAGGGAAAATTTGTGACTGGATTACTTCGTACCTTTTCTAATAGAAAACAGCTGGTTGAAATAAATGGTATTAGATCTGAAGAAATGCACGTTGAAATTTGGGTACCTCAAGGCTCGGTTTTGGGCCCATTACTATTTCTCCTATACATTAATGATTTACCGGAAATCTTTAATCAAAACACCAATGTTTGCAGATGACAATTCTCTAATTGTCTCTGAAAAAACTGTACCAGAATTATTAGTAATGGCTCAAAATATGACCAATAGTTGCACAGATTGGTATAATAACTCCAAATTATTCTTGAACATCTCCAAAAACTGTATTTATCAATTTCACACCCAGATTCACCTCTTTCAATAGTAGTTATTTGATAAAAGTAGATAATAAGTCAATTGAGCAAGTCAGAGGTACTAAATTTTTAGGAGTACACATTGATTGTGGGCTAAGTTGGAATGAACATATAACTTTGTTGTCAAAAAAGCTGTCGTCAATCTGTTTTGCATTGTATAGGTTAAAAAATATTTCCAATATGTCAACTGTAATGTCTTTTTATCATGCTAACTTTGTGTCTAGAGCTAAGTACGGCGTAATGTTCTGGGGAGCCTCACATAATTTTGAAAGAATTTTTAAATTGCAGAAAAGAGCTATTAGAAATATGGTAGGAGCGACAAGAAATACGTCCTGTCGAAATTTATTTAAAGAGCTAAAACTTTTACCGTTAGCATGTATATACATACTAGAAATAGTATGTTATGTTAAATCCAACCAAGATTCTTTTAGAACTAATGATTTTCATCATAATTGCAATACCAGAAATGGTCAAAACTTGTGTATCCCATTACATTATCTAACAAAATATGAGGAGTGCCCCAGGTATATGGGAATAAAATTATTCAATCAGCTTCCAGCTGAACTTAAATGTGTTGTTAATTTAAAGTTGTTTAAAAAGCTAGTTAGTCAATTTCTTTTACAAAAGTGTTTTTATAGTGTGACTGAATTTTAAACTAACCAACATGTTTGAGAACTTTTATTAATGTGTTGTCTTACAGTAGCTTAAGTTTTAAATTTTTTTAAATGTCTGTGATGAGATAGTCTCTCACAAAATTGTTTGACTAGTCCTATATCACCTTTTGTGCTCATTTATTTCTTATGGACAATAAAGATTATTATTATTATTATTATTATTATTATTATTATTATTATTATTATTATTATTAAAATCAGAGTTATACTAATTGTTTTTTTTTTAATATTTATTATTGTAATGTGTTACAACCCTTAGAATGAATGTAGTGTATTTGCACCTACTCGAGAAACCTACCAGAAGTTAGTTCTGGTGACATCTGGAATGATCTAGAGAATGGTGGCGTCATCACAGAACAATCGAGATCTGTAATTTTTGGGTATAAAAGACCGACCGCATTCTCGGCGAGTAGTTCAGAAAGTTCAAAAAGTATAGAAAGTGAGGTTAAGACTTCAAGGATAAACAAAGTGATAAACATTGTGATTTTAGCCAGTAAAGTGTATTTAAATTAACAATAGTATTGTGAAGTATCCAGTAAATATTTAATAAAGTGTGTTAGTGGACATCTCTTGTTATAATTTTTGGAACCCACGGAATTTGCGAGGGGTAGTTTCCTAAGGGTGGAAACACGCGACAATTGGTGTCAGAAGCGGAATTTTATGACAAGAGGAGCTTTGAAGTTGTGCTGGAGTGTTCGAGCTAGCACGGAGGACTAATTTACTGGACATTGTTTGAGGGTTATTTTCGAACAGGAAAATAGTGTTAAGTGCATTTTTGAGACATTGTAGAACATTTTATTAGGACATTAGTGTGATAATTGAAATCCTTTGAACTGAGAAGTGATAGAGACACTGAAAAAGACTCATTTAGTGCGTGAAAATTTCTAGAACTTTTCTATTTAGACATTAGTGGAGATTATTAAATTCTCTGAACTGGATAGTGACAAAAGACTCTGGATAAGACTTTTTCGTGCTATTTCGAGATTTGTCTAGAAAGTTCCATTACCGATATTGACGTGACAGTTAAATTTATTTTATTTTAATTTCATCGTATGCCCGTAACAACAAGAAGTATGTCATCCGATAAACAAATACAGGACTTATTCGAACAATTCCAAAAAATGATGGCGCAGCAACGGCAGGAAGACAAAGAAGAAAGGAACGAATTAAAGAAAATGATGGAAGATCAGGAAACAAGACGTCAGAAAGAAAAAGAGGATGAAGAAAGAAGACGTCAGAAAGAAAAAGAGGATGAAGAAACAAGACGTCAGAAAGAAAAAGAGGATGAAGAAACAAGACGTCAGAAAGAAAAAGAGGAACAAGAAAGACGACGTCAAGAGGAGAAAGAGGAACAAGAAAGACGACGTCAAGAGGAAAAAGAGGAACAAGAAAGACGCCAAGAAGAATTAAGGAAAATTCTGAATGAACAAATGAAAATGCAGCAGGACGCGATCATTTCTGCCAACGAAGAATTAAAGAGTCAAGTCAAAGAAGAGATAAACAAGGTAGAAGAAAAAGTAGGTGAAGTCGAGACAGAAGTCAGTCAAGTAAAAGGAGAAGTAACTGAAGTTAAAGAGAAAGTAAACAAGTTCGAAGAAGAAGTCAAAGGAGAAATAGACCGGCTTAAACGACAGTTGAGAGATAGAGGAAGCCAGCAGGTGGTATCATCAGGACAGCGACTAAAACTTCCTTCTTTTGATGGCCAAAGTTCCTGGACGACGTACAAGAGGCAGTTTGAGGCAGCAGCGTGTGCGAACAATTGGGATAATGAGGAAAAGGCCATGGCATTAGTTCTAGCACTAAGGGGCCAAGCTTCAGAGTTACTCCAAACCATCCCAGTTGAGAAACAAAGGGACTTTAAAGCCTTGGAAGCTGCATTAGACTTGAGGTATGGCGATCAACACCTTGCCCAATTATACCAGGCTCAGCTGAAATCCCGGATGCAAAAAGCTGGGGAAAGTTTACAAGAATTTGAAGTTGCGATAGAGAGACTGGCACACCTGGCGTATCCGAGTGCACCTAAAGAATTCCAGGAACAATTAGCCGTGGGGGCCTTTTTAGATGGTATAAGGGACGAAGAGGTCAGGCGAGTTTTGAGGCTGACGAGACACCAAAGTAGTAGCGAAGCTTTGGTGCGTGCACTCGAAGTAGAAGCAGCTTACAGGGATACTCCAAGGTCGAGAGTGCGAGCTGTGACTCTCGAAGAATCGCAACCAGAAATGAACCAGAACCCCTTGCTGACTGAGATGCAGAAAATATTCACCAAATTATGCGATAAATTGGATGGCCTCGGAAAGCAAGAAAAACAACAAAATAGAGGAAAGCCGAGCGGAGGTATTAAATGTTTCAACTGCGGCAAGGTGGGACATATGAAACGAGACTGTCGACAGCAGAACTCGGAGAGTCGAGTAAATGCTGTGAATGTTGAAGAGAAGCAGGAAAACTAAAGATAGCCAGCACCAAGGGGGCTGTGCTGGCTAGGGAATGCGGTGCCCCCAGAGAAATAAAGATTTCCCAGCTCCAAAGAATACCAAGTAGTCTGTTGTTGCAAGGATATGTGAATGGAAGAAAATGCGTGTTTACGATTGACACCGGTGCTACGTCATCAATAGTGCGGGCAGGGTTTATATCAGGCTTGCAGATTGACAAGAAGCAAAATGGAGTAATCATTCGGACAGCCACGGGGGACAGGGCTGCGGTCCATGGAGAGGTCAACTTGGAACTGCAGGTTGGACGGTTAAGGTTAAATTACAAGGTCATTGTGGCTGACATTATGGATGATTTCATTTTAGGTCTAGACATCATGGGAGAACAGGGATTTATTGTTGACGTAGGTGAGCGAGTCTTAAAAATTGGAAATGAGGAATTTATTCTGGCAACCGCAGATGACCAATTCCATAAAGCGAGATTGTTAACAACACAGACGATCAAGATTCCCGCTCATTCAGAACAAATGATCGATGCTGCCTTAGAAGGAAATCCTGGAGGGTACCGTGTTGGCCTAGTTGAAGATGACGAATCGATTAAGTCCCTACCCAATATTATTGTGGCGAGAACTTTAACCCGGACTAAAGACAAAATCCCAATTAGAGTCGTTAATTTAAATTCCCACTCGGTGACAATTAAGGAAGGCAAACCGATTGGCTCCTATGAACCGGTCTCATGGGTAGCAAGGTGCGAGGAACAAACAGAGGGAAGTTCATCTACGAAAATAGACCAGGAAGTTTTGACCTTGCTGAGTACCCAGTTGGAGCATTTATCTGAGGATGAACGAAGGGAGGCAATCAAATTCCTGGAAAAGGAAAGTTCAGTATTTGCCAAGAATACAGAGGCCCTTACAAAAACAGACATAGTCCAGCATCGGATAAATACTGCCGACTCACCCGCTATTCGACAACCACCTAGGAGGCTTCCATTAGCAAAAGAAGAGGATGCCTCGGCAATGATAGACAAGATGCTACAAGATGGAGTCATTGAGGAGTCAACAAGTCCATGGTCATCGCCAGTAGTTTTGGTTGCCAAGAAGGATGGAACATTAAGATTTTGTGTCGATTATCGAAAATTAAACGATGTCACGAAGAAAGACAGTTACCCATTACCACGAATTGACGACACGTTAAGCACGTTGGCAGGCTCATGATGGTTTTCTACGTTTGACCTTAGGAGTGGATACTGGCAAGTGGGGCTTCATCCTGATGATAAAGAAAAGACAGCGTTTTCAGCAGGCAGTGGTCTTTATCGATTTACCGTGATGCCTTTTGGACTTTGCAATGCGCCAGCTACCTTTGAAAGACTTATGGAGTTCGTGCTGCGAGGGCTAACCTAGAGGACGTGCCTGGTTTACCTTGACGACGTGCTTGTTATGGGACAGGACTTTACAGAACATTTGAAAAATCTTCAAGAAGTATTTGGGCGAGTCAGGAATGTCCATCTGAAGTTGAACCCGAAGAAGTGCCTGCTATTCCAGAAAGAAGTCAAATTTCTTGGTCACGTGGTGTCTTCGGATGGAATACAAACAGACCCCGACAAAATTTCTGCTGTACGAGATTGGCCAAGACCATCTAATGTTCATGAAGTACGGAGCTTCCTTGGCCTCTGCACTTATTATAGGCGCTTTGTGGAAGGGTTTGCAGAAATTGCGAAGCCATTACACCGGCTGACAGAAGAGAAAGTGCAGTACCAATGGACACCGGAATGTGAAACGGCATGGAGAAAATTGAAGGCAGCTCTATGCACTGGTCCTGTGCTAGCGTACCCACAACGGGAAGGACTTTTTATTTTAGACACTGATGCCAGCAATTCTTCGGTCGGATCTGTGCTGTCTCAAATCCAGAATGGGCAGGAAAGAGTGATCGAGTACTTCAGCAAGGTGCTGTCCAAACCAGAAAGAAATTATTGTGTAACCCGGAAAGAGTTACTGGCCATCGTAAAATCAGTGGACCATTTTCATAAATATCTTTATGGAAGACATTTCAAGATTCGGACCGACCATGCTGCATTAAAATGGCTGTTGCAGTTGAAAACCCCTGAAGGTCAACTGGCTCGTTGGATAGAACGGTTGCAACAGTATGATTTCAAAATAGAACATCGACCTGGAAGATCTCATAAGAACGCAGACGCTTTATCTAGAAGACCATGCAAGGAAGATTGCAAGCACTGCCGCCACGTTGAGAAATTGCAGGGTACGGTGGCCGTCAACACTATTAAAATAGAGGTTCCGGATGATTGGACAACTGAAGTCCTGAGACAAGAACAACTGAATGACACAGAGATTGGGGCTATATTGAAAGCAAAGGAGAAAGGAATTCGACCAGCGTGGAAGGATGTTTCGGACAAGGCAGTTGGATTGAAAGCTTTGTGGGCCCAATGGGATTCACTCAAAGTTATGAACGGGCTGCTAAAGAGAGCTTGGGAAAGCCCGGATGGCAAGGAAGTTGTTATGCGTCTAGTGATTCCCAGGTGTCGAGTACCGAAAGTACTTCAGGAAGTGCATAATGGAGCATCCGGTGGACACTTCGGCGTTAATAAGACCCTGAATAAAGTACGAGAACGATTTTATTGGGTAAATAGTCGTCAGGATGTGGAAGCTTGGTGTCGCAATTGCAAAATTTGTGCAGCAAGTAAGGGACCGCAGACTAGAAGTAGGGGTGCAATGAAACAATATAACGTCGGAGCTCCTTTCGAGAGGATTGCGATCGATATAGCCGGCCCATTCCCAGTAACCAAGGACGGTAACAAGTATATACTGGTTGCCATGGACTATTTTAGTAAGTGGCCAGAGGCCTATGCAATTCCAAACCAAGAAGCAGTCACTGTTGCCAAAGTCTTGGTAGATAATTTGATATGTCGGTTTGGTGTACCCCTGGAGCTGCACTCAGATCAAGGGAGGAACTTTGAGTCGGGGGTGTTTCAGCAAATCTGCAAGTTATTGGGGATACACAAAACACGGACAACAGCACTTCACCCGCAATCAGATGGAATGGTGGAACGACATAACAAGACCATGAAAGAACATCTCTCTAAAGTGGTTCATAAGAATCAACGTGATTGGGATCTCCACATACCGTTCTTCCTCATGGCATACAGAGCTGCTATCCACGAGTCTACGAAACAAACACCAGCCCGTGTAGTATTTGGACATGAGATCATACTGCCGTGTGATTTGATTTTCGGAACACCAGGCGGAGAACAGCTTCCTGTGAACAGCTATGTGGAAGAAATGAGTGAACGGCTAAGAAATGTTCATGAGCTGGTTAGAGACCAAATCACCATAGCCAGTGACCGAATGAAGGCTCGATACGACCGTAAGGGTAGTTCAGAAGAGTTCAAGGCAGGAGATCTGGTTTGGCTGTATAACCCACAGCGAAAGAAAGGGAAGTCACCGAAACTTCAACCTCCTTGGGAAGGACCTTATACTGTTATTACCCGAATTAATGATGTCGTCTATCGTATTCAACGAAACAAAAAGTCCAAGATGAAGATAGTACACTTGGATAGACTGGCGAAGTATGTGAAAGAGGCTGAATTGCCTGACCGGGACGTTCAGGCTTAAGGAGGGGGCAGAGTAATGTGTTACAACCCTTAGAATGAATGTAGTGTATTTGCACCTACTCGAGAAACCTACCAGAAGTTAGTTCTGGTGACATCTGGAATGATCTAGAGAATGGTGGCGTCATCACAGAACAATCGAGATCTGTCATTTTTGGGTATAAAAGACCGACCGCATTCTCGGCGAGTAGTTCAGAAAGTTCAAAAAGTATAGAAAGTGAGGTTAAGACTTCAAGGATAAACAAAGTGATAAACATTGTGATTTTAGCCAGTAAAGTGTATTTAAATTAACAATAGTATTGTGAAGTATCCAGTAAATATTTAATAAAGTGTGTTAGTGGACATCTCTTGCTATAATTTTTGGAACCCACGGAATTTGCGAGGGGTAGTTTCCTAAGGGTGGAAACACGCGACATTATATATTGACAATGTTTAAATATCTCACTTAGAGGGGTAGTTTTCGCGTTTTTTCGCAAAACGAAAAACTTTCCTTAGAATTTCTCAAAGATTAATATGAGACCAACAGGATCAATTTTACACCTTCCTTTCGCTCGCAATATACTACCCAAAAAGAGGCGAATTTTGGGGTCACTCTTTCTTGAGAAACCAAATTGTTAAAATTTAGAACATAAAAGACCGTGATCAAGTTATATCAAATTATATACTGGCCATATCAAATGTTTATTTTCACAAAATATGTTTCTTAAGAGAACTGATTTAAAATTTTCGTGGCAGTTATTTAACACTTTAGATATTTCAAGTCTAAGCGATCTATAATTTATTTAATTAAAAGCGTGAGGAAGAGTCTGCTATTAAAGTTAAAAGACATATCGCTAAGAGCTTTTAGCCACTTCAATTTACCTTAGATAAAAGGGTCATATTTCTTGGAGATACATTTTCTCTTAACTCTTCTTAACTACAAGTCTCCATTTTCCTATCTCTTCAACTAATACATCACTCCACATAGCTATAATAAAATAATGATCATACTAAAACAACGGAGGTCTATTGAAAAATAGAAAAAACCTCTATAAACACAATAACTACAATACAGACAGCTATTTGCAAAACTATAAGTTTACAACGAGCATCGAAATAATTCCTGGCATTAAAATAGTTACATTGAACTACTTCTACTTCCAAAATTGATTTTGAATGGATCTAAAACTTTTGAGAGAGCAAATTAAATTACCTTCTTTCAAAAGTCTCCAAAAGTTTTACTTTATTCTGAAATTCCCATCTTAAACAAGGACACATTTCTTGAAAGCGTCTATATTTTATCCTAGTAGTATTGTGTATGGTATTAAAGCAACAAGCATTTTTACACGTTTAGATATGCTCACTTTCTGTGTATATTTGTTTGTTTCTTTGTTTGTTTGGGTCAAATCTTATTATGATTTTTCACCCATTTCCCATGTTAGGTATATGGAAGTCCCACTACTTGATACAAGGATGTATTCTCAATGACAAAATAATAATCAACCATCAATTAATATATTAATATTAATTAGTTTTCTATTTAATGTATCAATGTTTCGTATAAATTTAAGAAAACTTTATAATACCTAGAGCAAAAAAACGAGAGTAAAGTAAACAGTTCCTACAAGGAAATGCCACAATAAGTAATTAATCGTTACCGCTAGCCGCCACGTTGGAAAACCCTTTCCTATTAGTTCTGCCCCAAGATTAAGTATTATAGTCTGTCAGCAAATGTACTTCCTTGGGATTTTTAATGATATAGATATATGCTTGATGTCAATCTCTTCATAAATAAATGTAGATTGTGAATTGACATAGTGATAAGCTGTAAATCGTGTGGGAAAAAGTTATGGCTTAAAAACAAAATGGCGTCAAGGAGTTAGGGCTCAGGGTACTGAGTTGTCCTTAATGTAGCAATAAATTGTTTATTAGATATCAATGTTACCGACTACACTTCTAGCACTCCTAAAACTCCTTTCCAGTGGCTTAGGCAGAGAGAAGGGACGGCAGGAGGGAAGAAAGTTGAAATTTACAGTATACAACGTGTCTCACTTTTAAATAATCAATAATTTGAAAACGAATTGTTTCTCGAAAAATGTCACTCCACATTTTCTCTTTCAAATCACTTTTTCTATCACCTCATTCATCAAATCCGGTAATCCTTAATGCCCGAATAATTTACAGCCTGAGTAATTTTTCAATGAAAATTCTTGCCCTACAAAATTTGAAAGTATCAGTGTTATGAGGCGGTAGAAAAAGTGAATGTAAAGAGAAAATGCGGAGTGATTTTCCAAGTTATTGATTATTTAGTGTTAAAAAATGTAATTTCAAGTGGCCGTAAATCGAAAACCAGAAATCAAAATTATAAATTTTGTACATAGGGATTCTACAGCATGCTGACCAACAGAAAAGTGCCTAATATGACTTCTGACCAATGACTGAAATAAATTCTGTTGTACTCAAAAATGACATAATAGAGGTATTTAATACCGGTCCAAATTTGGTTGAAATTTCAACCATGGATGACTAATAATTAGAATGTGGAGGGGGGGGGCATTAAAAATGGGACAGTATATTATATTTGAATTTTAATACTCAATCCGCAATGTTGTTTCCACCTTTCTTTAAAAAAACAAATGGTCTTGCAGATGCGTATGAATTTCTATTTTGTTCTATAAGCGTAGCAAATTAATTATCGCAATATGCTATATCTAGTCTGCTCAAACTACTTTATCTTATTTTTTTACAGTATGTGCTCGAATTAAAAAAAAAAAAATTAGTTTTCTTGCACAATTAGTTCATTTTTTAACCTCTTCCCACAAAAGAGAAGAAGTTATGAAATCGGTGCAAAATTGAAAATCGAGAAAAGACCATATCATTGGGTTCTGAGGAACACGAAAAGGTGGTTTTTACAAAATGTCTATGTTTGTACTTATGTGGATACTGTAGCGTCAAAACTAGAGAACCTATATCGATGAAATTTGGCACTAGAGTAATATTGGTAACGTACATGAGCTGAAAAGGCTTTGATGCATGATACAGATTAGATGACGTTTATCCTCTTTTCTATATAGACTTTCTTATTTTTTCGACATAATATCATTTTTTATTGTACCATTCGAAAGTAGATGTTATTCTAATTTTAAAGATATATCTACTAAAAAAAAAAGAATTGTATATATCCCACGACGCGCGACGGCAGGTAGTCAAGGTGAAAGTTCTGGCGCCCATGGAACGGAAGCCTGCATCATATTGCTCATCGGTAACTAGTCCAGTAATTAACTAAATTAACGAATTTTCGCTAAAATTTATTGGAGAGGTTCCAGCCGGTTCCGGTAGCTGCTCATTTTTTGTTCCACGTTCGTTCATTTTATTTTCATTATTTGAAATATTTTTAAAAATATTCTAGTTTTATTTAAATCGTGATTTTAATTTAAATAAAATTACGAAAAAAATATTTTTAAAGAAAAAGCTTTTATTTGAAAAAACTGTACTAAAAAGTAAAAATATTTTTTTTTAAATTCATACACCTGGAAACCAAAAGCTTTGCGGACGGTCATATAGCACTATTGCATAGTTACTTTGCTCAATTATCTTTGGTTTCCAGGTGTGTGGATTTTAAAAAAATATTTTTACTTTTCAGTACAGTTCTTTCAAATAAAAGCTTTTTCTTAAAAATATTTTTTTTATAATTTTATTTTTTACTTTTTTGTCTACTTATTTTACAAACAAACAAACAGACAAAACCTTTTCATTTGATACAAATTTTGTTTTTGGGCAATATTTTTCCAACACAAGTTACAGTTTATCATTAAGCCAGTTCGTAATATAGGTTTATTTACGAAGATATTGGTACTGTCGTGAGCAAAAAAAATAGGACAACTATTTTTTTCCAATGTAAATCTGTCTCTATTTGCACACTTGCAATGAATTTTGACAAATAACTGACAATGTTACAAAAATTAAAGTTACACAACTAGAAATACGCAAAAATACGTTATAAGACTTTTTTGCGCCCGATAGTACCAGCCATCATTAAAAATCCTAAGGGACCAGTTTTTGACACATTTGTTTACATACCATTATTTATATTACAAAAAATTAAAAAAGCTATAACTTTTGTTTAAATTTTTTTCTATAGTTAATATTTTACGATTTACAGTCGTCAAAATGGTGAGAATTTGTGTAACGCTGCAGATTATTGCAATTAGGAAGTTTCCTATTTTAGAAATATCATGTACATTCAACCTCATTTAGTAGTCTTTCAGATAACTAGTCAAACAAAAAAAAATTATCTCGATATCTGAAAAACTCACGAACTTATTCAATTTCTTATTTGAATACTTCGCCTTGGCTGAAGTCCACCGTGACGTCACAATACTGACTTGCCATGCCGGCGGCGCGCCGTATGTTCCCTTTATTTAGTGTATTTGCTCGATTTTCTGAAATGTCACAAAATGTCGAGCCGAATTTTCGAATTTCGCCGTGCAATTTACGATCAGGTTTATCGCGACATCATACGGCCGTCCCAATGGTGTATTTCGAAAAATATGAACGTGCCAAAATTGCATGTTTTAGCAATTTTTTCGGCTCTCAAATGCAAGCTGGCTATAAACTGCCGGTGCCTGCCAGCGAGTATAAAGGTGCCCGCGCCCGCTCGCTGTTGGCGGAATCATGTATTGTGACGTAATCGAGCCTCAGCCCAGATGATCGCAGCATTTTAAACTTGGAAGGACCATAACTTTTTTATTCATAGAGATAATTTTTAAAAAAATTACAGATATTTTTTAGATTTTTACGACTATTTATTACGAAAAAATGAGAAAAATGGAAACTTCCTAATTATCTCCCCGTTGCTCCTATGTATTAATAATTATTATCAATAATGTAAATTAAATAAAATTTTCCAAAATATTTGCTTCAACTATATTCCTCCACGACGAAATGTATTAGTCTTACAGCATCTCGAAGTTTTGAAAAATAATGAAATTTTCGAACTATTGTAATTTGTAAACAATTGACAGTGGAAGAAAATTGTTTAAAAAATTCTAGAAAATTTTGTAATCTACAATATTGATAATAGTTCATTAGTGTACGTAGGAGCAAAGGAAACAGTACCTAATCGCAAAAATATGTAATATAGTGAAACATAAATTTTAACATTTTTGGGCGAGGTTAAATCGTAAAGTATTAGTAATAGAGAAAAATTTTTGTGTTGACAAATCAGTGAAATTTTGAAAAATTTCAATTAAAATCATTATTTTGAAGAAATAACACTACTGTAAGTCAATTTTATTGATTATGTAAAATTAATAATGAGTATTAATAGCGCCGGCATAACGGATTTTTACCAAATTCAAGAAACTGTTTCAATCTTCGAACTGTTGTAATTTTTAAACAATTGACTGTGAAAGAAAATTGTTTAAGCAAAAAATTGGGAAAATTTTATAAACTACAATGTTGACAGTACCTAATTACTAAGTAGGAGTAATTGGAGCAAAAGACTTGCAAGAATCTGCAGCGAAGCACAAATTTTCACAAATTTGACAGCTGTAAATCGCAAAATATTAACAATAGAGAAAAATAGTTTAAATGAAATTTGTAGCTTTTTACATTTTCTACAATATTGGTACTACCTAATTTTAGGGTAGAACTAATAGGAAAGAAGATAATTGGAATAAACTTATTTTGGACGGCATTTTTTCAATATGGTGGCCGTAGCGGCAACGATATTTTTATGGAAAACATTAATTAATAATTGAGACAACCTCTTGTACATTATAGAAATAAAGAATTCTTCATAGGAATTATAGTACAGTAACTAGAGGTTTTAACTTCGGAATAATGTCATATTGAACGTATTTCGTTCATGTTTGGCAATATAATAGTAAATGTTTCACAGAAAAGTTTCTGTATTGTGCGGGGCTTGCTAATTTATAGGAGGTGGATGCCACCCCCTCTCAGGGGGTGGCACTTAAAAAAAAATATATATATATATATATATATATATATATATATATATATATATATATATATATATATATATATATATATTTATTGGAGCTGGAGAAGAATCGAATTTTAAGAAGAAAAGGTTCTTTGCAATTTTTCACATAAATTGATAGTTTTTAAGTTATAGCGACTTCAAAATTGCGATTTTGGCTTTAAAAAAAGGTATTTCCAAACGGCTTTCGTCAAGAATCTCGAAAAGTATTACTTTATCAAAAAAATGTAACAGAAAGTACAAAATGGGAATTATTTATATTTTTTGTTTATTGATGTAGGATTAATAATTTTGGATATATTCAAGTTTATATTTGGTATTCAAAAGTGTTTCGAAATTACTTTTAAAGTTTAAAACGCATTTTTTTTTCTAAAGCAAGTACTTTAAATAAAAAAAAAATTTTGAGCATCTAGGTAATGCTACATCTTAACGAAAAACTGTATTTGAGATAATTTTTTTAAATTACTGGATAATTAAAGTAACAAAATGGCGACCTTTTTATATAAAAAAATATAAATACGCACATTTTTCCGTCATAACTTCTTTATTTCTTATGCTACAGGAACGAGTAAAAAATAATTTTAAAGTGCAATTAATTGTCTTTAATTTCATTTATTAGCATGCGTGACGTAGGTGTCACAATTTCTGAGATATTTAACATTTAAACTGCATTTTTCGTCTTATAAACGTTCGGACGCTATTTGTAAACTTTCATATCTCCGAAACTATTAAATCTATGTAAATAAATAAACAAGCGAAATTGATTATCAGTTTATGAGCTCTATTTTTGGTCTCTACCCATTTTTCAATAAAAGTAATATTTATTGAGATATTTGGAAAAGGAAAATAAATTATGTTTTATCTAAAATACCTTTATAGTTTAAACTGTCATAACTTCTTTGTGTTTTATGGTACAGAAACATATAAAAAAAACAGTTGAAAGCTTAATTAATAACCTATTATTCTACCTATTAGCATCCTGGACGTCGGTGTCACAGTTTCTGAGATATTTAACTCTCACTCTAAATAATTATCTCATGAACACTTGGATGCCAAATGCAAACTTAAATATCTCCGAAATTATTAATCCTACATCAATAAACAAAAGATATAATTAATTCTCAGTTTATACTTTCTGTAATTGGTCTGTAACATTATTTCGATAAAGTAATACTTTTCGAGTTACTTGACGAAAGCCGTTTGGAAATACTTTTTTTTAAGCTAAAATCGCAATTTTGAAGTCGTTAACTAAACTTAAAAACTACCAATTTATGTGAAAAATTGCAGTTTTCACCCCCTATAAATTAGCAAGCCACAATATAGAAACTTTTCTGTGAAGCATTTAATATTATACTGCCAAAAATGAACGAAATCCGTTCAATATGACATTATTCCAAAGTTTTGCATATTTTTTACATCTAGGTACTGTACTATTATTCACGGGTCAAATAATAGATTGACTGTACTATTAATAAATTCTATTCAATGTTTAATGCTAGTCCTTAACATATGACATAAATTGTGAATTTAAAATTGAACCTCTTTCAGCATTTTCTTTAAAATTAGGTATAATTTCATTTGGTAAAATGTGAATTTACTTGTTAAACTAAAAAAAAGACCAAAAAAAATAAAATGTTAAAAAAATTTATAAAAAAAAAGTAAAAAGTAAAATAAAAATAAACTACAAATCAACTTTATAAGTAGATGAAAAATACATAAAAATATATGTACCTATAATAATATAGAAATAACAACTAGAAAAATATATCTGTGATAGAAATTTACTAATTGGACTTAATTACTTCCACATCCAGCGGAAGTATGGTAACGCAAAAAAAAATTGAAAATTTTTATTATTCAAATAAGCTTAGAATGTCATGAAAAAAATTTCTGCTGTCCGTCGGTCTGTCTGTAACTTTTTTTTGTGCGCACGTTTACTCTGGAACCATTTAAGATATTGACTTGAAATTTGTTACACACGTATGTATTTTAATGAGATCTGGAACTAGATTATATTTTGATCTTATTTCGTTGAAGGGTTGGGGGATAAATTAGGGTAAATGGGGGTAAATAGGTAAATCAAGCAAGTAAGAGTCCATGGAATCGGTATTTAGTAAATATAAGAGGAGCTAACGTATTAAAAAAAAATTGACATTAGCCATCCCTGTTACCACCGCCACCTCATTATTAAAAGGGGTAAAAAAATATTGTGATTTAGTGTGTGTGCAAGAACCAAAGTCATCAAATTTTTTTTCACTACCAACGATTTCAAATATTATATTATTAAAGTTCCATAAACAATTATTTCCACATAGTGGAGCACAAATATAGTATTTTCGTTGTAAGAGACTTGAATAGGAAGTCTGGATGTGGAAGTAGCGATTCCTTAGGCAGCGGTTTTTACTTTTCAATTTACGTATATAATACCAATAAATATACCTCATACGCTATTTTACATAAAAGGAATTAATCAAAGCAGCGAGGGAAAAGCTATTAAAAAATCTGCCAAAAATTACTTCAAAGAAAATTTCCATTAAAGTCGAAAGGGGTAGTATAGCGAGGCAACATTTACTTCTTTGGTGACTAAACATCTTTCTAATGGGAAAATATCCCATTATGTAGATTTTGTTAGAAATCGTACGCAATTTAAACTAACATAGCCATCTATTTTTTATTTTTTGTTTTAATGCCTTCATTTTTATTATACCTTATTTGGTTACCTTTAATATGAAACATAATTTCGATATCGTTAATAATTAGCGAGATACAAGCAAAAAAACTTATTCGAAGCACAATTTTTCCAATTTTTTGAGTTCAGTATTTTTAGTATGTCTAATAGTAGATCCTACTTTCTACTGTCAACTTTCAAAACTTTATCAGTTATTTTCGTCAAACGTCGTAATTTGTTTCTATTTGACTGGGGTACTTGATGCCCAAGTGTTACATAAAATGCTTCTAGAATTAAGAGAAACAGATAAATAGTCTACATAAAATTTTAATTTGGTCCCAGTTTTTTAGAGTTGTGACACTTGCTTAAGAAGTATGGTAACTTGCATAATTTAACACAATTTCACATATTTTGATTGTATGTGGAATGGCCAAATGTTTACAAAATCAGTCATGCAAACAATCGTAGTCTGTGTTCCAAATATTCTCTTCTTATAAAACCTAGATTTGACTCGACCGAAGAAATTGTCATATTCGTGTCTATGGGAGACTAGGAATTAAAAATGCATAGTACAGTAGGAACAGCTCCTTTCAATGGTAGAGGTACTACATCGTGACTGTAAAGTGACTCCGCTCGTTCACATTCCACTAACAATTTATGGTGAGAAATGCATTCAGATACCACAACTGAGCATACTGATTGCTCCATTTCATTAATCTGACGTCGCTGTAGATTACCTAAATAAAGTCAGATCCGAGAATGGTTTAAACTCAGGTGTCACCTGATCTAAATCCAATTGAACAGTGTTTATTGAAGTATTTCATTATTTTTTCAATGATGCAGATCTTTTGAATAACTGTATTTAAAATTCAGGGCTGTGGATAAAAGTTGAAAATTGGACAGAGTTGTTACCTAAGAGCAATTTATTTGAAGTCAACTAACACAGTAGAATATTTATGGAATAAAGCTGACATATCATCGCTTATTATATTTTTTTCTAGCATTTTGTGTATGTTACTCATTCTAATTGCGTTAACCATAGCTACAATTCACTACCTCCAGCTAGACTTACACTACCGTATAGCACTGAGTGATATGTGTATAGTAATTTTTCACTTGATATTAGAATTTCTTGTATTCATGTTCGGTACAGGGCTTTGCAGTCCTGGCGGAAATCATACTCAGTTAGATAACCTGTCAGTATATTTGTTTACATTTGCAGCGGGATGTCTTATACCATTAATTCTCTGTGTAGCTAGGTACATTGTTAATTTGTAACATTGATATTCATCCAATTTTTTGCCATTGTACATATTTGCATTTGAAAACCGTTGTGTTCCCATGTGTAATTCTTTAACATAAAGCATAAATTCAAGAGGTAAGCTTTTATAATGGCATTCCATGAAGCAGTTACGAGTACTTGTTACACAGACTTAAGTTTTGGAAGAAAATGAAAAGGAATTGTCTGATTTATTGCCAATTACTAATGTAAACTATAATAACCTTGTTAGGAATATTTCAACGTTGGAACATATCAAACGTATATTACTATTGACTATTTTGTTTTTATAGAAGTTTACACCGTAATAATATAATATGTTTGTTTTTTACAATGATCTTTCGGCTGAAAACCATTTTAAAATTTAAATAGTTAACATTTTGGTCGGTAGTACGTTGGGTACAAAGCATTTGAATACTGAAAGAAAACATTTGACTTAAATACATGCTTTGGTTAGTATTCGTTAAATAAGGTTTGTGATTGTCAAGAAAAAGATTTAAATACTTTTTAAAATAATTAAACAATGCTTCGTAAATAAAACACTTGTCTAACATTTATAACTTATCCACCTTCATATACTGCTGAAAAATTTTCAGAATCTACTTAATATAATATAATGAAGTACATTATCACGTTCCATAACCTAAAAAAATAATATTGTAAAGACAGATCATTTAAAACTACTATAACTTCTTCCTTACCTATTCCCCTTGATTTATAAACTGTCTAACTAAATGGTTAAGTACTCATTTAAACTACTTCAAGTGCTTGATACTTGAAATAGTTTAAATGAGTCTTTGCCTATTAAACTACTTCAAGTACTTAATACTTGAAGTAGTTTAAATGGGTACTTTGCCCATCCCTGGTTCGCATCCGAATGTTTATAAGTAGGCGAAGTATTTAGTTAAAATGTTAAATATCTCAGAAACGATGACATTTACGTAAAAAATGCTAACGATCGAAATTAAACGTCATTAATTATGTTTTCAAATGATTTTTTAACAGTTTCTGTAGCATAAAAAAATATAGAAGTTATCGTCGAAGCAATGTGCGTCTTCACATTTTTTTAATAGAAGTGTCGCTATTGTTACTGTAATTTGTCAGTAATTAAATAAAATCTCAAATACTGCTATTTGCTAATGCTTATTTTTTTTACCCAGTTATTAAAGCACTTGCAAAAAAAATTACACTTTAAACTATAAAGATGCTTTCCAAAAAACGTATTTTTTTTTCTTTCAAATATCTAATAAGAACAACAGAAGGCATTTTCCTATCCAGCAGACATTAACGAATATGTTTTTGCTTGTTGTCGCCATTTCACGACTGAGTCCAACGAAAATTCTATATGTCATTTGGCTTCCATACTATTACTACTGGAGCCCACCCTAAGTGTCCGTGCACCCCCCCCCCCCCCGATCCTTTAGGATAAAGTTTCTCATAAAGATTAAAGCCTAAGAAAAATAAAGTGCATACAATTTTCTACAATTTTGTTCCTATACAATATTTACATTAGAGTTACTATTTTCCAGATAAATGATTCAGCCCTTAAGATAAAATACAAGATTCAATATAAAACGTAACACTACGGAGGCCCACCTTAACTATCCGTGCACCCCCCGATCCTTGGGGACAATGTTCTTCATAAAGATTAAAGCCTAAGGAACAATTTAAGACATGTCCTAAAAAAGAAGCTGGCTGTACTTTCAAAATGGCGTCCGTTTAAAAAAAAATGCATATATTGTTTTTGTCATTTAACACAAAAACTAAAAAAGATAGAGAAAAACTTTCTGCACAAAAAACAAAGTGTATAAAATTTTCTACAATTTTATTCCTATACAATATTTGGATAGGAGTTACCGTTTTCCAGATACCACTGTTACCGTTTTCGAGATAAATGTCTGCAAATTATAATATTATTATTATTAATTTTTTTCAGTTTATTTTATTTCATTTTTATGTTAATAATATAAAGTTATATTATACGCCTTACAATAATTGTCACAGTTATTTCTTTTAAGTGATTTACCGATATATGAATTTCCATGTTTTCTTAATTTTGGACTAATTAATCTGGAAAATGGTAACTCCTATCAAAATATTGTATAGGTACAAAATTGTAGAAAATTTTATGCACGTTGTTTTTTGTTGAGAAAGTTTTTGTCCATCTTTTTTAGTTTTCGTGTTAAATGACAAAAACAACATTGGCAACAGTTTTTTTTTAACATATGGCCGCCATTTTGAAAGTACAGCCAGTTTTTTTTTTAGAATATGTCTTAAATTGTTCCTTAGGCTTCAATCTTTATGAAAAACATTGTCCCCAAGTATAGGGCGGGGGGTGCACGTACAGCTAGGGAAGGCTCCCCGACTATATATGTATAGGCAGATATTAAATAGTGATACTCCCATGCAGTGCTGCAATCGTAAAAGTCAAGGTTGGTAAAGGCGTGAGTTTCATAGAAATTCTCTTTGAGTGATTTGGCTTTGGGCCGAAATCAATAAGCTATGATTAATGTAATACCGTAAATTAAGACAAGATCAAAGAAACAGCCATCTAAAGTAACAACAAAGGAAAATAAATGATCCAGAATGGCAGCAATTTATAAACGCTAACTTAATGAAAAATTCTGTAATAGTATATTACGTAATAAGTGTTGTAAGAAGCATATTACGCACAAATGGAAAAGTTACGCACAATGCCGCGTAGCGGTGAGTGCGTATCTCCATGAGTGCGTAATTGCTTTACAACTCGAATTATGTACTCTACTTTACCTACGATAATATTTATTTATTTATTTAGGAAAATCTGGATTTAGTTTACTTGTCAACAAATATTATGTCAGTTTTGACAGCGTTTGAAAATTATGTAGGCGCATTTGTTTTTTTAAGCCCCGCGTCAGCGATATAAGCCACCTATAATTGCGTGTCCCGTGCGTTTTGTTTACCGTGCGATTTGTTTACAGTGTGATTTGTTTACAATATGTAAAGTTCAACTTACATAGATGGCAGGTAGTGTGTTTTTTACTATTTACAGTGGTGATCGTAGGTAAAATTATTTTCACTACAGTTCCCTCTCTATTTGTCACCTTTCAATTATTAACATGTTTTCTTTTAGGTTACGAAACTATATATATATATATATATATATATATATATATATATATATATATATATATATATATATATATATATATATATATATATATATATATTTTTTTTTTTTTGGCTAAAAGTATATCAGATTTTCTTCTTTCGCAATATTGTCAACTGTATTTGAAAAATTATTTTCCTTTGTAATTTCTTAATTAATTTTTTTAGACAACCGCTCTGTATATTTTCTTTTTCTTCCATGATAACTATGTTAACTCTATACCAAATGTTACTATCTTTTCTCACATACTACCCATTAATTACTTATATATATATATATATATATTTTTTTTTTTTTTTGGCTAAAAGTATATCAGATTTTCTTCTTTCGCAATATTGTCAACTGTATTTGAAAAATTATTTTCCTTTGTAATTTCTTAATTAATTTTTTTAGACAACCGCTCTGTATATTTTCTTTTTCTTCCATGATAACTATGTTAACTCTATACCAAATGTTACTATCTTTTCTCACATACTACCCATTAATTACTGAGTTTCTTTTAGGTTATTTTCGCGATTTACAAAAAATGGTGGGTGATGGAGCTAAATGGATGGATCAGTATATTTTTTATTTCTCTCTTGGCAATAGCGTCTACAATTTCCCAAATATTGGTTTTCTTCCCTTTTGTAAGCGATGGCAAGTAGTTACCAATAAAGTTATGAAGCTTTTATAATGGAATCAATTCCAATGCTAAAAAAGTTAACCATAGTAACAACAGTGTTAAGAATTAGGGTCCTTGTCAAATTTCTGCGTACATATTTATGTGAATTTTTGTCTTATTTTTTACGTAGAATTAATTTATAGACCTCAATTTAAAAGTATTACCACAGAATAAGGAACTACTAGAAGCGACAGTTTCAGCATCGCCTTTAATGTTTCTTGATAAATTTTTGTGACCATCGCTAACTTGTTGTAGGTAGTTTCGGCGGCAAATTTAAAAAGCATGTTTACAAAAAATTTTTATACAAGTTTAATACAATTACGTTATTCGAAGAATTCTATTTATAACAGGTATTAAAACTATTAAAATAAAAAATCGTTTATTTATTGCCATACAAACTGAATAAACTTATATCTACGAATAATTGATAGTACCATAAAAACATTTTAAGTATGAAACTATGAACAAAAACGATGAATTTGGGAATAGACAAGTCACAAAATGTATTGAAATTAATACAACGTCTTACCTGAGAAAATCTTCAATTTCTTACTTGGTGGTTACCCTGGGGATTTTTTTTTAATATTGGCTTTAAACTGCCCAGTTGAGGGAAAATAGTAGGTAGTGATGTTGGTAGCAATCTATTTTGGTACATCTTTGTTATCATTTTGGTCTCAAAATGACATGCACACAACTTAAAGTTGTTGCTAAGTTTGCCTGAATTTTTTCTTGCTAAATCCTCACGATCGTACGTTGCCAACCTAAATAAGACAATGGCTTGTCCTGTCATTCTGCTTGACCAGTCCCGAGCAGCACAAATGGTTCCACCTCGTTTACTCATCATATCGCTGATAGTAATTACTAATCGTAGTTAACACAACACGTAGCACTTTCCCCTTATGATTTCTTACCTATGCAGAGTTAATAGCCCTAATACTTGGTAAAAATATATTTTGATATTATGTCACAGAATGCCATTTATTGTTTTAACCTAAAACGATAGATGAACTGACGGATGTACCTACAACAAAATGGCGTCAATGGAATTTTGTCGGGAAGCCTAAGTGTCGCTTCTGGTAGTTCTCTTTTTTGTGGTATTACTCCAGTCAATCCATCGAATTGTAGGCCCTGAAGAAACATTAAATATAGTGGAAATTTTATTTTAGAATTGTAGGGCTGAAGGCCCTGATTAAGAAGTTAGGCCGATAACTTGTCATAAAGTATAACCACAGAATAAGGAACTACTGGAAGCGACAGTTTCAGCATCGCCTTTAATGTTTCTTGATAAATTTTTGTGACCTTCGCTAACTTGTAGATAGTTTTGGCGGCAAATTTAAAAAGCATGTTTACAAAAAAAATTTATACAAGTTGAATACAATTACGTTATTCGAAGAATTCTATTTATAACAGGTATTAAAACTATTAAAATAAAAAATCGTTTATTTATTGCCATACAAAGTGGATAAACTTATATCTACGAATAATTGATAGTACCAAAAAAAACATTTTAACTATGAAACTATGAACAAAAACGATGAATTTGGTAATAGACAAGTCACAAAATGTATTGAAATTAATACAACGTCTTACCTGAGAAAATCTTCAATTTCTTACTGGGAGGTTACCCTGGGGATTTCTTTTAATTTTAGCTTTAAACTGCCCAGTTGAGGGAAAATAGTAGGTAGTGCTGTTGGTAGCAATCTATTTTGGTACATATTTTTTATCATTTTGGTCTCAAAATGACATGCACACAACTTAAAGTTGTTGCTAAGTTTGGCTGAATCTTTTCTTGCTAAATCCTCACGATCGTACGTTGCCAACCTAAATAAGACAATGGCTTGTCCTGTCATTCTGCTTGATCAGTCCCGAGCAGCACAAATGGTTCCACCTCGTTTACTCATCATATCGCTAATAGTAATTACTAATCGTAGTTAACACAACACGTAGCACTTTCACCTTACGATTTCTATGCAGAGTCAATAGCCCTAATACTTGGTAAAAATATATTTTGATATTATGTCTCAGAATGCATGTTTACGAAAAAAATTTATACAAGTTGAGTACAATTACGTTATTCGAAGAATTCTATTTATAACAGGTACTAAAACTATTAAAATAAAAAATCGTAAAGAGGAGTAAAATCAGTTTCTTTGGAATAATATATAGTTTGAAAACGAAGAGTATATTTCATTTGATCAACATATTTTTAAAATCGTAAATATCGCTAGTAAAACAAATCAAAATAATTCAGATAATTGTATTATGAACAAGTTCTGAACAACGTGTGACTGTATTAAAATTTGAGCAGTACATTAGTGTTAGTATGTTTTTTATGAAAAAATGTTACTGTCAAATACAGATTCTATTAAAATTCAAATTTACTGCAACAACCCAATTGTATGCCAGATATCGTTCCCTATTGTCTGTACGTATTATTGTACTAAATTTACTGTTGCTGATTTGTCGTTGATCCTGAGATATAGAACACAATTATATTGCTGTTCACCTTATTATTTCAGACACAGCATTTAAGGCCTACTAGTTCACTGTTGTATTTTGTAAACTCCTTTTCCAGCAGACAAATATTTGTCAGGGTTAAAAGTCCCCGTACATTCCAAATTCCAGCAGGATTTCTTGCATAGCTTTTATTATATCCACACTAGTAATTTATCTTACCTAAGAGTCTAGTGGACCAGCTTCCTACGCCCAGTATTCCATTTCGCACTCCTCTATCTCATCTAGACTGTGTCAGTTGGTGTTTGGAGCACAGGAGCTGTTCGAACCCCATTAGCTTTCATAATCATGAACTTTGATGGAAAGAATTGAATGCGATAATTTCCCCCTTAGTATATACACTTTTAGTGACAGCGCCTCGCTACTATTTGAATCGCAGACACAAACTTTGTAAAATTGCAGTACTTGACTTTTAAAGAAGTTCTTCAATAGCCTGAGTTCTTTAATTGCAGCTTTGTTGAGATCCTTACCACTACCTGGAACTCACATGGGCAGACACACTTATTTCTTTGAAGTAGATCTGTCTCTCAAGAGGATTTCTAAGATAGCTCCTCGCTCTAATATATGTAAAGATTTTATATTAGATAAATAAAATATTAGATTGTAGGATTTTTACTCAAATAGTTGCAGAGTCAAATTTAATCTACAAATAAATAAATAAGAGAGTACAAACTCTCTTATTGAAATGTCGAGAAAACTTTTAGGTAAACTAAGTTACAAAACTTCCGAGTATGATCTACTACAAACGTATTTGTTTGGAGAGAATTACGATGGCAAGAATTGCTTTTCAAATATTCACCTCGACGGTTCTAATATTGCAGTCATAAACAAAAGGCAATTATACTTCCTCGACGCATTTTAAAATGGAAATAATAGTGTAAAGTTGTATATTATCAAATATTTTACAACAAACTAATTAGTCCATCGGAATTATACAAAAAAGGTTCTCGATATTTTTAGTGCAGAAATGTGACATATACCAAATTGAAGGTTTTTACATTAGAAACAAAATTGTCACAACCCACAGTCGTAAAAATGGGTGATTTCCGAGAAATAGACGTATATATAATTTTGAATTTTCAACTTTTAAAATCAGCCTGAAGTCTGAAATCTCCATATACATCAAATTTCATGTAAATCTGTCATAAGGTTGAATTAGTACTTAATTTGTACTATAATTACCTTTCTGAATTTTTAATTTTTGAGATCATATTCGGTATCGGCTAAAGTACCCACTAACTAGCATTTTTAATGAAGCTCCCACGAAATCTTCCCGGCGCATTCGCCATATATTAAAATATTGTCAACTAAAAGAATCTTGTTTCCAATTTTTGCTCACTTTATATTAGACGTGCAGCTTGATGAAATTAATATGAGATGAGGCCACCACCGAGCTACACCTTACAGTTTGAGAAGATTTCATAGAAGTCGCTTAAGTAGTGATTAAACAATTATAGTAATAGAATTACTATTTAAAAATATCTGCTTCACTAGTCAAGAATGTTTCTAACATCGAAACGAGTAAATGTCAATAAAGATAGTTTCGTGCAATTATTAGTTTCACACAACCCAGCGACCGAATAGGTTTTGAAACTCGAACAGCATCAATTTAATGGATTTCAAATGGAAATTATCGTATTGATCGAACTGTGTAATTTGTAAATTTAATTGAACACTAATAATTAGAATTCCACTGAACTGTTTTAACGGCGTATGTATTAATGTAAAAGGTTATTCAAATTGGATAACTCAGCCCAATTATCTCCAAATGGTGACGATAATTCTAAAAACAATTTTCTACAGGATGTTCGAAGACAAATACCACCATATAAACCCTAAATTCCTTGGTTTCTGATATAAGTATAGGGAATTTTCCGATATTTGCAAAAGTTTTTAACAAATTTGTTCAATAAATTAAAAGGAGGGGTATAAACTAGAAAATTGATCCCAAAATGACAAAAAATTTAACTATATTTTTTTTATATTTCTCATTATTTTAGTAAAATACAGGACACTAACTTAACGCTACAATAAATTAAAAGTAAAAATGGCTACGTTTTCTTCACGAGAAAAATCGACAAACCGAGATCAAAATGGCTTTTTTTTGGAAAATTGTACCCTTTTTTTACTATATCGAGTTTTTTAGACATGAGCGCATTTTTTTAGCAATTTAATTTTTGTATTTTTATATTTGTTGACGTCTAAAGAACAACATGTAAAAAAATCGCCATGCTAAAAAAATGCGCTCATGTCTAAAAAAACTCGATATAGTAAAAAAAGAGTACAATTTTCCAAAAAAAGCTATTTTGACCTCAGTTTGTCGATTTCTCTCGTGAAGAAAACGTAGTCATTTATTGTAGCGTTAAGTTAGTGTCCTGTAGTTTACTAAAATAATGAAAAATATTTAAAAAAATATAGTTAAATTTTTTGTCATATATTGGGGTCAATTCTTTTAGCTTATCGATACCCCTCCTTTGGCACGCATATCTGTAGTATTTAGGATTACCCGTAGCAATGCTGTGTTTAAAAAAAAATCATGGTCGCACTAGGAAAAATTATATTTTTTGTTAAAGTCATAAAAATAAAACAAAAATATTTACGAGAGCTACATAAATAATAATAATAACGTTTGTTATAGTCCATATAAATATATGCATATTATTGATAATAAATTAACATTTAAACTTGAGGCAACTGAAAAACAATACAATTATTGATCATAGTTTCAGCCCCATTAGCAAAACTATTATATCACGTGTTCATAATAAAAAAATTTAAAAAAACATGAATAAAAGTATAGGCTAGTGCCAAAGCAGATTTTGAATGCTGAAAGAAAAAAATATTTACAGGCAAAGACCAGTCGGGGGATTTAGTTAAGGTTATAATGAAGAGAAAAAACAAAAATTAAACACGAGATAATGTGAAATCGTGAAAGGGTGCTGTTTAGGGGTTGAAAGTGGTCTTTTGCGATTTTCGGCGAAACGTGACCTCCTAGCAGAAAATGTCCTTCACAAAAGTTGTAGCGTTAAGTTAGTGTCCTGTAGTTTACTAAGAATTATTAAGAAAATCTGAAAATTTTCATATAATGCATTTTTCATCATAACCTCAAATTTTCCGAGAAAATGGTCTATACATGTTGATAGTTTATTTTTCATGGAACGGCTTAAAATTGAGAAAAACCAAAAAAATTACTTTTCGGATCACGAATTTTTCAATATTATACATTATTTTCAATATTTTTTTATTATTTATGTAAATAATGGATTCAATTTCAATGGCAGAATTTACTTCAATGTAATATTAATAAAGTTGAATGAATTTAATTGAAGAAAGTGGCGGAAACCATCTAATTTTTGGAAAAGGTCAAATACTTGTAGCTCATCGTGCCAAATATACAAATCTGGTACGACAACAACTCAATCTTAATAAGGTTGAAAATTACCCCCATTGGGATAGGGGTAAAAACTACCCCCACAGACGGACGAATTTCATTACTTCTAATATCCTGGAACAAATATTCAGGCATTTGTAGTTTTACGCAGGGTAGACAAATATGGAGTAAATTTATACATTAGGCATTAACCAGTTGCGTTTTATTTATTATACCATACCTGCTTATTCAACTGTTTATCTTAACTTTTTCAACTTATCTATCTTTTAATCTTTGTAAAGCTATTCTTTTTCCTATTTATATTATACTTTCGACCGTCAATCCCAATGCATTCTTTTCTTATGATTTTTCTTTCTTATCTTCAAAATATTTTTCCATGATTTTCCTTTCCTTTTTTTTTTTAGTCATAGATATAAGATATATCTCTTCAGTGACCAGTTTTTCTATCTATGTAAGCTATATACCTAAATTAACTAAATTTCCGTCCATATTTGGGGGTAGTCTTTGCCCCCACTCCAATAGAGGTGATTTTCAACTTTATTAAAATGATTGGGTGGTTATTGTACCAGATTTATATATTTGGAGCAATAAGCTACAAGTATTTGAACCTTTCCGAATTTTAATAGCACCCATATATATGACATTTGAGCATGGGAGTAGCTCTTACTTGAGGGTAGTCTCTAGTCATGTATTGGCACGAATTTACTCCATATATGTTCACCCTGCCTAAAACTACAGAAGCCTGATTTTTTTCCCCGTTTTGAAACTTATGAGGTGTGGGGGTAGTTTTAACCCTCCATAGGGTTGAGTCTCAGATACAAAAATTTGGCATTTGTACATGTTATTTACACTCAACTGCGTCTTTTGAGTTTTAGCGGTAGTTTTCACTTTCCATAACCGCGGATTTCGGTTTAGTTTATAGAAATAGCTTACTGTGGCTCGAATTTATATTCTCTACTCTCGACCACAGAACATCTACCATTTTTCACACTTCGTTAAGAGTTATTACATTATTTCTATGATTTTACACCATTTTAAGGGATGTTTTTGACTTAAAAACAAAACTGACACGATAGATCCTTTTTTGGACTACGGATTCGGATTCAGCTTCGAAAAATACACCAAATCCATATCATTTCGTCCGCTGCACAGAACTTTTTTCTTTTTGTGTGGCTGTGTTATGTATTCAAATTATTTTATTCAAATATACTTAAAACAGATTACTCGTTATACTATTTATTTAGTGAAAAAATAGTAAAATATACGTTAATAAAAATGCGCACTGAACCAGGAAGTCTTAACTCTAGCTTACGACTTTCAGTACGGTACGGTGCATTGTCATGAAACACTTAAATTTCAGGGTGGTTTTCGCCACTTTCTTCAATTAAATTCATTCAACTTTAGTAATATTACATTGAAGTAAATTCTACCGTTGAAATTGAATCCATTATTTACATAAATGATAAAAAAATATTGAAAATATTATATAATATTAAAAAATTCGTGACCCGAAAAGTAATTTTTTTGATTTTTCTCAATTTTAAGCGGTTTAATGAAAAATAAACCATCAACATGTACAGACCATTTTAAAGTAGATATTTCAACGGTTAAAATGAGTCCAGGTAGAATATTACAATCGAAAAAAACACCAATAAAGTTTTCCGTGGAAGATTTGGGTTTTTTTTTTGAAAAATGTAAATATCTCGGAAACTACTTGTTTCCCAGATTCCAAAAAAATCATGTTTATTCAATGTAAAAAAAGTATATTGTCATAAAATTTCATGTAAATTGAATTATTTTTACGAGAGAGAAAAAAAAACCGAGAAATCGGTTTTCCGCCATTTTCTCGGAAAATTTGAGGTTATGATGAAAAATGCTTTATATGAAAGTTTTAAATTTTCTTAATATCCACAACTTTTGTGAAAGACATTTTCTGCTAGGAGGTCACGTTTCGCCGAAAATCGCAAAAGACCACTTTCAACCCATAAACAGCACCCCCATTTCACGATTTCACATTATCTCGTGTTTAATTTTTGTTTTTTCTCTTCTTTATAACCTTAACTAAATCCCCCGACTGGTCCTTGCCTGTAAATATTTTTTTTTCAAAAAGGTATTGGCACTAGCCTAGTATGACAGTACTAAATAATGAAGTGAGAACGAAATAAAGTTGCAAATTAAAACTTGATTAAATTAAAATTAAGATATGCACATTTAACTATAACGCTGAATGTAAGGAACATATTTATTTTATTTACGAGGATAAAAGAAACTGTTATAATAGCTTGAATTTAGATAACCCAGCATTTTTAAAAGTAGTCGGTACATTATCATATAAATGAAATATATTACATGAGAAGCTTCTACGATATAAAGCAATTTTATGAGGTGGAGGTGATATCATTCCTCTGATCCGCAAATTCAAGGTGCGAACATCACTACGTTATTTAATTTTGTTATTTAAATATGGGGGACATTTATTTACGATTAAACTATGGTACAATGTAGCACAATGAAACTGTCTTCTAGATTCCATGTTCAACCATTTTGCATCTTTCAATTCATGTGATACATGCTCATATTTCCTAAATATACCTTAAGCACGCCTTTTGGATTTTCTCTATTTTATTAGTGTCCATTTTATCCAGGCAGAGAAAATATACAACATCACAGTAGTTGAGACGACTTAGCACTAGCGTATCAGTAAGTTTAATTTTCAGAGATGGTGAAAGTAAATTACGGTTAGGATATAAACATTTTAAATTAGCATAGGCATTTTGCATACATTTTTTTATGTTTTTTAAACCGCAAATCTGTATCCATTTCGACACCACGATTTCTTGCCACTTTAGTACATACTAAATCAGTATCAGCTACTGCAACTCTCATATCTGCCTCCACCTGAGCTTTAAGTTTGCCAAATATAAGAACAGACGACTTCATTGGATTTATAGCTAATTCGTGATGTGTAGACATTTCGATAAGTCTTTGTAAATCATTATTGATAATGTCATTTGCCTGATTCAAATCGTTGCGAAAAAAAGAATAATATATTTGAGTGTCGTCCGCATATAAATGTACTTTACAATGATTTAGATAGTTTGTTATATTACATGTATATATAGAAAACAACAGAGGGCCAAAGGTTGATCCTTGTGGTAGTCCACACAATATATTTCCATAATTTGATCTGCCATTATTTGTTTCTACAAATTGAGACCTATTATTTAAATAATTTCTAATAAAAATGATAGCACTCTCCGAAAAGCCAATATAATGTAGAATAGCAAATAAAATTTCGTGGGTAATCGTATCGAACGCCTTTGAATAATCTAATAAAATTAGAGCTGTAGTTTTCCTGAGTCTATATCCTCAATAATATCATCCATGACACCTAGTAATGCGGTGGCCCAACCGTGGCCTGTGCGAAACCCAGATTGATATACTGGTAAAATATTATATTCATTAATGTGATTACGGATTTGAAAATTCATGATTTTTTCCACCACTTTGGATAACAATGGAAGAATGCTAAAAGGTCGAAGCTCACTAAAATTAGAAACGTCACTTTTTTTAGGTAGCGGAACTACACGTGATATTTTCCAAGAATCTGGAAAAATACCCTCTAGAAAGCATGTGTTTACTATATTAGTAATGCAAGGTAGAATACGTGGACAACATAAAAGTAACATATAAATAAATAAATAAATAAATAAACGTTTATTGTGCACAAAATAGTTTACACAAAAGGAAGAGGTTAGCCTAAGCTATCTTCCACCTCCCCATATACATTAGAAAAAAAAATTAATACTGTACGTAATTAATACTGTACATTACACCGAGAAAACCTATTAAACTAAATTTTTATATAATTACTTATATTATATTTCTTATAAATAAAAACGGTTAAAAAAAAAGCAAAAATCTGACTACAATTACAAAAAGCGAAATGGTATATTAATACATTTGCCGTAAGATTTAAGTAGTCCAAATGAACAAATTCTGTTCCAAAAATTTTGCAAAATATGGTTCCTACATTTTACAACATGTATAATTACATATTATAAATACTTTATAAATAGGTTCCATAAAGTATTATAATTCAAGAACATTTAAAACCGATAATAAATTCCAAACAGTTGTAATATTAATAATAAAAAAAAAGAGAAGCAAGAAGAATGATTCACTTAAAAAAAGAAATAAGAACTTTTTTTTTTAATTTTTACCTGCGTTACTGTATATAAAGAAAACATATATATGTATGTGTATTTAATTTGCATCTGATAGAAAACTTTTTACATTTTTCTTAAATTTATTGAGAGATAAACCTAAGTGATCTATAACATTATTTAACAAAACAGGTGCCAAATAAGAAAAACTGCCTTCATATTTTCTAGTCGAGTGTTGTGGAATTGTAAAGGTATTTGCTCTTATATTCACTGCATGAATATCTGATCTCTTAACAAGAAGTTTAAACAAATAAGAAGGCGTTTTGCTTTTTAATAATTTATATAAAAAGATGGAAAATAAGTAATAAATTCTATTTTTGATATTTAATTCATTTAGAGCCACGAGATAAGGTGTTATATGCACCCGAAACGGTATGCAACAAACAAATCGCATACAGGCATTTTGTATGCGCTGAAGTCTTAATTGATTATGCTGAGTAAGAAAATTGTAATACACTGCGCAACAATATTCTATATGCGGATAAATCAATGTTTTGACTAATTTTAATTTTACGTCTTGACTTAGTTGATATTTAAATTTGTACATTGACTTTAGTTTTAAAAATGTAATTTGAAAGATATGATCGACATGCTTCTCAAAAGATAGATGGTTATCTAAAATGACTCCTAAATTTTTCGCAGATTGTACCCAGTTTATATTTGTTCCATTAATATTTATTGTATGATCCCCCATAATGTTATTTATCTGCCTCTCAGGCCCTATACATAATGCCACTGTTTTATTCGGGTTAATACGTAAGCCATGATCTTCAGAATATTTTGCTGTATTGTATAAGTCTATGTTTATGTTTTCTATATCATTTTCGAGATTACTTATTGACATATATAATTCGAAATCATCAGCATAGAGATGTACTTGACAATGAGACAGGGTGAAGGGGAAGTCAAAAATGAATATAGAGAACAATATTGGTCCCAGGATACTACCCTGTGGTACACCTGATGATGTTTCTCTTATGGACGAATATAAACTATCATCAATTAAAACTCTTTGTGAACGACCTCTGACATAGCTACTTAACCAATTTATAGCACTATTTTCAAACCCAATGTATTTTAATTTTGCAAGAAGTAAATCAAAATTTACTAGGTCAAAGGCTTTACTCTGATCCAGTAAAACTAATATTGATGGCAATGATTTGTCCATTGCAGTGCTAATGTCATTTACAACTTTCAGTAGTGCCGTTTGTGTTCCATGTTTTTGGCGAAAACCTGACTGTATATCTGGAAGGATACTATTAACTTCAATATAGTCTTTTAACTGAAAAGACAGAGTTTTTTCGAGCAATTTGGAAAAAGTCGGCAGAATACATATAGGGCGTAGGTCGTTAAAACAGGCAGGAGTATTTATTTTTGGGATAGGTATAACGTTAGCAGTTTTCCATAAGTTTGGAAAAATACCATGTTTTAAAGACTCGTTAAATATGTGCTTTACAGCATCAATACAGTAGGGTAGAACTAGTGAAATCATTTTAACATTTATACCATCCACACCAAAAGCCTGAGATTTAAATGACTTTAAGGCATTAAAAATTTGCTGGTCATTTATTTCGACAAAATTAAAATGTGCATCTCTATTAAGTAGATTGCTGTTATAAAATGAAAATAAATCATTATTTATTGTTGACTGGCCCGCGACATTTAAAAAATAATCATTAAGTTCTTCCGGTTTTTGCAACTCGACTGGTAACATATTTTTTTTTTTTGACGGAGAATTAGTAGCAACACCCCATTCTGATAAATTTCTCCAAATTTTCTTTTGATCATTTTTATTTTTGTTTAGTACATACTGCATATATGCAATTTTTTCGCGTTTTATTGCCTCATTTACATAATTACGTATTGTGATATAGTACTCTCTGCTAGTTGCTGTTCTGGTTTTTATATATTTTTTGTGTGCTTTGTCTTTAGCTTTTATCATTAATTTTAAGTTATATGTTATATATGGCTGGTGTTTTCGCTTTTTAATTATGGTACATACTGGAGCATGCCGATCAAAAAGAGACACTATGCAGTTATTAAGTAATTCCACTTTTGAATTTATATCGTGTTGATTAAATATGTTTTCCCAAGGTACATTGTAAGTGGCATCAATAGCAAAGCTGTTCAAGTCAAATTTTTTATAATTTCTGTAAATAATAGTATCTTTACATACCTTTATATTTTCAATAAATATCTCACAGAAAACCATCATGTGATCCGTAATATTAAGCATATCCATTGTATCACAATTTTTTACCACAATATCGTTACTGGTGCATACAACATCTATCAGTGACTCTGTAGTAGCAGTTATTCTGGTTGGCTTTTTTATTATCTGACACAATTCAAAGTCACATAATAATGAAATAAATTTTATAGAATCGGGTGAATTTACATTTAACAAATTTATATTTATATCTCCCATGAATATCACTGAATTAACCTCCAAATATATACGTTCTAATACATCACTAAGTTCATTTAAACAAGCTAAAATGTTTGCACTAGGGGGTCGATAAATAATCCCTAAGGCCACTTTCTGTTTATTAAAATTAATAATTAACCACAGTTGTTCTAACCCATTGTCTGACGTAGATAAATGATACACTTTGAAAGTATAGGTAGACCTCAAATAGCATGCAACGCCTCCTCCTCTTCCATCCCGGTCATTCCTTATTAAATTGTAATTAGGTAAACACACATAATTGCTAGAAAAATCTGGCATTAACCAAGTTTCAGAAAGGCCAATTATTGAAAATTCGTTTTCCAAAACAATATCTTTGAAACTGTGAAAACAATTATTGAGAGACCGTATATTTACTTGACCTATCTTGACATTTACTTTTTTGACTTTGTAATGACTGGATTATTATTAATATATTTAATGTATAAGTCCTCTTCTCCATTTTCTTTCCGTTGATTGAGCTGACATATAATATTTTTTAAATATTCTCGTTGCAACATATGCAACATATCAATATTAATTTGATCAAACCCTGTAGATTTGGATTTTAGTTCCACTATATATTTATAAATGATCTCATTTGATACGGGCACAAATGAATAAATCATTAAAATTTGTTTTTAGATTTAGATTATAATATTGTAACAGTTCATTGTTCGGGGGAGAAATGTAAGTTAATTTCATTAGGTTTATTTAAAATTTCAGGAAGTGTGTTCACTCAGGCTTTATTACAAATATTAAGATCCTTAAGTTTCTTCCAAAGAGTTTTGGCATTATTTGCATTATTATTTATACAAAATTCAATACAAATCAACAGCAAATACTAAACACTTCATAATTTATTATAATTGTTACGTATAATTGCAATAATTATACTGACAATAAGTTAATGAAGAAAATTCGATTAAATAGAGAATATGCTACTGAAATAATTTATATTTCTAAATGCATAATCAATAGGTAAGAAGAAAATGAATAAATTGTCAAAACTATTGGAAGCAGAGATAAAAACATATCACATAATAATAAAAAACAAAACAACCGTGTCTTCAATAAGTGAAATCCGTGAATTCGTAGAGCGAAGAGTGAGGAAAGATGACGCGCGACGCCAGTCATTTTGAAATAACATCTGTGTTATACAGGGTGATCCAGAGAGACTGAACGTGCCGCTCAAACGAGCAGAAACCACCTCTCACTCATCGCTTGAGAGATGAGGAGGGGTTGGAGCTAAAAATGAATATTTTCCCGTTATCAGCGACCCCGAAAACGGGGAGATACTCGTTTGAACCGAATCATTTGAAAAAGAAAATGATTTTCCACCCCTCAGGAGGGTTTAATTAGCACCCTAGACCTGCTGTCTGGATTCCACTTACTCTATAACCCCCTTCCATGTTATTTCAAGTAAAACCCGTCGATAAATCACTCCCCAGACCCGTTTATATATGAAAACATAAAGGGATCCATAAGAGGAGGCCATTTCAGGGAGTTGCGGCGGTCAAAAACTTCTCGCACCACTTGCATCTTGTTTTGATGATTTTGATGCATATTTTTGTAACGCCACCTTCACTTATTCCAGATCGCTCTGAATATAGCAAAGTTTTATGCATTAAAGATGATCTTCGGTATTTAAGATACTATATTGTGTCTAAGATATTGAAAGGTAGGTATTTGGGATACTATGAAAACAGCTTGGAACACTTTTCAGTCTGCAACAAAAACACAAATAATACAAGATACATTGGAGGAGTATTTGAGGATACATATATTTCTCGGTTAATTAAAAAGTATTTAAAACGAAGCATTTAAGACACTTAGTAGCAGAAGTATTTTCAAGTTATCAGCTCTGTTCTGGTGTTTGGCCTACTTTGCATTAGTACATTAAGTAGGTAATATATAGCTGCTATACTTTTTTGAAGTTTTGAATCAGAAAAAGTGTAAAGTATGATTGTCACTTAAATTTTGAAATGTTTTAAATTTTTTATTTTTTTTTGTATATTAAATTATTTTAATAAGAATAGTATTGAATCACGACGCGCGTAAGAAGAATTTCTACACTTAAAAAACGAGAATTTATTTTTCTCCTCACATTTTAACAAATGCCCTTGAAATAAACTTAATTATTTGTAGATTAATTAATATATTTATTAGTAACACTTCATGTGGGAAATTTGCCGTTTCTACTTGTTTTTATTAAGACCGATAATGAATGATTACTGGCTCTGCCGTGGAGCTCACGAGTTTATACGTGATTTGGCTCCAAACTCGAACATTCTAAATCACGAATATTCTATTAGATCTGTCCAGAAAAGTCAAAGTGCACTCCCTGCAAATACGGACCGAGGTATTAGTCCAAGGTAGATGGATTTATTCAATTTTTAATTAATTTTAAAAACAATTAGAATATTTATAATTAAAATAAATGATGTTACGCGACGTTAATGTAATTATCATCTAAGTTTTGGAAAAGAAGTTAATCGAAAATAAATAGTTAAAATAAAGTACATGCGAACGGCAGGTTTCGTAATGGGTATCTCTCATTACGCATAGACCGATGTGATGACTACACCAACTTGAGGCACAATTAATTGCCCGGTCTTCAACTTAAACCCCGGTAACCTCAAGAAGGCAAAGTTCAGCGTTGTCGACAATCCTAATGCTTCTGTTATAGAATCCAACCTGTCTTGTACCTGCTTTACAAGTAAAAATGTTATTTGCTGCAAATGAACATGCCGTGTACAAGTGAAATAAACCTTTTCCAATTTTTCAACTTTAAAACGATTGCGAAACACGCATATAAGGAGAAAAGAATTATATTGGGGTATTGACGGCACTAAAATAAATATTAATGTTCTTTTTTATCTGCGACCTAGATAGTGAATCAATACACGATTTAGATTTACATACTTATATAAATAACAGGGCGTCTTCCAGGCATAAAACTTGTCATTATTTTGAGGCAAATATTTTTCAATAAGTGATGAAAAGCTTTTTTCAAATATTCATATAATGAGATAACTAATCATATTCTAAATGGTCATCAAAATTAAACCCGATTTGGCTTTGTCTCTATATGCCAATTTCCAACCGAACCTCACACATTCATATTAATATCCCGTTTAAATCTTGAAAGTAAGTTTTTTTTAAATTCGCCTTTCCCCAGAAGATACATAACACTTGCTGTTTACTCGCTGACCAAGGTATCCCCCCTGTTACTATAATCTTGTACCATCACACGTCAGTATCACTGGCAATGAGAGAATCGATGAAGCAGCTGAGGAAGCCTTAAATAGTTTAGTCAAAAAAGAGTTTGTAGACAGACTTTTTGATCCTAAAGATTTTATTTGTGGCATATGTTTGAAGGTGTTTGGTGATGATTATACCAAAAGTCCCCGATTCTACGGTATGAGCTGACTCCGTAGAGTAGCAAAATGTGTAACTTTTTTTGGTTTATTGCTTATATCTCTTGAACGTTTGGTTGTAGTTAAAACATGGTCTTGGTCATATACAAATATAAAGCTGATTAAATTTCCAACAAGTTTCTTAAATGAACATTTTTCAAATTTATTTATTGAGATATTTGTTTACCATTCTTGATTTTGAAAAATACACAACATAAAAATATACGCATTCTCTGGCAGATTAAAATAAATATCTTCATTTGTTTTCGAACCGAATAGTTGAAAATGAATTCCCCTTAGTCTTGTTCACAACATCTTAGTAAACGTTTTGTAACCCATTATTCTAGCCTCCCTTTTTTGTATGGCATATCTGACAGAATCTCGCCGTCTATCGCGGTTGCCGGTTACATGTACGGCTTCAACAAAACCGGTTCCTATCAACTCCTTAGTGACATTAACTCTACCACTTTTTTACAGAGCGTCCTCTTCACCCTCGTTCTGTGTTGTCATCTCTCCGGTTGATAAGGCCAAAAAATGTCAGAAGATATGGGATATACTGAGAGTCGGTTTGAGGGATGTATTTCTTAGAGAATCGAGCTGTTAGTGCGATGGACTGTTCAGGGAATTCGCAGCAAACTTTCACAAATTCTCAATTCTCATCCTGAAAACATCAATGCGACATCTGTCTGCTTCACAGTGTACGTCATAGCTGCGTAAAGACAGATGGAGAAAACTAGTACATTAGCAAGCCTTGTTCTTCTCGATATTTTTATCATGACAAATTTTGCTTAACTGGCAAGTTGCCGATCTTCTCTTCGGCATTTCGAATTGTCCTTTTAGGTTACTTGAACTTTGAATGAAAATGTATAATGAAAAACCTAAAGGAAATCAGAAAGGAATAGTTATTTATGTTTATTGAATACAAGTACACTGTCTGAAATTGAATTAAGAAGAGCACTTTTGATTCAAAATGAAAAAGAGAAATGCAAATATCAAAAACTGATGACCGATATATCTGATATAAGGTTATATGAGATTCTTTTGTATGAAGTTATTTTCGTAATATTATTTTTTTATTTATGTACGTACAAGTATGAATGAAACTGGAGACAGAAATATTTCAAGCAAGTTTTATGAAACGTATAAAAAGCTTAATTTAAATGTAAATTTAGTTTATATACAACAATAATGGATATTCATGTGTAGATTTAATTAGCATGTGAGTGTTTTATTGTGTATTCCGTTCTGGTTTTATACGAATGTTTTCATTCATAAAATATAATTCCAGGTGGAGTTTCATGCTATGCGTTGACTACAAAATGCTTTTATCCTGGATGTGTATGTACGAAAATATTTTATGATGTTTTTTTTGTCATGATGCGTAAGATGGCCCGCAAAAAATTAAATTAGATATTCATAATTTTTTCATCATCAGCTATTACTACTACCGTTCTAAGTGCAAGTAATAATAATAAAAAATATTTATTTCAAACGGCCATATTACAAAGATAAACTAAAGTAACAATGGGTTGAACTGCGCCTAATGAAACACCGGGTCTGATTTACGACATAGACATAAAATGGGAAGAAAGCGAATTACAAATTTTTTAAACAAAATAATTATAAACGTGTTCTCTTATACTCAAGAAATTCTTGTATATTATACGGTTCAATTTCTAATAATAAATTAAATTAAATTAAAAATATCTCTCTCTCTCTCTCTCTCTCTCTCTCTCTCTCTTAATTTTTTTTAAATTTTTTATGTGTTTATGCAAATTATAATTACACAGGCCCACAAGAAAAAAAAATGATGTGCTGAAAACGTATCCTGAGAGAGAATTGACCCATCACCCACCATTTTCTTGCAAGTTGCGAAAATAACCTAAAAGGAAACTCATAATTTAGATTATTTTCGCGATTTACTAAAAATTGATTCATATTCAGCATGTCGAAAAATATAAGAACTACCTGCCCAATGGAGTCCCAGAAACAGACCACTTGTCACTATTTTTTGTGCGTGTCTGTGCAATAGATTTGCATACGTGGTTTTTTAGATAATGGCGGAAGATCCGGTGATTTTATTCAAATATTACACAGGCACACACAAAAAAAAAAAAGATCTGTTTCTGGGACTCGGGTGTTCACTTAGCTCCCTCACCTGCCAATTTTTAGTAAGTTCCAAAAATAACCTAAATTATGAGTTTTCTTTGATTATTTTCGCGACTTACAGAAAAATGGTGGGTGATGGGTCAATTCTGACTCCGGATTCATTCTCAGAACATCAAAAAACATACGGTATGGTACCTCACCTTTCAACTACAAGACTTTTTTTTCTTGTGGGCCTGTGGTATTATGTCTCGTATTATAGCAGTGAGCTATCTCATGTTGTACATATTTATTTTTGTATTGAAATTTACACATTAAGCATTCAAAGATGTATATATGTTATATAATATTACACGCTATCTTATTGCGACTTAGCCATAATAAACCTTCACAGGTATATCGTATTTCACGATAACAGCTTCTCTTATTAATTGCTTATCTTCAAGATATCATATTACACCTTTGTTTCTCATAACTTGTGCAGACTGCAGAACTGCAATTCCTTTGTTATATATTTTGCTTACTCAGGTTCTGTATGTTATAAATATGACTAAACACGCTTTGTTGAATCAGTTATTAAACTCACTTAGAATGAAACACTTCTAATTATTATTATATTCCTTCTCCAAGAGCCAACGTTGGCTCCATGTAACTAAATAAAAGTTTTTAAAAAGTCATTCATGTGAACCGTGATCTAACATTGGCGCAGTCGGTAGGATCCGTAAACATCATCAGAACAAGAAGCCTAACTGGTAGTGAAGCGTAAGAGAACAAGGAGAACATCTGCAGAAGGTGCCTAACTAGTGCGTGTACATCTACGAGAACAAGGAGACCTTCCTCACTGGTGGTGGCGGATCCCAATCCCTTGACGGACGAAGAACCTACTCATGGAGATGAAATTAATGTAAGTCATTTTTAAGAATCATCTCGTTATTTTATTTCATTTTACAATTATTATTTCTCACAATTATTTACGTGTATTATACCGCTAATACACTCGGCAAACAAAGCCAATTCTGTTATCAAACAAATCCTTTACAAGCTACAACGCAACAATTCTAATTTTAAGTTATTTATTTTCGTATTCACGAAACGACTGTGTATTATACAGTTAATACACAATTTATTAACGTACGCAACATAACAAACAATTTTAATTTAATTCCCGTATCATACTGCTGATACGCAGACAATTCTTTTAGTTCAAATAATCTCTAAATAAAAAGCAAAATGCCAGACAGAGCTCAACCAGAGACAACTCAACCAATAGTACCGGCATCAGCCGAACAACAACAACAACAACTACAACAACAACAACCAGAGCAAATTGAGCCTTACAAGCTCTCTGAAATATTTTCTTTAATACCTGAATTTGATGGTAACGCCATCAACCTCCAAACTTTCTTAAACTCATGTCAGTGTGCCCAACGCATGGCAATTCATGACCAGAAAATTTTGTTAACAGTGCATATCAAAAATAAATTAAAAGGTAAAGCTGCCGAACTTATAAATTCGCGCAACCCTGCCACATGGCCAGAAATTAAAGCACTTCTAGAAACCCACTTCGGTAACTCTAGAGATTTAACAGCTCTTATTCAAGACCTACAAAGAATTCACCAATTGCCTGGTGAATCTGCATTAACATTTGTTTCGCGTCTACAAACGCACAATGCGAAAATGCACGCTGCAGTGCAAAAACAAAATCTATCTTCAGAGCAAAGAACCGCGCAAACAAACCCGATTGAAACTATGACATTAAATAATTTGTTAACGGGTCTAGAACCAAATCTAGGGAGAATAATACGTGCCAGTAACCCTCCGACTATAATGAACGCAATTATTAGAATTCGTAGAGAGCTACAACTTTCTTATTTTGAACAGCAAAAATTCCCAAAAAATAGTCCAGTCAAAAACCCAGTAATTCAACAAAAGCGACCACAGGGTCCAAATCTGCAACAAAAGTTCTGTTCCTTCTGTAAACGGAATGGACATGTAATAAGCGAATGCCGCACAAGGCAACAGTCTCAAAACTTCCAGAGACCAAGTTTCCAAGGAAACTCAAACGCACAAAATTTTTCTCATCAAAACTTCGCACAACCGAGTAATAATCAATTTAGTCAGAGGACATTCCCTCAAAATAATCAGCCAAATCAATCACAGCAAAACAGGCCCTCAGCCATAAGGCCGAACCCTAATTTTATGCAACAGCGACCATCAGCTATCCAACCTAACCCAAACTTTAATCGCTTTAACCAGCAAAAAGCTCATCATTTGAATTACGAACCTTATGACAATTATGACAGTCAATGTAACTATAATCAATATAATGACTACTCATCCGATTATCAAAACGTAAGTGATAGTTATGAAAATTACGATTCAGGCAACGCTCAAAACTTTTCAGATAACTATACGGCTAATTCTCAATATGAGCAGTACGGGAATTATACTGCTAATTCTCAAGCACTACAGGAGGATTATACTGCTAATCCTCAGGATTTTCGCTTAGATCCGGAGTACCCCACGGATACTCCAACACAACAAATAGACCAATTCGACCAAATATCAAACCAAATACAAACAATGAATCTCAACGACAGTTTCGATCCAATGCTGAACTTCCCAGAACAAACGTTCATGTAAATACGCTTTCTCACACCTTATTAACCGTAAATTCAAAAAATCTTTATTACATCAAAGACACAACCGGCAAATTTAAAATTCTTATTGATACAGGTGCAGGAATTTCAATTTTTAAACCTAAAACAGCTGAAAATTATAGACGTAGATCCCCTGAAAATGTAAATCAACGAATCTGTTCTCATCCCCTTTTCAGATGAGTCACACAAGGTTTATATCTATAATCTAGATATAGATTTTGATGGACTACTAGGTGCAGACTTTTTAGAACATTACGAATGCCGAGTAGATTTCAAAAATAAACAACTAGTCACAAATTTTAAAACCGTACCACTATTTAAAGTCACGGAAGAAACTACAGTAAATCTACCTGTACAACCAACTGGTAACTCTAACATCAAAAACCAAAATCCAAATTTAGGCAACATCAAAAATTTAATTTCTATCGAACCTCGCATGGAAAAAATATGTAAACTAAAATGTAACCTACAAAATACCGAGGCTATACTGTTAGCCCAGGAAAACGAGAAAGTACGCTTACCAAATGCTATTGTCAAAATCGATAACAATGGAGAATTTTTAACCTCAATTATAAACGCAAATGCAATACCAAAAACTGTAAATTTTTCTAACATAAAACTAGAGCCAGTACAAAAATTCAAATCAATTTTCAATTTAAACACTCAAAATTCTGACTCACACCTACAGACGGACAGATCCTTCGAAATTAGGAACGAATTGCGCTTGGATCATCTAAACGAAGAAGAGGCCGAAATAGTAACGCAGCTTTGTTTAGACTTTCAAGATATATTCTATTTGGAAGGAGACAATTTAACTTTTACTAACGAAATTAAGCATTCCATTGACACGAACGATTCAAAACCGGTTTTTACAAAATCATATCGCTACCCTCATATCCATAAAGAGGAAGTCAAAACACAAGTTTCTAATATGCTTGATCAAGGCATCATTAGACCTTCGATTTCTCCCTGGTCCTCTCCGGTTTGGGTTGTACCAAAAAAACTCGACGCCTCCGGTAAACAAAAATGGCGAGTTGTAGTGGACTACAGAAAACTTAACGAACTGACTATTGACGATAAATACCCGCTACCCAATATTTCCGACCTCCTCGATCAATTAGGCAAATGTCAATATTTTACAACTTTGGACTTAGCCTCCGGATTTCACCAAATCGAGATTGATGCGAAAGATATTCAGAAAACTGCTTTCACAGTTGAAAATGGTCATTTTGAATTCGTAAGAATGCCTTTTGGACTTAAGAATGCTCCATCAACATTTCAAAGAGTGATGGATAACATTTTATTAGGTATCCAAAATGAACGATGTCTCGTCTATATGGACGATATTATTGTTTACTCCCCTACTATTCACGAGCATATTTCTCGATTAACAGAAGTTTTCAAAAGATTACAGAAAGCCAATCTCAAAATTCAACCCGACAAATGCGAGTTTCTCCGCAAAGAAGTCGCTTATTTAGGACATCTCATTACAAAGGACGGCGTAAAACCGAATCCTTCGAAAGTTGACGCTATTCTAAATTTCCCTCAACCAAAAAATCAAAAAGAAATTAAATCATTTCTAGGCTTAGCTGGTTATTATAGGCGCTTTATCCCTAATTTCTCCAAGATTACCAAGCCTTTAACAAAACTCTTACAGAAAGACATACCATTTCTCTTCGACAATGATTGTATAAAATCTTTTCAAGATTTGAAACAAACATTAACGACAACTCCGATATTAATCTACCCTAATTTTGACGAACCTTTCGTTCTAACCACTGATGCGAGAGCGTTTGCCGTCGGCTCAGTGCTGAGCCAGGGGCCCATTGGCAAAGATTTACCCATTGCCTATGCTTCTAGAACCTTGTGCAGTGCAGAAACTAAGTATTCAACGATTGAACGCGAGCTTTTATCGATAGTATGGAGTGTAAAGCACTTTAGACCATATCTGTATGGTAGAAAGTTCAAACTTGTCACCGACCACAGACCACTCACCTGGCTATTCTCTATAAAGGATCCAGGAAGTAGACTTGCTCGTTGGCGACTCAAACTAGAAGAGTACGATTACGAAATAATTTATAAACCCGGCAAAATCAATAAGAACGCGGATGCACTTTCCAGAATCAAAATTAATCATTTTTCTGAATGTTCCAAATTCTATTCAAAGGTTCTAGCCGCGAACGACGAAGAGTCAGACGACGACGAAAACCCAGACAATAACGAGATCACTGACGAACAAATTTCCCAAGAATTCGAAACTTTCGCCAACTTATATAAGACAACATCTTTAATTGACTATTCGAAAATCAAAGCCTCGAACAAACAACTTTTGTATCGAGAACACAAAGATATTATAACTTTCTTCCAACAAAATAACCTACAAGACCTCCATCATAAAATTATCGAAGACATATTCGAAGAAAACCCCGAATTTCATAACGATAAAATCAATATTGTATCGAGCAAAACAGTCAGACATAGGAGATATTTTATCATCCCTCTACCTTTTGATATCGAATCTGTAATTGAACATCTATTTTCGGTATTATTTAAAAATCAAGACGTCCTAGATCTCTCTAAGACATACTTTGTCGAAAATAACTTAGACCTCCCCATTCTTGAAATCCTATCATTCATTTTTGCGGAAAAAGACTTAAAAGTAGTAATTTGTCAAGATATCGTCAGAACTGCCGACGAAGATGAAATTCCAATTATATTGGAGCAAAATCATTTTGGTAAAAATAATCTACACCGCGGAATAAATGAAACGATTCGAAGAATTAGAGAAAAATACACTTGGCAAGGTCTAACTAAAGACGTTGAAAATTTTATAAAAAATTGCGAAACTTGCCAAAAGACTAAAGTATGCCGGAAAAACCTTAATAACCCTCTGGTAGTCACAGAAACCCCAAGAACACCATTCGAAATAATCAATATCGATTTATTTGAATTCCCAACTCGAAATTACGCTTTAACTATTCGAGACGAGTTAACTAAATTTACACAAGCCTATGCAGTCCCGGACAAATCCGCAAAATCCGTCGTAAATACCTTGTTGTTATACTTTCAACATTACGGTACCCCGCTAAGAATCCATTGCGATTACGGTGGCGAATTTGACAACCGTTTGCTCAAAGATCTCTGCACCCTCTACGACATAAAATGAACTTATTCAAGCGTAGGACATCCCCAATCGAACGGATCCATAGAAAGATTTCATGCTACTTTAGCCGAAATGATAAGAATCCACAAAACTGAAAACCCAAACGAACATCCTTTCACGATTTTACCATATGCAGTAATATGCTATAACAATTCGGTAAATAAAACACACGGTTTTACCCCATATGAACTTATCTTTGGTCATACATCTAACAGACCACCCGAAACTTTGTACAACCAAAAAGAATTAATAACTAAATACGTTAGAGATTTAAACAATAGAATATCCCACTACTATAAAATAGCCCGTAGTCGAACACAATCTCAAAAAGAGAAAGCAAAAGTTCGCTTCGACAGAAATATTCCCCAAAAACGACCTGAATACAAAATAGGCGACTTAGTTTATGTAAAAGAATCACAAATTAAGAACAAACTACAAAACAAATTTAACGGTCCCTTTAAAATAAAAGAAATTTTTCAAAATTCTGCTACCCTATTAAATCTCGAAACAAAACAAGAAACTAAAGTAAATTTTGATAGAATGAAACCATATACTGAAAATTAAATTTATTTTCAGGTTTCTCCTGCTGTTCGGATCAGCACTCTGTCAGTACAAAATTACCCCGATCAATAACACTGTTGGTGTATACTATCACCAAGACACGGACATCGTGGTGACAAATGACAAATGGACTCTGCTAGTGCATAAAAATATTTCATCCCTTAAACTAGCTTTTGACAAAAATCAAAATAATTTAGACAGAATCTTGAACACCCTCGATGGTGCTGACCAAAAATCAATCCTGTTTAGAAGCGAAGTTAAAACAGAGTTTAACCTTTTAATGCAAATAGCTAGTTCGATAAAAACGAAATTTGACGAAGTCTTTTCAGATACAAAGAGATATAAACGCGGAATACTTAACGGTTTCGGAACAATATTCAAATCAATTACCGGAAACTTAGACGCCGAAGATGGCGAGTACTACACTAACTGTATAAACAAATTAAATAATGATGAACATCAATTAGAAAACTTAATCAAAAATCAAATCTCAGTTACAACTTCTGTTATCAAAAATTTCAACTCAACTATACAAAAATTACAAATTGATGAGGAAACATTTAACAAAGATATCAAAGAAATCGAGCACACGATTCAAACCATGACTCAAACGATCCAAGCTGCCGAAATAAAACTAAAATTTCTATATATTTCCGAACAACTAATGGCCAGCTATTTGTATATCGAAGACAATCTAAACGATATTTTAAATTCAATAACATTCGCCAGATTAGGAATTATTCATTCATCAATCATAACACCTGATCACTTAGTAACGGCGTTACAAGAGATTTCACAGAGTTTGCGAAGGAACAATTTACCTCTTCCGATTAAACTATCAGCAGTTGCTCAATATCTGGATATTATTGAACTAAAAGCTTTTCAACTAAATTCTAACTTAATATTTGTTTTAACAATACCTCTCATTGAACCTCAAAATTACAACACCTTTCGTCTGTACCCTATACCTATACTTGATAACAGAACTGGTCTACATCACTTTTTATCTATTTCACAAAAGTTTATCGCGAGAGACGATGATTCTTTAATGTACATACCTATACAAAATTTGAAAGAATGCAAACCTCTTTATTTTGGAACCAAACTATGTTCGAACCTGTTTGCTTATCCTATCGACCAAAATGCCATTTGTGAAGCTAGAATATTAAAACCATTGCCGAAACTCCCAGAAAATTGTCAAACTTCCTTCATCATTAGTCAAGGATACAACGTCCAAGAACTTGAAGACAACACATGGCTAGTAATTAATTCCGAACCACTTCACATTACCATCAACTGCCCGAAGAGAGAATCCATAACAGAGCTAATTAACAAAAATTCCATCATAAAACTACAACCAGGATGTTACGCCTATGCAGGCATTACTCGAATACAAGCCAGTGCTAAAGACTTTTCCGAAATTAAGGACAATTCACATCCAATCCAAATTCCTTTTGAATGCTGCAATCACATGCCCGACAAAATCGAAATCCCAAAATTAAAACCTCTTAAATTAAACAGTCTCGACGTAGAAGATTTAGATATTGCTAAAAACAAACTAGAGCAATACTCCAAAGACCTAGACGACCTCATAAACGAACCTTTTGTGACCAAACATGTATCTTGGTTCACATACTTCATAATCACTCTCATCATCCTATTAGTTCTACTTTACATAACTTGTAAATGCAGAAGAAGAAGATGTGGAGCATTGCGAATCCAACCCTCAACGGATAACCCTCCTTCACCTCCTTCAGAGCGAAGCAGAGTATTTACCAAATTTCCTAGACTGATCCCTCCAAGAAAGCGACCCGGTATTAGACCTCAAGAAGAAGAGGACATCGAGTTAACATAGACTTTCATGTGGAGTTTTACCCTCGTCTATTAATTTAGATTATTGTATTTTATCCTTATTACGTTATGTAATGTTTTATTATCGCTTACCAATTTTAACTTTCACATTATTTTATTATTTTGCTTTGTATTCATTCAACATTGTTTCAATTTATTTTTGCATTATATTCATTTAACGTTTTAACAATTTTCAAAAGTTGCTGCATAACATCAACTTTTTTATTAAGGGGGAAGTTGTTATATAATATTACACGCTATCTTATTGCGACTTAGCCATAATAAACCTTCACAGGTATATCGTATTTCACGATAACAGCTTCTCTTATTAATTGCTTATCTTCAAGATATCATATTACACCTTTGTTTCTCATAACTTGTGCAGACTGCAGAACTGCAATTCCTTTGTTATATATTTTGCTTACTCAGGTTCTGTATGTTATAAATATGACTAAACACGCTTTGTTGAATCAGTTATTAAACTCACTTAGAATGAAACACTTCTAATTATTATTATATTCCTTCTCCAAGAGCCAACGTTGGCTCCATGTAACTAAATAAAAGTTTTTAAAAAGTCATTCATGTGAACCGTGATCTAACATATATTCCAGGAAAAGTTAGTAATCTATTTTTCTTGAAGAAACTTCTGCAAGGCCTCCTTAAAAGGATATCATGCATACAACGTATAGCTCGTTTTTGGACTGTTAATAATTTATTTATTTCCACAGCAGCTGCACCACCCAATAATATTATACTAAGTCTTAATCGTGATCTGAGGCATGCATTATATATCTTTCGCAGTAACATATTTTTTAACCAACCTAATATTATAATGCAGGTGACACTGTTTATTTTTTTTACCAATTTGTTATATATGTTGCGTCCAGCTTAAAGTGGTGTCTGTAGTTATACCTAGAAATTTTTTTGCTGATGTTAAATTTATATCATCATTGTTGATTATGATATTTAATGAAAAAGCTCTTGTTGACTTAATAGTTTTAAAAATTATAAAATTGGCCTATTTCTTGAGAAATAAATTATATTTTAACAGCCAATTTTGAATCAAATAAAGAACAAAACTGGCTTCAAATAATAATTATGAGGAATCGATGGCTCTTATCAGTAAGGTGGTATCATCTGCATAATTCATCATTAGGTGCCTGCTGTTACTAATAAATTGCGCATATCATTAATGTATATGTTAAACAGTAACGGCTCTGTTATACTTCATTGGGGGAATTCCCACTTTATATTTGCCACCGCTGTTTTGATCTCTTTTCCCTGAAAATTCAATTTTACTAGTTGTTTTCGATTTTCTGGATATGACCTTAACCAACCTAATACTGTCAACCTAAGTCTATGTCTTTCAAAGATTTTGTATCAGATTAACGCTATCATAAGCTATTGAACTATTCAAAAATATACCTAAAAGCATTTCATTTTCTTCAAGGGTGGTTAAAATTCAATTTACATAATCAAACACTGCTGTGTCAATAATTTTCCCTTTTATAAATATAGTACGTTAAAATTATTTGTTGTTCCTTTTTACTGTATGAATTTATAAATATGAATATACTGAACTGAATATTTGATGTGCGTATAATTTTATATTAAGAAAATGGATTTTGTTGTTTCTCTTGAATATTGATTAATTATTAAAATAGAACATTTTTTTTCTATTCTCTTTTTCATTGCTTTATTGATCATCGTCTAGGTACGCGCAAAATATATACTCTATCATCTGTGTCACTTCCCACGTTGAATTAATCTTTATCCACGGTTTTTACTTCAGTTAACTGACTAGAGACATTTCCTTTTCACATGTACATTGAGCGCTAAAAAATTACAAAATGATAAAGCGTCACTTACCTAACAAATAATTTAACATTACGCAACAATACTAAAGGGTTAGCAAGCAGCCAGTGGGCATTTTACGGGCCCGTTTTTTCTCCCAAAAATATACTGCTTTCCTCCTTATATTTACAGTCACAGGCATCCACGGTGAACCAGAATATCTCGAGGGGGGAGAAATCGTAAGTAATTTTTACAAGAAATATATTCAAAATATTTAATGTGGCAAGGGTTTGGTGGTAGATTTCCACCATCTTCGCAAGAATAATATAACTATAATGTTGACAAACATTGGTGTGAATAATAACTTCTAATTAAAATTATGTCATCACAATTATAGGATATTTAAATTAAAATATGCATATTTTTTTTGCAACTTCAGTCATCGGGTATGAAAATATATGGTCTACCCAAAAAGGATAGCTGATGCGTTTCCTAAGTTTCAAGGCTTCAAATAACACACATAATTTTGCGACCTAAAAACCTTCTTGCGATTTTACAAAAAATAAATTAGTAGTAAATAGAATAGTATTACTATGTGAAATGACAGCAAAAAATATGCGCAGTAACGAGTTTGTGCACTCCATCAATCTAAGCCAATGAGAACGAATTACGAGCGGCGGCGCATCGTCTCAACATATCTTTCGTTAGGTTTCCACTTCAGTGCAACTACATTCCCAATATAATTTTCCACCATCATTTCTATTTTTTTGTGGGATGGCCACCTGGTACATATTTTTTAACTAAAAGTATATCATTTTTCTTAAATGCAAGGGTGATAACTACGTTTCAAATATTATTTTGCTCCGTCTTAATATATTTTTTTAAAGTTACCAGTATACATTTTACCAAAAGTATTATCAGTTTTCCTCATCGGTAATGGTGTCAACTACATTCAAGGTATCGTTTTCTACCATTGTTTCTTAATTATATTTTTCAATACAAGTGTAGCAGGTTTCTTCGATGACAAGCGCAGCCGTGCCAAATATTATTGTCCTCCGTCATATTTTTTTCATTATTTTTTAGGGTGTCCTCCCTGTATATTTTTTCACAAAAAGTATACAAGAGTTCCTCGTTGATAATAGTGCCAACTACCTACCACATATTGTTTTTCACCGAAAAACGATTTGGTAGATATAGCGTCAACAGACAAAGAGATACTAGATATACAGACTAATGGAATTGACTGACTTTAATTTTCGTAATTTACACAGTTTTAAACGTGATAATCACGATACAATGCTTCCCTTCGATTAGCGAGGGAGGTAAAAATGAGTGGGATATAAGTGATAGAAAATTTAGTGCACCATGTTTTATTAAAATAGTAGTATTATGAGAAGATCACAGGGGCGGAACCAACATGCGCAAATATTTTTACCAGCGGCATAGCTTCATCTGAGGTATACAATGTGATCTACCATGACATGCGGAACATTTAACAGTAGGCTGCCCCCACCGAAAGGAGTTAAAAAAATTAAAAATTAAAAAAAATTACCAAAAAAATTACCTTATTTTTTTGTAGAAATGCGCAGCCAATGACTTTAACTAATCTAACGTAACGCGGTACAACCATATCACTTTATCACACTTGGGATTGACACTATTGACAGCAAAGCTGGATAAGATAGAAGTAACTAAAGTGAATAAATCGAAAAGACATTGACCCTATGCTGAAATGACAAGCAGATATACGAGATATTTAGTTAAACCGGTCAATAACACGGCGGTGTCCCGATTGTTCGACCGAAAGCAAAACACGCGGCTCTCTTTGATCTCGCCAGCCGGCTTCACTTTTTATGCCAATTAAGGAAATGTAAAAACTCGTGTACGTTCTTTCATAAGTAAGTTCGTCGACCTCTTCAGGAGTAGGTCAGGACCTACCCAACATCAGTAATGTATCTTCGCAAATTTACTAATAATTTAATATACTAAATTACCTCAGAACCCTCTAAAATTTTGCAGGGGCTTTCCCACATTGAAGACTAGTACACCATTTTATTTTCCGCATATCATGGTAGATCACGCTGTGGAGATGTGTAATTGCAGTAAAAATTTTGCGTTCAAAGAGCTGTGTAATAGAGTAGATTAAAACTTGCCAACTGTTATGAGTAACCTTTGTTCAGGAGAAGTGTAGGAATAATAATTTGTACTAAACTTTGCCTAATAAAGTCGTTTATTATTATTATTCCGCCGCCGCGCAGTGGGGCAAATAGCTCATTTTTTGGACAAGCGATAATTCCCAAGCCTGGAATTAATGAAATTAAAAAAATTTTTTTTAAACTCTTCGTTATAAAATTGCCTTTAATTCTATCGAGCCCGAATTTTGAAATTTCAAAATTAAAGGACTTAAATTTTGAAAGTAAATTAAAATTTTATCAAAAGATTGTTTAAAATTATAAAAAATTGTTACTTGGGAGTTTTTTTGGTTTCTAATCTCATTTCTGATTTCCGAATTCTGCGATTCAAAAAACCAAGATAGCGGATCCAATATGGCGGCCATAATATTTTTTTAAATGAAATGTACATGCACACACTGTTAAAAATTGTTACTTAGGACTTTTAAGGGTTTCTGATTGAGAATCTGAAATCTAAATTACGTAATATCGTAATCCAAAATGGCGAATCCAATATGGCGGCCATAATATTTTTTTAATTGACATGTAAATGCGCAAATTGTTGGGGGTTTTAGAGATTGCTGATCATGAACCTGAAGTCCCAATTACGTAATATCGAAATCCAAGGTGGCGGATCCAATATGGTGTCCGTAAGTTAAAAAAGAATGACAAATCAAGAAGGAAACTGTTAAAATTTGTTTTTCGGGGGTTTCGCAGTTTGCTAATCTCGTTTCGGATATTAAAATTTCGATATGTTGCAAACCAGATAATTAAATTCAATATGGCTGCCATAAATTTTTTAAAAATTATGATGTACATGTGAAAATAGTTATAAATTGTTACTTGCAGGTTTTTGCGATTGCTGACTACGCATTCGTAATTTCGAATTCTAAGATGGCAGATTCGAATATGCCATCTTATAAAAAAATGAGATAACCAATCAAAAATTTTGACATCTTTAAACCTAATTTTTAATAATTTGCGTATGAACATTTCATTTAAAAAGATATTATACCCGCCATATTGGATCCGCCATATTGAATCCGCCATCTTGGATTACGATATTACATAATTTAGACTTCATATTCATGGTCAGAAACCCTTAAAAGCCTTAAGTAACAATTTTTATCAATTTGTGCATGTACATCTCATTTAAAAATATATTATGGCCGCCATATTGAATCCGACATCTTGGATTTCGATATTACGTAATTTGGACTTCAGATTCGTGATCAGCAATCTCTAAAACCCCCAAGTAACAATTTTTAACAATTTGCGCATTTACATGTCAATTAAACAAATATTATGGCCGCCATATTGGATTCGCCAATTTAGATTACGATATTACGTAATTTAGGTTTCAGATTCTCGATCAGAAACCCTTAAAAGTCTTAAGTAACAATTTTTAACAGTTTGTGCATGTACATTTCATTTAAAAAAAATATTATGGCCGCCATATTGGATCCGCTATCTTGATTTTTTGAATCGCAAAATTCGGGGATCAGAAATGAGATTAGAAATCAAAAAAAAAAAACCAAGTAACAATTTTTTATAATTTTCAACAATCTTTTGATAAAATTTTAATTTACTTTCAAAATTCAAGTCCTTTAATTTTGAAATTTCAAAATTCGGGCTCGATAGAATTAAAGGCAATTTTATAACGAAGAGTTTAAAAAAAAAAATTTTAATTTCATTAATTCCAGGCTTGGGAATTATCGCTTGTCCAAAAAATGAGCTATTTGCCCCACTGTGCGGCGGCGGAATTAATATATAATAATAAACGACTTTATTAGGCAAAGTTTAGTACAAATTACTATTCCTACACTTCTCCTGAACAAAGGTTACTCATAACAGTTGGCAAGTTTTAATCTACTCTATTACACAGCTCTTTGAACGCAAAACTTTTATTGCAATTACACATCTCTACAGCGTGATCTACCATGATATGCGGAAAATAAAATGGTGTACTAGTCTTCAATGTGGAAAAGCCCCTGCAAAATTTTAGAGGGTTCTGAGGTAATTTAGTATATTAAATTATTAGTAAATTTGCGAAGATACATTACTGATGTTGGGTAGGTCCTGACCTACTCCTGAAGAGGTCGACGAACTTACTTATGAAAGAACGTACACGAGTTTTTACATTTCCTTAATTGGCATAAAAAGTGAAGCCGGCTGGCGAGATCAAAGAGAGCCGCGTTTTTTGCTTTCGGTCGAACAATCGGGACACCGCCGTGTTATTGACCGGTTTAACTAAATATCTCGTATATCTGCTTGTCATTTCAGCATAGGGTCAATGTCGTTTCGATTTATTCACTTTAGTCACTTCTATCTTATCCAGCTTTGCTGTCAATAGTGTCAATCCCAAGTGTGATAAAGTGATATGGTTGTACCGCGTTACGTTAGATTAGTTAAAGTCATTGGCTGCGCATTTCTACAAAAAAATAAGGTAATTTTTTTGGTAACTTTTTTTAATTTTTAATTTTTTTAACTCCTTTCGGTGGGGGCAGCCTATTGTTAAATTTTCCGCATGTCATGGTAGATCACATTGTATACCTCAGATGACGCTATGCCGCTGGTAAAAATATTCGCTCATGTTGGGTCCGCCCCTGTGATCTTCTCATAATACTACTATTTTAATAAAACATGGTGCACTAAATTTTCTATGATTTATATCCCACTCATTTTTACCTCCCTCGCTACTCGAAGGAAAGCATTGTATCGTGATTATCACGTTTAAAACTATGTAAATTACGAAAATTAAAGTCAGTCAATTCCATTAGTCTGTCTATCTAGTATCTCTTTGTCTGTTGACGCTATATCTACCAAACCGTTTGTCGGCGAAAAACAATATTTGGTAGGTAGTTGGCACTATTATCAACGAGGAACTCACGTATACTTTTTGTGAAAAAATATACCGGGAGGACACCCTAAAAAAATAATGAAAAAATATGACGGAGGACAATAATATTTGGCACGGCTGCGCCTGTCATCGAAGAAAACTGCTACACTTGTATTGAAAAATATAATTAAGAAACAATGGTAGAAAACGATACCTTGAATGTAGTTGACACCATTACCGATGAGGAAAACTGATAATACTTTTGGTAAAAAGTATACTGGTAACTTTAAAAAAAATATATTAAGACGGAGCAAAATAATATTTGAAACGTAGTTATCACTCTTGCGTTTAAGAAAAATTATATACTTTTAGTTAAAAAATGTGTACTAGGTGGCCATCCCACAAAAAAATAGAAATGATGGTGGAAAATTATATTGGGAATGTAGTTGCACTGAAGTGGTAACCTAACGAACTCTTTGTTAAAAAGAATATAAAAAAATACAGAGTGTTATCTTAAAAAGATATGTTGAGACGATGGTGGAAATAATATTTGGAATGTAGTTGACACTTTTAAAGAGGGTGAAACCTGATGTACTTTTAGTGAAAGTATTCGGGAGTCACTCTAAAAAATAAGTAATTATGAAACGACGGAGAGAAATAATATTTGGAACATAGTTCTCTCTGTTGCCAGGAAGAAAACCTGGTAGATATATTTTTAATTTAAAAAAATATACAGAAAAATCATCCCACAGAAATCATAGTGAACAAGTAAAAGGTGCTGAAAGAGAGGGAAGTTTTGCGTAATTATTTTTAGAGTTTTTTTAATTTAATTTGAGGAATCCATGCACCACAGTCCAACCACCTCCAAATCGACCGCTGCCGCTATCAATCGAACATTAATCTTGATGTTTCAATACGGATACCTGCCGACCGTTATTCCTTTCCACACACTTTCCGTAAACATCTGCCAGTTGGCTATTATTACTCGAAAAGATTACCCGAATCAAAATTTATAGTTCGAAGAGGCTATCGCACGCGTTATACATGTTTCTCCATACGTTCAGCATTTGCAACATTACCTCTGCCATTTTCAATCAAGGCCAAAAAATTAATTAAACTTGCGCCTGGAGAAATGTCGTAAAGAACACAATTTTTAATATATTCATTATTTATTAACACGTACACATTTTAATAATTATATATATTTTTTCTTACTATAAAGAATACACCAAAAAAGTTTATCCTACCTAATACACTGTTTCACTAAAATAAGGATATCAAAGTATTATACATGTGTATAAGAATGTCTACAAAATAAAATATTATATAATATTATCGAGTCTTATGGGATGACCTCAATACTTTATCTGAGTTGCCACCACTTTTTGAGTTCATTCAGATAACCACGTGCACGTGTATTTTTACTTTTCAGAATTCTATCAAAGGCTGCAACAGTTTTCTTTCATATTTTTTAATAAAACATTTAATGACTTGTATTCACTTCTTTCTAACTAACACTAACTTACTATCTAAATATCAATTAGACCGAGTTTTACCTTCTTAAGTTATCATGTTTACTGGAAACTTGATGGATGCACGTAAGGATAGACGGATGGATGGCAGACCGATATTTTGAAATTTATCCTGAATCGATGACTAACACAACTTTATTTCTAGGAGAAATACTAATGATTTGAGAAAAGTGCCTGGTCAAACATGACAGAAGTTTCGACAGAATATAACAGAGTAGTTTCTGCAACAATCACGGCCTAGTCAGACATAACGCAATTGGTTGAAAACAATTTGTGATTAGTCAGCTGACCACGTTACACAGAGCATGGATCTCCCTAATATTCAAACATTTACAGTGAAAACGTAACGACATAAAAAAAGTGAGAGGCCCAATTAGGGTAGTATTAACATTTTTTATAGAACTATGATCATTATTAATTTGTTATAAAACATGATGATAGTAGAAATTATATTGCAAATACTAATATAAATTAAGTGATTGGAAGGAGATAAATATGAAAGACGAAATGTTTGAATTTCGAGATTATTCTGACTGTATTTAAAATCCAAGCCCTGGATTGTTATCTGTTCCAGCTTACAGGATTTTAGCCAATACCTCAATCTAATTTGTAGAGAAAATAATACAATACCAAACAAAATAATTCCATTATATTCAAAGCAAAGGTTGTAGAATATCTCCCAAGGTAGTGAACTAATTTATATTTTCAAACTTCGTTATGTACAGAATGTTCTTAAAATGTACACTGAATCCAGGAGCATACCTTTTATGTCATAATGAGAAAAAAGTTCCTATAAAGACAAGTTCAATAGCTGTTCTTTTTAACGTTCTCCTGAATACATTTAATAAACTCAATGTGGTATGTGAGTATTGAAAAATAATGTAAAAAACCCTATTTTTCGCCCCTTTTGGGAACTCATAAATTTTATTTTAAAGTGGTCTAAATGCTGATGCTGATATTTTAAAGTAGGCGAAATTTCAAGTTGAGCATAGTTTTCGTGTTGGAGATATGACGAGGTAAACTCTCTATTTGATTCATCCACGCCAAGGCGAATCAGACATTCTCGGTGACTTCTTGCGTTATCCTAAAATTCTCAGCAGATACAAGTAGTACCATTTTTAACGTAAAGTTTCCCGTTCTTTTCTAATCTTTCCTTCGACATTACCAGAAATATGGTACAAGAAAATTACAAAATATTCCTGTAGAAAATAATTATCATTTTTGCTAAACATCTTTGATCAATCGGTATTGTTCTACTGGAAACAGCAAATCTCGATGGATTTATATACGAAGCACTTCCAGGAATCGCTCAGCTTGACGAGCAATCAGTTCTTTGCCGAATTAATTCATTAATTAATTAATAGAAATATTATCAGCAGAAATCCTGATTTTTTCCTGTAAAATCGGCTATACCTCACTTGAACAACGTTTTTGATAAAATACAATGATAGATTCGAAAATAACGAAAGATTTTTCATAGAAAATGATACACTTTGCGTATTTGAGAATCTTGAACATAATGAACGAGATTGCCAAGAATGTTGGATTCATCTTGCCGTGAACAGGTCAACTAACAAGTTCGACTTGTCATATCTCCAAAACAAAAACCATGCTCAAGTGGACCTTTTGCCTACTTTAAAGTATCACCATAAGCTATCATTTATACCACTTTTGAATGGAGTTCATGAGGTCCCCAAAAGGGGCGAAATTTTGGGTCACTCTTTCAATAAACTTTGAAAATTCTTCCGTCAAAATACAATTTGTCAATTTTCTCGAAAACGATATAAATTAACTATATAACTACCGCAAGAGAAGAATACCTTTTTTCCATCTTCGTAGAAACTTTTTTCTTATTATAATGTAAGAAACATAGATCTTGAATTTTTGCCGTGCGTTTTTTAAAGCACTCTTCGTTTTAAACCGGCGCATTCGCCATATATTCGAAAATAACTGTAGGTGTAGTAGGTGCGTAATATTAAAAAGACTTATCTTTTAAGTCCAGGTGGAAAACTAAAATAAAATATCAGTCTAGAGCGGACCTCCGAGATTACGCATAATAATGAAATATTAATAAATATTGAGGAATATGTCATTACAAAATACACTCATATAACGCGCAAGCAGCTAATATGCTGCTGAGAGCACACATGGCCCATGCCACGGCGGATAACGACAAATGGAAGATTTGAATCAATACCGAGAAGTCAGAGTCGATTCTCTTTAAGCGCTGATTCACCGAAAATTGGATTTTTCGATCCGGGTAGACAAATTCCAATCAAACGGTGCGTGAAGCATTTGGGAGTTAACCTAGACAAAAGACTGACATTTAACACTCACGTTAACGAGACTGTACGCAAAGTCTACACCATGTCCAGGAGTCTGTATCCGCTCCTGGCCAGAGGTAGCGAACTTAAGAGGACGAATAAAAAACTGTTGTATACAATGATAATCAGGCCGGCCATCACATACGCGGCGCCTGTGTGGTGCAGCATACCGGCCACGACAATGAGAAAACTTCGAGTTCTCGAACATAAATTTATGTGCCTCATCTCTGGTTCGGACAAATACACCTCCCTCAGAGATTTGTATGCTCGTTGCCACGATATAACACCACTGCACTGGCGGACTACTTTCAAGAAACTCAAAAATTGTACGAATTCAAACTCGTCGATAGTCCTCTAACCCGCAACATAACCCGAATCAGACAGCATAATGCAATCCTTTTCGATATTCGACACCTCCTACCATACCAGGCGTTGCCTATTTTTCGGCAACCTCTCTAGCTATACTATTTATTCTATACGACAACTTCTTATTTCCTCATCTTTAATCTTTACTAAAACTTATAACCAACCTTCCCTATTCTCTTTATACGTTCTATTTGTTTTATCCTTCTTGTTCTTTTGTCCTTTTTTGTTTCTAAATTCCATCTTGACCAATATATTCCCCAAATATTTCGAACTATATCTTCTTTTAATTTCCACGACATTTTCCTGGCGGCAGAAAGACCACCAGGGTGGAATGGCTTCGTTTTGTTTTACCGTGTCGGCTACCAAAATTAAATAAGTGCCTTACCTAGTGAGTGATCATTTTTTACAGTGTTTTCTTTTAATTAGCTTCAGGTCCATGTGGATACATTTTTAATTTTAATTTAGTCTTTAAGTCTGCCTGTGGCAGACAGGAATACTAATTTATGAGTTATTTGTCGTTAAACCAAGCCTGACCTACCTCACCCAGTTCTATAATCACCGCGGCGTTGCGTGCTGTGGTTGTCTGGCTGACTCCGGATCAGGTTCCGGGGAGGTACATACTATGTAATGTTTAATTTAAGTAAATGATTGTTGATTGATTGATTGATTGATAGCGATCAATATTGTAAAAACGGAATAAATTCATTTTTTCTAAATAATTCTCTACTCACATTTGAAACACTTAGACTCTGCAAAAGGGACTGAAAAGTATTCTACATAAAGAAATCCAGGTAATGGATATTAGATTATTGTTTTTCTTATAGTGTATAATATATCAATGACATTCTAACGCATAAATAAACTAAGGGCACAACATCAGCAACAAGCAAGAGAAAGTCGAAGAAACCAAATCAGAGTCCCAAAAACAAATACCACTTGTGGACAACGATGCTTCACATACATTAGTAAGCGGGAATATAAGAAATTACCTAGTAATAGAGCAAAAATTAAAGTAAAAAAATACATTTTAGAAGTCCCTAGGGAAGAAATTATTTACATCGTAAATCCTAAACCAATATATTATTTTAAGTTAATAATAATAATGTGGTCCTCCAGGGTACGTAAATGTTTATTTTGTACTGATTACTGATTAAAAGTCACAGGTCTTCATATTTTTAATTTATTTATATAATATGTATGTTATATTTTATATTTAGGTATTTATTATTTTTACATTATAGTTGTTGAGTTAATATAATTGTTTGTATTTTTCATGTATAGTGCCTGCACGGTACTTCTTTATTTATTTATATTTATATTTATATTTATATTTATTATTATCTACTAGTAAATAAACTGTATTCTATTATGTTATATTCTTTTGATAATTTTCAGTCTAACTTATATTTTTTTATCGAATTATCAATTTTACTACATATATATATAATTTATTATTCACATAGAATAGTATAGAATAGATTTAATTTGGCTAAAAGTTTTCAAAAGTCAGAAGTAGACCACATAAACCTTAGAAAAGATTTGTAAGTAACTCTTCTCATATTTTTACAATTTAGCAATAAGAATAGTAATAAATTAGATATATAATTAAATGAAATAGTAGTTACCACCACAGTAAAATTTAAATAAAAAATTTAGTGAAAAATAGACGCGGACTTCTTTCATTTAAAATATTCTATATTCAATAGTTTAAGCACAGTCCCAGTAAGATGTTCATATATTCAACTGCCTTGGTTTATATTCATGTTTTATAACAATAATGTATATAAAACAAAGTAGTTTTGACGCTAGTTCAGAAACTTCCAAGTTTTGATATTATATATTGTTTTCATATTATTTGACAGATTTAATCATTCCCAACTGAATACATAATTTATATCCGAAGCACTCTTATGACTCTATTATTCAGGTCTTGATAACCTAAAGCTTTAAACACTAAAATTTGGTTTCCCACAACTTTAGCAAATAGCGTATACAACTTTATAATTCTGGCGTGACAATTTAACAAATTTAGACAATCCAGAGGATACAATTGAATTAAGCGAAAGGTCCGGGATTTACAAAATAGCTGTAAGGATTCTAATTTAAAGTATGGCGAAGAAGAGAAACAATTAATTATCGCTAGATTTAAGGAACATCTCAAAGGAAGGACTGATGCCTAGTGTTGCCGTTATTACTTTGAGCACAATCATAAAATATACATTAATCACTTACAGTTAATCAGGAATATAACAAAAAATAGATAGGAATGATTTTGAAAGCTTAGGCTAAGCCACTTCAGTCTACTTTTTAAGTTGCACGTTGAGTTCTATGACATTTCATATTTACTGGTTTCAAATTAAGCATAAAATAGGTGAATAACAATGTTAAAAATAGCTAATTTTTGGCCTCCATCGCGGAACGCATAAGACCCAGAGGAAATTGTTGGAAAATGCTCAAAATTAATTTAAATACGGCTTCGTGGTATCAAAAATCTGAGGAAAATTCTATTACACCCTTAAAAACATAAAAACAACCCATAAAATTGCCTTGAATAGAAGCTTATACTGAATGTGAAAATTATATTTATTTTATGACAACTATTAGGTATCGATTCAATAAAGATAACAAAATGGCAAAAACTACCCCCATTCATACCCTATTCAGGGGGTGAAACGCCATATACAGCACCTAATATTAAACAATAGCTACCAAGGTGATCAAAAGAACTCGGAAAGTAAAAGAATCGCCTCCTCGTGGTGCATTATCGAAAACACAATAAATGGCCAAATGATCCTCATTTGCATATTTACTGTACCCTGTTCTCCAACAAATGAAGTTCTATAGCTTTCCCAGAAGTACCTTCACATGGAATAATATAACAGAGAATAAACTAATATCGTTTTCAACCTCTTACAGTGATTAGCCATCTTTAATATCTATCTATTAAATGCAGACATAAGACCCAATAGAACATTTCATTTTATTTTAATTTGCTTTGTAAATGTTCTATACTAGATGCTGTTCTAACATCTCCAAATTACGGCAGTTTTTCTTTATAGGGATACTATTAGTAATCAGTATATGTGTTGATATAATATTTTACTATGATTCTATTATATATTTCATAAAATGAAAATATATATATTTTTTTAATATTACATTATCTAAAGTGCCTGTTATTCCTAAACTGGAGTAGGTTTTGATTCTTTTCAGCCACCTTGTTTCCTATTTTTTAGTATTTGAAGCAATGAACATGGTTCTACCACCTGAATAGGGTAGCTTGGTTGTTTTCGAGGTTGCTAAATAACTCACTATTTATTTTTTATTAAAAACGTGTTGACTAAAATCATACAGATGTATTGTAATATTACGTGCTGTAAATATTTTTCATATTTATATAGAAGTAGTTTTTCGTAATAAGGATACTCATGTCAAGACGAAGTGGATATTTGTCCCTTTTACTAGTATGGTAGAAAATAATTTGGTGCATTACTAAGTGCCGTGGTATTTTTTTTTTTTTAGTATTCGAGACTGTGAATAGAATTACATCCCCGAATAGGGTGGCTAACTAAAGCGCTATTTTGTAATAATACTTGCTGCGAATATTATTATAGGGGTTATTTTTGAAAATAGAGATGCTGAGGTCAGGATCAGTTAAAGGTCTGGCTCAACTAGTATTAAAAAGTCATTTTGTACATTTTTAATCACCTTGGAACATTAGGTGCGTTCCACCCCCTGAATATGGTGTGAATAGGTCTAGTTTTTACCCTTTTGTTACCTCTATTGAATCGATACCTAATAGTTATCATAAAACAAACATAATTTTCACATTTAGTATAAGCTGTTATTCAAAGCAATTTTAGTGGTTGTGTTTATGTTTTTAGGGGTGAAATAGAATTTTACTTAGCCTTTTGATAACTTTGAGCTTTTTCCAACCATTCTCTCTGGGATTTATGTGTTCCGCGATAAAAATCAGCTATTTTTACCATTGTTCTTTTGGATTAAATCTTATAAAATTTAAAAAATTCTTGTTTCAACGTTGAAATTTTCTGTTATTTTCCTTATTATCTACGGTCTTAGTAATCGTATCGCAAAAATAAAAATACCAAATTCCTCGCAGTAAAGTTTTGAACAAAATATGAAAAAAAATTTGAAAATTTGTTAATTTGAAAAAGAATAAAAACATTAGAAATTGCCTGTAAGCCGATCATTATATATTTTTGAAATATGTTAACTTTTCATATACTTTCATAATTCGTTTACAACATCACTACAGTCGCCGAACTGGAAAATGTAGTGGGCGAGTTCACAAGGGTACTGCGGGAAGCCAGGCAGAGTGTTGCTACAACCATAACGGTTAATCCGTACAAGAACCGACTCGACGCAGTAGCCATACAAGACATACGCGAGAAAAATCGACTGAGACGGCTTTGGCAGCGAAATCGCAATGTCGACGCTAAGGTCGAGATGGGTAGGCTGCAACGGCAGATCAGGACCACCATCAATACCGCAAAAAACCTGAAATGGCGGGATAGGCTGGAAACGTTGAATCCTCAGAACAACTCGCTGTGGAAGCTGTCGAGGGCCATGAAAAATACGCGGGAGGCCATACCCGCCTTAACAACACCAAACGGACAGACGTCAATGACGGACTCATGAAAAGCAAACAACTTAGCTGACCAATTCCAAAATACGCATAACGTACAAATACCAAACAATCCGGAATAAGACCGCATCGAAAATGACGTAAACGAACTCATTGGCCATGACATCCAATTGACGAGAGGCGAATTTCTAAAAGTCATGGCTAAGCCCTCAGAAGTTGCGGGAATTGTCCGGACTTTACCTAATAACAAAGCCCCGAGTTCAGACGTATAGGCTACTCAAATATCTCCCGAGAAAAGGCATTGTACAATTGACGTACATTGTCAACGCGATCCTGCGACTGCAACACTGGCCCAGCCAGTGGAAATTCGGCGTCGTCTTGCCAATCCTGAAGCCGAACAAAAACGCGAAGCTCGTCGGCAGTTATCGACCGATCTCGTTGCTGTCGGCGATCTCCAAGTTGGTGGAGAAGGTCATCCTGATCAGACTAGACGCTGCTCAGGATGAACTTCACATCGACGACGAGTGCCAGTTCGGCTTCAGGCGGGCAGGGGCACTGTGCAGCAGGTCGTCAAGATCGTGAATGACGTCAAGGTGCAATACAACCTCGGGAAGAGCACCGTCATGGTGCTCCTCGATATTGAGAAAGCCTTCGATACCGTATGGGTCCCAGGGTTACTCTACAAACTAAACTCATTGAACTTCCCAACGCACATCACGAAACTTATTCACTCCTTCCTGTCTGGTAGATCGTTGGAGGTCAGGGTGAATAATAAACTATCAACTCGACGGGAGAATCGCGCGGGCGTCCCCCAGGGGTCGTGCCTGTCTCCAAAGTTGTACAACCTATACGACTCCGACTTCCCGGAGTTCCCGAATTCGAACCTTGCCAAGTACGTCGACGACACAGCCATGTACATGCATTGACATAACGCGCAGGCGGCTAATATGCTGCTGAAAGCGCACATTTCCCGTGCCACGGCGTATTACGACAAGTGGAAAATTCGCATCAACGCCGAGAAGTCACAGACGATTCTGTTCACGCGCCGTTTCACATAAAACCGGATTCTACCACCACTTTCGATCGGGGGTAGAGAAATTCCAATTAAGCGGTGCGTGAAATATTTGGGGGTGAACCTAGACAAAAGACTGACGTTTAATACACATATAAACGAGACGATACGCAAGGTCTATTCCATGTTCAGGAGTCTATCCGCTCCTGGTGCGGAGTAGCAGACTCAACAGGGCTAATAAAAAGTTGTTGAACACGATGGTAATCAGGCCGGCCATCACATACGCGGCACCGGTGTGGTGCAGCATCCCGGCCACGACAATGTGGAAGTGAAGAGTATTAGAACACAAATTTATGCGCCTCATTTCAGACTTTGGCAGGTACACTTCCCTCAGAGATCTCTATGCACGTTGCCACGACATAATCCCACTAGCGGACTACGTCCAAGAAACATCGCAAAAATTCTATCAGTTCAAACTGGACGCTAACCCGCAACATTACCCGAATCAGACAGCATAACGCTATACTTTTCGATATAAGGCACATCCTACCAGGCGTTGCCTATCTTCCGGCAACCTCCCTAGCCACACCTTCCCTCTACCATAACCTATCTCTACCCTACCCTTTATCTTTCACCAACTTTACATCTTTAAGAACTTCCCCCTTCTTTTATGTTTGTACAATTTTGTTCTATTATCTTTTTTGTTCTTTTTATCCTCTTTTTGTCTTTCCAAATCCCCTCTGGGCCGATAACATCCTATAAATCTAAACTTTTTAAATCATATATCTTTTAACCTACTCTACCTTCCTCGACGGCGGTCAGACCACGAGGACGTCATTTGCTCGAACGGCTTTTTTCATTAACTCTGTTTTCCCGTATCAACAATCAAAATTTTCCAAAAGTGCGTTTGCCTAGTCAGTTTTAGTTATTTATGGTGTATTTTAATTAGTTTTAGGCCCATGTGGGCAGATGTTTTTAATTTTTAATTTGTTCTTAAGTCTGCCTGCGGCAGACAGGAGTTTCTAGTAACCCAATTTAATTACCGTTAAGCCGAACCGGACCCGCCCCGCCCAGCCACACATTTACGACGACGCAGCACGCCGTGATTGTCGGGCTGGCTCCGGGTCGGGATCCGGCGAGGCGCATTTATGTTCGTTAAAAACCTAATATATTTGTTTTGTTGTTGTTGTTGTTGTTGTTGTTGTTGACTCGAAATCCAAAGGTCCGGGGTTCTAAACCCAAATGTATTTTTTTATTATTACTTTATTTTACATTGAATATTTTACCAACTAAGGTACTATAAAATTAAAAATGTCTAAAACTAACATTATTTCCAAAAAACTGCGAAGAGTATCCTATAGAATGTGTAACAATTATATAAAAAGTTCAGTGAACAGGCGAAGAGTACGTTTTTAGCTTGTTTATTGGTGTTATTAATATAGTGGAGTCAAATTAGGATTTTAATGTGACTTGTATGGTCAGGGCGGATTTTTTTGTTTTAACGTATTCAGTGGGTCAACTATAGTTCACAGTTCAGTTTTGCAGTTCCTGCGAGATCGGCGTATTGTTTAAACAATTAAATTTTTTAGACCGTGTTTTTCATCGGTTTTCTTTGAATATCTCGAAATCTACGAGTCCTATGGAAATCAACAAAGAGAAGAAAAATGTTCGTTATGAGTTGGGGAATAAAAGTGCATAAACTATAATTCTTTCCAATTACTATTATTTAAAAAAAAATTGTACATTGCACAATTATGTGTCTTTAAACGAATTGTTGTTCTTTCAAAACTAAAGAATAATTTTCAATGAAATTTTGGAATAATATAGATCTTAAAAAGTGCAATCACCGCTTGAAATTTCAAATCTAAATGATTATTCAAACAGCTCAAATATACAATTATTGCTAAAACTTTGCACCCCTGTGAAATCCTGCCATCAAGACCAAGAAATTTGTACTTTAAGATCACGGAGAAAAACATTTTTTTTTAATTTAAACCCATTTTATTGCATTTTGCTTATAGTTTTCGAAATTTTAGTTATAAACAAATTCATGTAACTCTCCGTTTTTTTATTAAAACAAAAATGGTAAACGAGTAATGAAAGTAGATTAAAAAATACAACTTTTGAAAAAAAAATTAATGCTCTACTTGCATTTGGAGCTGAGATACGTTAGTTTTTACGTTTACGTCGCTTATAAATAAACAAATCGATATTTCTTCTTGAAATTTGGGCTGGTTATTTCCCAATTCTTATTATTTTGTCTCTGCTATTTGAAGATAATCCAAAGCTACAATTGTTAAAATAACATTGAATAATGCGGCTTTGAGAACATAATACACATTTTCAATTTATAACATTTTTAATTTTTGTCACGAAAATGGTAAACCAACCTAACTTGAACAACCACTCTTATTTCATGTATACAGGTTTGTGAAACTTTTAATATTACTGATACAATAAAAAAATATATTTCGAGAGCAGAAGTAGAACCCGAGACGTCCGCACCCTGAATAAAAAGTGCTCGTCGCCTTACCCACTCGGACATCAAGCCATTTGAGCCTGGTTTGTAACAACATAATATATCTTGTAGACATATTTGGTGATATTCGGATCTCTAACAAAATCACTAAAGACCCCACTTTCTATGTAGTATCTTTTAACAATTGTAGCTTTAGATTATTTTCAAGTAGCAGAGACAATAGAATAAACATTGGAGAATTACCAGTCCTAATTTCAATATAAGAAATATTGATTTGTTTATTTATAAGTGACCTAAACCTAAAAACTAACGTATCTCACCTCCAAATCCAAGTAGAGCATTAAATTTTTTTTAAAGTTGCCTTTTTTAATCTACTTTCATTACTTCTTTACAGTTTTTTAATTAATAAAAAAACCAGAGAGTTATTTGAATTTGATTATAACTACAATTTCGAAAAGTATAAACAGCTGCAATAAAAATGGGTTTAAATTTTGAAAAAAAAAAAAAATTCCCTCTCCGTTATCTTAAAGTACTTAAAAAACGCTACAATTTTAGCCATCGTACACATTTCTTGGTTTTGATGGCAGGATTTCACAAGGGTGCAAAGTTTTAGCAACAATTGTATATTCGAGCCGTTTTAATAACTCTATTGATTTGAAATTTTAAGTGGTAAATGTACTTTATAAGAGCTATATTTCTCCAAAATTTCATTGAATATCATCAATTATTTTTGTGATTTGTTTAATAACTCATAATTTTGCAATATTCAATTTTTTTTAAATAATAATAACAATTTTAATGAATTATAGTTATGTGCTTTTATTGTACAGCTCATAACGAACTCGAAAACCGATGGAAAACATGGTCTAAAAAATTAAATTGTTTAAATAAACTATACGCCGACCTCGCAGAAACTGCAGAACTGAACTGTGAACTTAAGTGATCCCCTGAATACGTTAAAACAGGAAAACTGCCCTGACCAGATAATTCACGTTGCAAATTTTTTAATCCTAATTTGACTTCACTAATATAGTATATGTTTTACACAATACAATACATAAAATTTATAGAAACATATAGTTTATAAAAACTTAGCAAAATTACAATATGCAAAAAAAGTAAACATCAAAATAAGAAACACAGAACAAGAAATATCACATATCACACTGCGAAGCGTCTACATTTAGATAATATTCTAAAAATATTTGTACATCGAAAATCTGGCTAGAAAAGTTCATTATCAAGGTTGCAATTACAAGTATTCGTTCTCATCATAAAAAGCTTTCTTTGATACTAAACTTCTTATTGTATTATCGAAATTGTTCTTTGGGAGACTTCTGACGTGTACAGGTAATTTATGAAAGAATTTTAATCCGAAAAAATTTAATCCATTTCTATTCGAGCTTAGTCTGATAAAGTCGTTTCTTAAATTATAATTATATCTAGTGTCATGTTAGTGTAAGCTTTCATGAGTATTAAATAAATGAATATTTTCATGTGTATATTTTAAACAGGTATAATGACGGAAAAGTTAATATGTTGAGTTCAATAAATTTGTGTCTGACATCATCTAATGTCTCGGGTTAGCGGACTGTCGCCCAGTTTGAATTGATATAATTTCTGGAATGTTTCCCCGACGAAGTCCGCTAGTGGGGTTATGCTGTGGCAACGTGCATAGAGATCTCTGATGGAGGTGTACCTATCGGAGTTGGAAATGAGGCGCATAAATTTGTGCTCTAAGACTCGAAAATTCATTGTCGTGGCCGGGATGCTGCACCACACCGGCGCCGCGTATGTGATGGCCGGCCTGATCACCATCGTATACAATAATTTCTTATTGGTCCTGTTTAGTCCGCTACCCCGCGCCAGGAGCGGATACAGACTCCTGGACATGGAGTAGACCTTTCGTACCGTCTCGTTAACGTCCGTGTTGAACATCAGTCTTTTGTCCAAGTTTACCCCCCGATACTTCACGCACTGCTTTATTTGAATTTGGCGACTCCCTATCGAAAGTGGTGTTAGAATACGATTTTCGGTGAAGCGGCGCGTGAAGACTCCGACTTCTCGGCGTTTATCCAAATCTTCCACTTGTCGTAATACGGCGTAGCACAGACCATGTGCGCGCCTTCATCAGCATGTTCGCCGCTTGTGCGTTGTGTGAATGCGCGTATATGGCCGTGTCGTCGGCGTACTTGGCAAGGTTCGTATTCGGAAACTCCGGGAAGTCGGAGACGTACAGATTGTATAACTTTGGTGACAGGCACGACTCCTGGGGGGACGCCCGCGCGAATGTCCCGCCGAGTTGATAGTTTGTTATTCACCTTAACCTGCAGTGATCTGCACTAGCCAGTTTATCAAAGCATAAGACATGTGTGATAATATCAGTGAATAATAGGGCATTAAAAGTACATTAGTAGGCATTAACGTAATTAGCTTCCTAATAACAAATGTGTTTTTGGAACATTTTTTGGCTACATGTTGAACATGGTGGCGCCAATTCAATTTTGGGTCCATATAAACACCTAAAAACGTTACCACATCGGGGTTTGTAAAATCTTATGACGGTCTATGTGTGAAAACCATGTTGACTGCTTTTGTGCGATTAAGTGGTAGCCTGTTTGTTGAAAACCAATCGGTAGCTTGAGTACAGGAATCATTCAGAGATTCATTCATCTATCCTGTACTGAATTCGATTCACAGCTTCGCTAATGGCAAATAAGAATTAAAATGAAACAAAACTGTTTTCAGATTGCTCTAAAAAGTTTATACAAAGTATTGCAAAGTATTGATGGTAGAGGAATGAGAATTGAGATTGAACAGAGTGTAGCGGCACATCTCACACTGGGGACTAAGGGTTCAAAACCACCTAGAGACCACAATTTTTAACGAAATAATTTTTGATCGGGGATGTTTCTGGCGAGATTTCGAAGAGGAATGCGAAGCCTGATTGGGGTTTATTGGTTTATAATCTACAGGTTTATTAATTACACAGGTCAACATTTGATCTAAGAACAATCACCAGACTTTACCAGAGTATACATAGGTTTTTTGGGTCGCTGATTCCGAATCCGAGGTTGGTTAAGCTTCATCACGTCAGGCTCTTGGTCATTTGAAGGTCAAATTGAGAAAAGTGTTGTAAACAACTTAAAAAATTTGTGTTTATGTTTCTGATGCCGCTGAATTCAAATCCGCTGTTATTTTTACCCTTGAAGAACATCGGAACATCTAGAGGTCATTTCAAGGCATTTTGAGATCATTTTGAGGTCAAATTGAGAAAAATCGACTAAAAAAATCTGGAAAAATGCTTACATGGGTTCTTTGGGTCGCTGACCTCGAATCCGTGGTTGGCTGGACTGTATCAGATCGAATTCCAGATCATTTGAAGGTCAAACTGAGAAAAAGTGGTGTAAAAAATTTGAAAAATTTAAGTTTATGTTTCTTAGGTCGCTGAATTCAAATCCGCTGTTATTTTTGCCCTTCAATAACATCTAGAGGTCATTTCAAGGCATTTTGAGGTCAAATTGAGAAATAGCGACTAAAAATCTGGAAAAATGCTTACATGGGTTTTTTGGGTCGCTGATCTCGAATCCGTGGTTGGCTGGACTCTATCACATCGGATTCAAGGTCATTTGAAGGTCAAACTGAGAAAAAGTTTTTGTATGTTTTTGGGGTCGCTCAGAAATGTCAATAGGTTGATGACAGATAGCTAAGTGATAAAATAAACCTATACCTAAAATTTTTCAGTTTCTTGGTTTTCAACATTCTTGTTTTAATTTAATCGTGATATGGCCTTAAAGAAACTTTGAAATGAAATAACGACAAAATTGTGATCCCAAAAACATAAACATAAATTTTTTCAAATTTTTTACACCACTTTTTCTCAGTTTGACCTTCAAATTACCTTCAATCCGATGTGATAGGGTCCAACCAACGACGTATTCGAGGTCAGCGACCTAAAATACCCATGTAAGCATTTTTCCAGATTTTTTAGTCACTTTTTCTCAATTTGACCTCAAAATGATCTCAAAATGCCTTGAAATGACCTCTAGATGTTCTGATGTTCTTGAAGGGTAAAGACAACAGCGGATTTGAATTCAGCGACCTCAGAAACATAAACATAAATTTTTTCAAATTTTTTACAACACTTTTTCCCAGTTTGACCTTCAAATGACCAATAACCTGACGTGATGAAGCTTAACCAACCTCGGATTCGGAATCAGCGACCCAAAAAACCTATGTATACTCTGGTAAAGTCTGGTGATTGTTCTTAGAACAAATCTTGACCTGTGTCATTTTCTTGGGCTTTGTGGGTTTGTTTATTTGTTTAGGGTTTTTGTGAGTTTAGAGTTCATTTATTTGGGTTTTTGGGTTCGGAATTTATGAGTATATATTTTTGTGGTCTATGTGTTTATGTATTTGAAGTATATTTAATTGGGGTTTCTGTGGTACTTACAGTTCATTTATTAGGGTTTGGTATTATATGGTTCAGTACCTATTCCGTTTTTATTGGTTTATGAACAATGGTTTTAGGATTAGTGGGTTATTATTTCATTAACTTATGTTTTTTATTTCGAAAATTTCAATTTTCATAGGTTTGTTGTTATTTTTAAATTTGCAGTGACACATTTTAAAATCAGGCTAAATTGTTTCGGACCGAACAATCTCTAAAGCTCCACTATGTGCCCGCTTGTCCGCTCGACAGCCGTGTACATTGCTACGCTCATCCTAAATCACGTGCTGCTCCACTATTAAGATCCCTCACTCGCAGTGCTTCATTGTCAATACTTTTTTATAGCCAAATAAAGTAACTGTTGAGGATATTTTATTTTAAATCCATCACCTATATACTATTTGTCAGAAAACATTACACCTAAATTTAAATTGACAAATTATATAAATTCAAAAATAACCAAAATTTATTTTAACAATAATTATATTTCTTGTGTTAGCATGTATCGTTGTTCTTTAGAGTCTATTCGATTTTCATCAATCATCTTATCAGAAATATGTCTATTTTGAGTCCATAGATTCTGAAGATCATATTGCTTCATTTACTAGAAACAGATTATTTTTCGTTAAATTCTCCTTTCAGTTTAGATTTTTGTTTAGTAATTTACAAATTTAACAAATCTAGTCTTCTGTGTATTTCCTTTCTTTTCTCCCGTAGGAATACAGAGGTCTATATCGTTTTTTTTGTAACTGTAATATAATATCAAGTACTCTGAAATATATTTATTAGCAAGGTTTCAGTATCTTCTTCATTTTTCTCTTAAAAATCAAATTTTCGCAATTGATTTTTGACAACTGTATTACTTCTTTCCTTAAATTTATCATTTCTTCCTTCATATTTTTCATATTTTTGAGCATATTATTTCCATTTTCTAACAGTTCAAGTTTTTCGTTATAGTTTATTTTCAAGGTTTCTGTAATAATAGATGATATTTTCTGAATAAATGTTTGGGACAAATATATGCCTAATACCAATATTTATAGGTTGGTCTGTATATTTCTCCCTTCCTTCTTTTTACCACTATTACCGATATGCACTTTTATAGATTAATTTACGTCTAACCCTTCTACTTGATTAAACTTACAGCAGGTCAGTGTAACTTTGCTGAGAATGCACCACTTTCTGTATATTTTTATTTGCACTTAAAATACCTACATTTTTAATAAATGTGGTAATAGCTTATTATAGTCTCTACTTACATTTGTCTTCAATTTCCATTTTTTTCAATTTCAATTTTGTATTTTTAAATACCATAGAGTGTTGAAAATAGGTTTTTGAGAAATACATTAGATGAGAATTTTTAAATAAACAATAAATTATTTAAAAAATAGAAAAAAAATCCAAACTCCTCGCTATCAGATATTAAAAGCAGTTTATTTTTAACATGTTCTAATACATTTTTCACCTACAAGAGGTGTTGAAAAGTCTAAATCCATTTTTTTTCTTTCATTAAAAAGTGCATATTTAAAAAATAAAGGGCGCCAATATTCTAAAAATGTCGGAAATCGATCTATTTCACCACAAAATCTTGCATGCGATTTAGTATAGTAGCTCCATGAATTTTTTCAAATTCTTCGTAGGTTTTCCTAATTTTTTTTCTTTTTCGATTGTAAATTAAGTCCGGCCGCTTGGAGAGAGGGTGAGAGGTTTTTAAGCTTGTACGCCTGCGCCTGTATTTTTTTGACTACAATAAATAAAAATATGCTCTCGTGAACTTATTCCTAAGGGAAGTATTGTAACCGTGAAAAAATCATTTTCAGAGATTTCTTAGAATTTTCACGTTTCAGATTCAGTAGATTATGATAATCTAGTCCTTTCGATTCTATCAGTCTGTATTTCTGTCAATCTGGTGTCTGTCTGGCGCTATATCTACAAAACTAAATTATGGAGAATAATAATATTTGGTGGATAGTTGCTGCTAGTGCCAACGAAGAACTGAGTTAAACTTTTAGTGAAAAGTATACAGGGTGTACACCCTAAATGAAGCAATTAATGAAAAAATACGGAGGGCAATAATATTTCGCATGTAATTAACACAACTACCAAGGAAGAAAAATGTGGTTACCCTAAAAAATTATTTAAAAGTATGGTGAAATGATATTTAGAGTATATTTGACACAATTACCGAGGAGAAAACCTGATAAACTTTTAGTGAAAACTATGCTGGGTAGTCATTTTATAAAAATAAGAAATGACGGAGGAAAATAATATAATGTAGTTGTCATTATTGTCTATAAAGAAACCTGACATAGTTTTAGTAAAAAAATGTACAGGGTTATCCAACAAAAAAAATAATTAAAAAATAAAGGATGACAGATAGAGAGGGAAGTTTTGTGTAAATGTATTTACATATTTTTTGTAGGAAATTTGATGCTCTAAAAGGAAGGTCTAGTTTTTTTGTCGTATATATTACCGTTCTCGCTACATAAATGGTGAAAGATCAAAAACCTTTATCCTCGTTTAAACAATTCAATAGTGTAAACAAAAAATACTTGCAAATACTATCGAGCTGAATCGAATGGCATCAAAAAATGTTATTTTCGAGTACCGGGAAATTAATGCAAACGATTACATGAGAGACCGTTTAAGTACACTGGTCACGTGGTTTTTCTTATAACGATACATGCCTAGGGCCTTTTACTGTTTTCCTCAACATGCTTTTTTAAATAAAAAATGAAAACCAGATATTATGTGTAATCTTCAAACTGTTGTAGCTGCCTCATGAAGCAATTTCAGATACCTGTAGACTTAAATCGACTCCCCAAAAATTCTAAAGTTATTTCCGATCCTGTATAGATTACAAATAACTAACAACATGGGGCGAGCGTAGAGGCGACTTCAATGTGAATATCAGTCGATATTCCGTTGAAGCAACGTCGAGCGCGGTTAGTACTTGGATGGGTGACCCATCTATCTTGGGAAATACAGCGTTCTCGTCCCACCTTCTAGAGGCTTGTATATCAGTGTATACTCGGAAGTTACGTAATTCAGACGAGGATTACGTAGTGGATATACCATTCTTCGGAGGGGATGTAAAGCAGGCGGTCCCTTGTTTATTAAATGTTAGGCAAGTAAAAGATCCCTACTCTTCTTAAGGGAAGAGGTTCGGCAAAATTTCCAGGTTGGGGGTAGCTCGTCTCCTAGCGTCGGTGCTAGGCCCTGGTAGCGGAAATAGGCCGACGTTAAATAGTTAAAAAAAAAAAAAATAAAAAAAAAAAAAACTAACAACATGAATATTGGATTATTCATATAATATGTGTATTGTAATAGTTTTACTGACTCAAAATATAAAATAGAGTAACGGGCACAAAACTACTTGGTATGGTTTAAATCTTGCTAAAGGCCCAAGATGCTGAACCACGAGTACACTTAAACTTTCTCTAATACTATTAAAATGTTTCATAATATTTCAAGAGAACCGTCGAGCTACTTCAGTATCAATGCTCAACTAAATTAAAGGAAATTAAAAATAAATTTTTACCGTCAAATTCTTATTTCGCATTTCACATAGCTGTTCCAAATATATTTCAAATTGCTTGAGAAATAAAGGAATAAAACCCGAAGGAGAATTTTCCCATAAGACCAGTGTAAATATTATATAGAATATACTATCTCTCTTTGTGGTCTAAATAAACTTATTCCTTGAAGAATTATTTCCTTCATATCACTTGGAGAACATCGACCGATAACTTTTGTAAGTAAAAGTTATCAGTCGATGTTTGCCTTGTGATATAACGGATTTTCACGAATCCTAGTAAATTATAACGGCCATCGCTCTGCTGTAGGATATCGATGATTTTCGGTACATTGATTGTATTTCACTTCATATCATAATAGTTATATTTGCCTTATGGTTGAATTTTCATATAAAGAATTTAAGTTTCTCAATTTTATTAAATTTCCTTTTGCACTCACATCTTACAGAGATGTATCAAGAAAATTGTTTAGACATAACACCATATGCTTGTATAATGTAGAGGCTAAGTCAATTTAAAAATATAACCATTACTATATGTATATGACAAATAACGTATACTTATTTTGTAAAGGCGAAGTGGGCAATAAAACCTCAGACAAAGAGAGATGTATATTTCCACCTTCTTCCTCGCATATATAATCAAAAGACTTCAGACACGCCCATAAATTTGTCGACAGCGTCGCTTGTGGTGATCCAATACATAAGTTTTATCTTTCGACTCAGAATTATCCTTGTTTAATTCATGAGCAAAATCATGAATTAAACAAGGAACCGATAATTAAAAGGGCATCTAATCTAAGTAAATCGCTAAATAGCAGATTGGGATTAAAGTTTTTGGCTTGAGATTTTCACCAATTTCTACTAAATACTTGGAATATGCCACTGTTTTGTATTTCTAATAAATTCGTTGTAACTCGGCTTGCATTTAATCTATACTCACAATATTTTTTAACCTGTTTCTGTGCTGTAGATCTGAGAATAGTATAGTTATCGAAATACTCAATACTTTGCTTTCCTTGTCTGTTTAAAGTAACTTTTAAAAGATTTATATTGGAGTGCAATTTTAAAGGTGGGCCTAAACAAATTCTCCTTGTTTGCATATGCATGGAACAAGGTCAGATATGCATTTCTCTGAGTCTGATGTTTTGTTGAGCACATTACAAAACAAATATACTTTATAACAAATTGTATCATCAGATAAGAATTTTGAAGCATGAAATAGGCCACAGTTTGGTATAAATAGAATGAGAACGTACCTATAATATGAGTTGCGATATGTTGGTTTTAATACTCGCTTTGGTAGTAATGGCAGCAAACATACGAATTTCAATAGTATAAGTTTTATCAAAACTATGAAATTATTTGTATTGTATTCAATTATTTTGTCTTTGTCATTTTTGTCTTATTAAAAGATTGATTTAATTGATAAATTAATTTTATTCCAAAGAACTCCAATGTTTGAATATTTGAATATTCTTGATTATATTTCCCTTGGTTAAGATGAAGCTTAAAACCGCTACCTAAGGAATTACTACTTCCACATTCAGATTTACTATCTAAGTGTCTTAAAATGAAAAGAATGACGATATTATATTTTGCACTCCACTATGTGGAAATAATAATTGTTCATAGAACTTTAGTAATATAATATTTGAAATCGTCTACCCCAAAAATCTATAAAACAAATGTCACACTGCAGTGGGGCTGGCAGGGGGCATCTAATGTTGCAATATATCTATTTACACTACAAGGGAGGTAAGTAGTTTTACCAGTCGAGGACGATTTTGCCCCAGAGCGTAGCGAGGGCTGGCAACAGAGTGCGAGACTGGTCAAAGTTACTTACCTCCTGCGTGGTGTATAACGTTTTATCTGCTCCCACAGGAACGATTCATTTAATAAAATATCACATTTTACATTTCTTGATCAATTTATTTACAGTGATATTAAGTAATTTTTTTGACATTAATGGATGTCACGTGGTCGGCATGAAAACGCTTATTTATCCAAGTAGATAGTAGATGCAAGTAGCTCACACGCATCCCGTCATGAATAGCAACTAGCACTTTCCCTGTAAAATCAACTTATCTGCTTGAAAACAATGTCTACTTGCCATAGTGGGAGCAGATAAAATATTTTTGAAGCTTTTGGTTCTTGTACACATATTAAATTACAATTTTATATTTCTACCCCTTTAATAATGGGGTAGGGCTCATGGGTGACTAATGTAAAAAAATGACGCCTTTGATCTTGTATACACACTAAATCACAATTTTAATTTTTTACCCCTTTTAATAATGGGGTGGTAGTGGGGGTGGCTGATGCGGTTCTTGTATGCACGGTAAATTATAGTTTTATTTCTTTACCCTCTTTAATAAGGGGATGGGGGTGGTACTAGGGGCGGTAGAAAGGGAATGCCAAAAAATAATTTGAGACCCTTGGTTCTTGTATATCTGAAATCAAAATTTTATTTTTTTACTCCCTTTAATAATGGGGTGGGGGTGGTAATAGGATAGATAGTGGAGATGCCAAAAAATGTTGAGACCTTGGCTTCTCGTACATACGACATACACCAAATCTCAATTTTATGACTCTTGCTTGCTTTACCCTTTTCCCCCCATTTACCATTCAACCCTTCAACAATATCAAAATATAATCTAGTTCCAGTTCACGTTATAATACAAATTTGCACCAAATTTCAAGTCGATATCCAGAGTAATCTTGCGCACAAGAAAAATTACAGACAGACAAAATGATAGACAGACCGACAGACAGAATTTTATTTGCTTAAACTAAAAATCTCATGACATTCTAAACCTATTTGAACAGTAAAAGTTTTCAATTTTTTTTTACCGTCACTATACTTTCACTCCACTACATGGATGTAGAAGTAAAATGGAAGAGAAAACATCATGTATATTTGTTGCGGGCAAGATCTTCCTACACGAAAAACTATAGTTGTCAGTTATAGGCTGCCTTCTATTATAAATCAAAGTAAACAAACAAATGGTGGAAAGAGGGAGAAAACGAGTATTCCTAGAGTATATGACAGTACTATTTGATTAGCCTGTCCTCGCCAGATGCTGTCTCATTTGTGTGTTTACCTAGTGCTGTGGTTCAGATACTCTGGAGGAAAGTGAAGCGAAGCATTATTTCTAACTGACGGAGAGCTGGTAGGGGAAGAGTAGATCCAGATATTCTTGCTGCTCGAGGGACAATCTCTGGTGGTTCAAACTGTCGTATACGTGGATAGCGTGACCACAAGCACTCCCTACAGGAGGTAACAATCTCATGCAATGTGCTGACAAGGTCCCCCAATTAGGTAGTCCCCTGTGCCAATTTAATAAACACGACGGTCAAGGAGTTTACTATATTTTGTGTAACTTCCATACCGAAAATCAGTAACTTAATGAACCTCAGGCTAATGGCTAAACTTAATTACTTTTGTTTGGATTATTTTCGGTTTCATTATGTTATATACTAAAGAAATCTAAAATAATCCAACCAAAAATAACTAAATAAATCTAAAAAGCTAAATTGTTGCTAACGGACAGTAAATGTGAATCAGAAAAAATAAATGGATGAAGAATAAAAGGAAATAATAAACATGTGGATGGCAATGGCTAATGATACGATAATAAAACCTAATAACTACAGTACGGCAGTAAAACAAAACCAAGATCGTAAAGGCGCAACAGTATTATATTTATATTGAGAACTGAGTATTTCTATGAGTGTTGAAATATATCCTGAACGTCTGAAGATATCGAAATAATTATTCTTTCATATTTTTAAATATCTTAACCTACGCTACACGGTAATAATGTTTTTGGTGGAATAGATTGCTCCCATTTTCATCCCTTCAGTTTATAAAAGAATAAGAAAACCTAGGAACACATTCAGGGTGTTGCATTATGAGAGGGAGATAGCTTAATAGGAGGTAGAGAACATCAGTCGTAATCGGAACCTCCCATAGAAATGGCTCAAATTATAAAATACTCTGTAATTTCGTAGTGAGGGCCCACCTTCACTACGAAATTATAAGGTGTTTTATAATTTTTGGCAAAAACTACTTTTTGTCATTGCTTTGACAGGGAATGGAATAATAGATTCATATTTGGTAGAGCTAATACAGTAACGATTCTTCAGAGGCACATATAAGACATGAAAAAAATCAAGTCCGGAATGACTAAAATTTATGTTTCTTCTTTACCTATAAAAAAACATGACCCTGTATATTTTTTTGGAAATTTCTATACGATATTCGAAAAGAACACAAAAAAATAAGCAAAATAGCCTATTTCACTTTTTTGTTACACCTGTGTGGTTATTTAAACTTAGATATACAAGAATATGGATTTCAGAACGATATTATTAGTACACTCAAATTAGAAAAAAAGCGGGAAAAAATTTTGAACAGCATATATATATATATATACGTTTTTTTGTGTTTCCTTTAATTTGGACCTATATATGTCGAAAAGTACACGTTTTTAAAGCTAAATGAACACACAAAAGCCAAAGGGATAATCAGAAAAATGTATAGCACCTTTTTTGTAGGAAATCGTATTCTGAATGCGTTTACTTATGTTCATTGAACCTTAAAAACGCGTACTTTGCGAGATTTATACGTCCAAATGAAAAGAAACACGATGAAACGTATATATATATATGTATATATTTCAAAAATCATGCCTTTTTTTCTGCGCATAAGCAAAACCTTGTTCTAAAAGTTGAATACTTACTACCTATACAGAGAAACTGCTGTTCAGAATTTTTCTCTTAAACGGCGTTTTTTTTCCTAATTTGAGTGGACTACATATGAAAGTCGCGTGAAATAAATAATTTTGTAACTAAAATTTAAAAAAATTCTATTGAGGCTAGGTGGTCTTGGTGAATCCTAATTCCGGCACGTTTTAAAGATTAATTTTGGTAAAAAATATAGCCTTCATACGTAATTGGGTATAAATTAACAAAATATTTAATCAATCATAGTAGGCTTATTCAAAATGACAAATAATAAAAAGAAATCTTCTAAATTAACTGTTTGTAATTTAATGTGTCAATAATCCGCATTTAGTTTGTAAAATATATTAAATTGTGAATATTTTTAAAATGTTTTACCTATGCCACCAAAATTAACAAACGTGGAATATGCTGACATAATATTTATCTATGGTTTCTGTAATGGAAATGGTAGGTCGGCGGAAAGAAAATATCGGATCGTTTTCCTGGTCGTCGGCACCCTAATCACAAAACCTTTAGTACGGTATTCCAGTATTCAAGACAATATGGAAGGTTTCCTACTTGTGCAGTTGTGGAGCGTGTTTTACAACAAGACGTGCGCGAACAACAATATTTTAAACATAGTTCAACAAAATCAAAAAATTAGCACTAGACGAATCAGTTCGACAACTGTATTTCTCATTAGCGAGTGAAATTTTGGCATACTTTTGAATTATGCGCTTTGTCCTGCCTTACGTTTCTGTGAACGTGTATGAGTCCTTTTGTGCCAGTCTTATGTGCTGATGAATTAAATAGGTTTAGTTATGTTCTAAATTGTCTTTTAATAAATTTTTCTTAAGTCGAAGTTTTTTTACCTATTCTTCGATTCTGGGAGTTTCTATAACAATAACACTGTAAACATTTGAGATTAATTTGTTTTCCCGTTCTATTACATCTATTACATACTTCTACTTTTTAGTCGTACAATTTTGTGCGATAAAAACAGCATGGAGTGATTGGTTTGTTTTTTATATGCCGTCAAAGTCGATTAATTATCTGAAGTTGATCATAAAAAGTAATATCCGTCACGAACAACGTTTATTTGCGGTCCAGAAAGACATTATCGCTTTACCCTCATTTTCGTTAACTAAAGCAATATGTGATAATTGCTTTATTACATTCGATTGCTGCAAAGGGGTGTGGAATTTTATTGTATAACCCTAATACTCATTTATATTCAATTAATATTAAAAACACTTGTGAAAATATATATACTTTTTAAATCAAAATATACAAATGCACCCCATAATATAATAAAATTACATAAATTGTTAATAAATGTGAGTACAATCTGTTCAAGTTTCAGTTGTTGTTTTTTTTTTCTTTAATTTAGTATAACAATATTATTTATGCAATAAATTCAACTAATTTAGGCTATCAATGCTCACAAGCACGCTGAAATGATAAATATCTTTATTAAAGACACAAAAAGTGCATCATAAGCATAATAGTCTAAGATACGTACTAAGGTCGACCTTCACCGATCAGGTAAGTGAATGAAATCTATTTTTTATAAAAAAAAATACTAACAAAAGTAACGGTGATGGGTTGCTTAACGAAATATGTTCAGGCTTTCTTTTGTTTTTTTTTTTAATTTTTTTAAATTTTTTAAAAAATATTTATACTTATCGTTTCGTAATAAAATTATCTTTATTTTGATATATAATTTATTTGGTTACCAGATCAGTGAAGGTACCACTTTCGATTCACCTATTTAAACCTAGCAACCGTACAGCCTTGAACGGAAAATGTAAGCAAACCTATGTTTACATATTCTGTAGGTTTCTTACTTTCGATTAGTGTTAAATTTCTTTGGTTAGAAAATCGGTGAAGGTATGGAAAAAAAATAATTATTGAATTTTCAATTAAATATAGCCTTGAACATATTTCGTTAAGCAACCCATCACCGTTACTTTTGTTCGCATATTTTTTTTCATAAAAAATAGATTTCATTCGGTTACCTGATCGGTGAAGGTCGACCTTAGTACGGATCCTGTACTATAAGGGAATTGTTATTTCTCCAAGTATAATATAAAGTAACTTATTGCCAAATCTGAGAAGAACGAAAAGGTAGCAATATTATATTACTTTTACACAAAAGGTTCCTCTTGAGTTTTAAACTATTTCTAACACAAATTAATGTTTTTGTTACGTAAAGACATGATATAAGTACCTGCCGTAAATTATTTGACAAATGACAAATATTAATATAATTAAAAGGCAATTTCCTAAGAGATGAAATTTAATAATAATAAGTGGATCTGACCTCTTGCGGTTAGCATTTAATTTTCGTGGACAGTCAGCTGATCGTCGGTCTGATCGACCGCACTGATAAACCGGACTCGGGATATCGGGAACGTCTAGCAGCGATCTCCTTTCTTTCTCAAACCTCAATGAATATTTAAAACCAAAACCAGCCGACTATTATGGGATTTACTATCATATCCAATGTAACACAACCAAAATAAAAGCGTCTACAAATAATTTCCACAAATAAGGATAAATTAATTAAATAAAATGTATGCGTACCTCTAGATGTCGTTGGCTTTAACTATTTGATGCACGTTCTGGAGAGTGTAAATTATACTTCTTTGTCAACTAAAAGACGATTTTCGTTCCTGACATGAAATAATCCAAATAGAAAAAACTTTTTAATTCTATAAAAATTAGTGTGTTTTCAAAACCAAACTAAGTCTCTATTGAAATTTTGCAATTTGCATAGCATAGCCATTCATAATAGTAATGACTTCCTTCTCTTCTACCGTTTAATATTAGATGACTCTGTTATAGCGATTACTATTTATTTAAATTTAATTAATACCTAATTTTATAGAATTAACCTTTGAAAATAGCGATAAAAGAATTAAACAATTTTTAGACAGTAATATTTTGTGAAGAAACAAGAGTCGTAAAGGCAGTAAAATGGACTATTATGAACCGTAGAAAGGATAATATGTATGCTCTTTTAGACAACTCTTTTCACCATGATCAGTTTACATATTTTCCTCGTTAATTCAAACGGCCCTCCATTTAAGTATGTGCATTATCCATTATATGACTGAATGCATTATCTGTACCCTCGAAAGTTGTTAGAGAAAGCACCTTTGACATCAGTTAATATCCACCATCTCTGGGGCAAAAATGTTCATAAACATGCTGATATTTAGTTTTGGAATACTACAGAATGTAACGCAGATTTTGTGAATCTCCTTGGCACGTAATCATGTTGATTGGAATGCAACGGATGTAATACTAGAGCTGTATCTCTAATTTCTCGATCGTATAGTTTTTTTGGACCTTCAGTACGAAGGATGCACAGCATTAGCCTTATTTCCTTTCTACTCGACGTCCTGGTTTGGCTATAAATGTTACCTTTATTTCTTTCCAATTAGTTGAAGCCAATACATGCCCTGAAAATGTCCACCAGAAGGTGTTATATATGTAGCTTGCATACTGGCGTACCTAGCGAAGCAGGTTCAATCCCTGCTCATCGCGAAATAATTTTAATTATAAAAATTATCCCCAAGAAGTGGTTCGGACTCCATTATAAGCTGTAGGGCCTCGTTTCTCTTTACCTAACACAAATTCATTCTGGATTTTCAAGGAGTTACTTCGGTGACTTGAGAAGCGGTTAAGAAAACATTTTAAGAAAAACAAACAAAACATTTCAATTTCCACTAAAATAGGGCTGGAAATACACTGCTAATACCTGACGACTTAAACGGGAGAAAGGTGTTGATTGCCCATTTTACTTTTTTGGCAGCCACTGTCCTATCCGAAATCCCAAATCCTCTGAGGTATAATTCGGATAGGAGGATAGGAGGATATATTAGGTCAGTCTGAGCAAGACCATGCCATGCTGTGTGAAACAGGAATTCAGACGTTTCAGAGAAGCTGGTAGTAAGTTCATTTCATAAGTCCTGGATGTTATTGAGATCTTTAGAAAATGTCTTTTTGTGCAGAGCTGCTGAGAAAGTAGAATTCATTCCACTTCAAAGAATTTTTCGTGATGTTCTGTTTTTACCTTTGGCGAATAATATTTTGAGTGCCTTTGACCATCCTTGCATGCAGTCCATAGATATCTTCTTCTTCTTCTTCTTCTTTTAGACTTCTCCACTTTGGTGTATTTCTTGGCTTTACTTTCAGACTGATAAATTTATTGTTTCTTCAAGGTGTCGCATGTCCCGTTCTAGTTTCTTTTAATGGATAAGAATCCTCATGAATTAAGAGTATGAGTTTCCGTTAAAATACATATGTAGCTTTACTACATTTTCCTACATCTCTCAATTGTGATGTAATTTGGATAATTTCATAACGTGGTAATTTTCTGCAAGGAAATTATCTTTCTTAAAGCCCCCAAAAAGAAACAAAAAGTATATCCCGGCTATTTTATAAAAAACTATAAGCTAAAGATAAAAATGAGCAAAAGCTTATAAATTATTTTAAATCAAAAACTTAGCTTATTACTTCAAAAAAGAGAATAAATCCCAGTCCGGATTTATAATAAGGTAAAATTCGTAGATAAACTAAAGGACTTTTGAAATAAAAAATACCTAATTAACAATAACAAATTTATTGTAAATTGTAAAGATAATGGTTAGTGGTAGAGAAATTGACAAATCACAGGTAGGCAAATAAAAGTTTTGTTTAGTTTATTAAGATCAAACAGAATAAATGATGTACAGAGAGAGACATATTTATCATATATAAAAAAGGTAAATATATACGGTTACGTACAAAGATAAAACCATAATTATTGGCAGAAGGCCACAATACATAAAAACTACTGTAAATACCCCAAGAAGATAAATAACTTAATTACTAGGTGATTAGTTGGCCAACGTATTTATTACTAAATGCAAAGGTTAAATGACATTTTACAAATAAACAAATTTTGATATTTCATGTCATAAATAAATCGTTAAATGTAAATAAAGGTAATAACATAAGAAATGAAATACATTTTGGGCTACAAGATACATACAAAAACGAAAGGTGCTCTACAGAGAAAAACTATTAAATAAGAAATTTTATAAATAGTCTTTAAGAAACGGGAATAGCACTCGCGAAGGCAACGAAATGCTGCACAGAACACTGAAGATTTCATCAAATTGACGTCTTTGATCACGTGGTAAAGGAAAGTTACCAGTTGCAGGTAAACATAAAATAAAGATGCAAATGTACTTACAGAACCTCTGCAAAAAGGGACAAAGGCACTGTTATGAGTTACAAGCTCAAATTTATAGATTGGTACCCGTAGAGTGTAGAACTGCATAAATATACCAATATAGGTATACTGAACACTGTCTTTAAACTTACTTTCTTATTACTGCACTTAAAGTAGCTAGCATTACGCTTATTAAATGCTGCTTTAATTCGGGACATTTATACGGAATACATTTTGATGGTAACTGCTCAGTTATTTGGTATAATTCACTGAAAAAGTTAAATCCCAAAACTAACTAAACACTTAAGTGGCTCAAATTCCACTCATAATTTTGATGACTTTACAAGCCCGAAGGCACTCCTTTACGGTTTTATACGCACGCCTTATTTTCGGGGGTCTATAACCAAGGTAATCAGACACCATGTCATATTTGCACTTGCTGATTGATGGAACGGTTTCCATGCGGCCGTTTTTCCCGCGTATTTTATAGAATTTTTGGAAGGCTAACTCATTATTTACCGCGAGAATCTAATGTCGCCTTGTAAACAACAATTGGTGTAACAGGGCCGGTATTACATCTTTTTAATAAAAATACCAAATTAGGCAATTTTTGTAATGAAGATATAAAATAATTTAATTTAACGAATTTTAATGGAAATTTACGAATACTATAAAATTGGACCGTTACAATTTTCTGGCCTAAATACATCTTTTGTGAAAATTTAAATGGAACATTTCCACTCATAGGTGTAGCGATTTTTTGTAGTATGTGAAAACAATGTTTCTATTGATAAACATTAATTAATAAGCTTAAGATTAACAATAACATTTTGTTTCAGATTCCGAATTTATTTACAAAGACGAACATGGAGGGGTTACATTATTTGACGCAGAAAACTTAACCACAAATACCATTATGACTAATATTACTTTTGTAAGTACTCTCAACCTATTTATACTAATGGATAATTTAAAGGATGAACTCTTTCTTTTTTAGAGACAATATAAAGTAGTTGATTTTAAGATTTCGAACGACCTAAGATACGTCCTGCTTTTAAGCGATGTTACGAAAGTCTACCAGTATACAATGTTAGCAAAATACCATATTTATGAAATATCCACTAGGTAAGTAGGCAAAAAGAACAAGTAATACTGTTTTTAAAATGTAATGTTGATATTTTCGTGCTACTGTGATTAGTATGTTTAATGAAAAAGAGCGCTTTATTTCAATGACTTGGTTGTAAAAAACGATTAAGGAAAAAACAATTTCGTGAAATAGACATCACTTAAACACTTCATTCACAATAGGGTATTCCCAAAAAGATAATGAAAAAACAAAAAATAAGTAAATTTTTGTTTTTCTCAAATACGCAGAAGTCCGTAAAAAATGTAAAGAAAACAAATTCTCAACATGACGTATTTCCCAATTGACACTGTTTGGTTGGGAAATGATCTATTCGAAATTCGATTCACTTTGAGTTACGTTATACATTTTCTTCAATCTTTACATTTAATGAATTACACTCTGTTCTTATACAAGATATCGCGCCCCATGCATCGATTTCTTTTAAAGTTGAAAAAGATCTGTTGCCAATCACGAAGAAGCAGAGTAAGAAGACACTGCAGTATCATGCGTAATGTGAATTTGCATTGGTGTAAATACAATGGAACATAACCTCACGATTTTGGCACCGTTGATGTTGATATAATGAATGCATTGCCATATCCTCTTCATTTTTATCAATTTGTAATGACTTATAATAGTTATTCTATTAACATTATCCATTTTCTTCATATACTTATAAGCTCCCCTCAAACTTCTTAATAGTAATACCTTTATAAATAATCACTCATTTATCGGATATTCAAGTATCGACCGTAAATGTTAAAAAAAATGTGTGCTTATTGTTGCTATTCTTTCGGCTATTATATCTTCCATCGTTTTTTTTTTTTCTAATTTTCACATTTTCTCTTGTGTTCTTTGCTTAGAGTTAATAAATCAGAGGTATTAACATAAATTATTTAAAATTACAAAATTGTATGATATTTGGAATTTTCCTCAACAGTGATAAAGTAGAGAATATTGGCAATATTGCTGTCAAGAAATAAATTTGTAGTTTTCCTGGAACGCATCAAGTCCCCACTTCTATCCAACTGAACTACTAACTTTTAGGCTAATAGATCATTACAAATTAATTTTCCTAGTAGCGAGATTCTTTAAATATTTATATCTTATAAATTACTGGTATTAGAGAACTGATATTTGGAAACGTGTCTTCTGTTGTGGGAAATTTGACAAATTCAAAGGACAATGTTGTATTTCGCTGAGAATACTCTACTGCGATATAAAAATGATAATTATTCTTGCATATTGTTTTACATTTTGCTGCAAAGTAAACACTGACATGACCATAAACCATACAGAGACAATGTGAAGTTTAATGAAATTGGCCGTCCAAAATTAGATATTTTTAAATTATATCTGCTAATATTTTAAGTATTAGTAAGTTCTAAATAAGTGTTCGCAGAAGATATAATATATATATTATTCGAGACAAACTTCTTGGAGTTCATTAATTTGTATACATTCTCCCTCAAAAGTTAGTGGGTTATTTATAGTTATTTGTGAGTTTAAATCAGAATTACATTTACTTTTGGTATTAAAGAAATGCATATTTTAGTTAACCCTACCATACCTCTAAAATGTTAATTTCTTAATTTTTCTGGTGAATAATTTATTAATCACAAGCTAGAACTTTTGATACAACTTTTTCTAAATGTGTTCATTCAAACATAATTTTTATGATACTGCTAACCTTCCAAGTTATACTAATGTGATGACATCAACGCTATTTGCTACACTTTTATATAGTACTAGCTGAGCCAGCAAACGTTGTTTTGCCATATAAATTATAAATTTTTGTCTAAAAAATAAAAAAAAAATTTCTGGATAGGGCCACCCTTATCACCTAAGGGTATAAAAAATAGCCTACGACCTATTCTCAGACCTACCAAATATACACCAAAAATTTCATAAAAATCGGTCAAGCCGTTTCGGAGGAGTTCGATAATAAACACTGTGACACGAGATTTTTATATATTATATATAGAGTTCGAAAGTATATCTTACTCACCATTTCTCGTTTCCATTAATGGCACCAAAAATATTCAGCAGTATTTCTCTCACAGATGTGTATTATGTCAATTCTGAGAGTGTTAGCGTTTTATAAATCCCTATTTTAGTGATTTCTGGCAATGTTTAGAAGTGAGACTAAAATAGCGTTCAAGGAACCTCTACATAGATATTTAATTACAGGCCGACTTTCCCTAGCCTCCCGATTTTCTATTATTTTTTTTTGAAAGTTTGGTAAATAATTTATTGAAATATAAAATTTCAGTACTGCACAGTCAAATATTAATATTTAAAAAGACTAGTGATAAATATATTAGAGTCCTTATCTTTTATCCCACAAAATGTTTTAATGTTTTTTCTTTATTTACTGTTCACACATTTAATAGGCTTCAAAACAACTGACAATTGACCTACCACTTTAGTGTTTTTTAGTCTTATAATTAAGTCTACTTTACGCTCCTAAAATTAGAACATAACGATACGGAGCACCGTGTATACTATGTTTCATTATAATTTTAGAGTAAAATTTGCTCGGGAATTTACTTCCCTTACTTATCGAAGGGAAGTATTGCAGGAAAATGTAGATTACAAAAATTAATTTCATTCAAGTCAGTCAGTTCTAACTATAATGTCGATCTGGTGTCTGTCTAAAGAAATGGAACATACTTTTATTGAAAAATTTATAGGGTGGACACACTAAAAGAATAATGAATCGAATGTGATGGACAAGACAGACAAGAGAATAATATTTGGCATGTAGCTAACACCACTGCCATGGCACACACCGGCTCTACTTTTAGTGAAAGTAGTCAATTAATGAAGGAAAATAATGTTTAGAGTGTAGTTGACAATATTGTCAACGAAGGAAAGCATACATGCTGTTAATGAACTGAAAAACATACAGCGTGGTCAATGGCCACACAAGGATGTACCAACATATCAAAATTGCAAAATAACACTATGTTTCTCACATTCGAATGAGCTTTACATAGATTAGATCATATATCAGTTTTATCTTAAAGGATTCTTAGAAGGCATTTTTAATTAGAATATTACGAAACAAGTGAGAGTTGCAGTAGGACGTTGCCGACTGTGAATGCCTATTTAAACAATAAAAAAAAAATACTGGCTGTGTACTTAATCTCAGTGGCACCATGTAAAAGTAAAATCGAGCCGTATTCGAGCAAAATATTAATAAACTAGGTATTCGCAGTCAGCCGCGCCCGATTACAACTTCTACTCGTTAAATAGTTTTATTTACATATAACTGAGAAAAATCCCAGATTCAATATTTCATCTAATACTGAGTATAATGCTTTGATTCACTACGATTATAAACATTTCTTACGTAAATAAATATTTTTTCTAGCAGTTGTTTCTCTATAAAATCTGAAATATTTAAATATTTCTAAACGTATAAATGGAAGAATCAGTGATTTATATAATAATTAAATATTTTTATAAAACAGATATCATGCGGACAACTCTGGCAACAGTGAATAAAATATGGAAAATACATTTCTATTATTCTTAACTTCGCTTAATTGGAAATTTCTTCTATATTTTGTGGTGTTTAATCGTCGGATTTAGTTCGACGACGATACTTTTTCATAATCTTGGCTTCACTGCCCACTTGTAAGCTTAATAGGGAAGGCACGATATAGTCTAATAGAGGATGGCGTTGTAAACCTCGTCATTGTGATGGTGGGTGATGGTGATGGTGGGTGATTTAAACAATAGTAATAAGAGAGTAGATATGGTGGCCTTATTATAATTATTAATAAGAAAGCAGTGATTTAAGAATGAAGATTGTAGAAAACAAAATTGCAAGTATTATAAGAAGTTCTTTATTAACAGAAATAAACTCACAATAAAATTTAGTTAACTAAAATTCAAGTTAAAATTATAGCAAAACAGTCTGGTGAAGAATGATATTTTATTGTTTCCATATATTAAATGTGATGATAATTTAGATATTCTCATCAATGTGTTCAAAATCTCCTATGCGGTTTTCATAAGACAGCTTTTGACACGTGGCGCGCATTGGTTAATATCGCAGTCCTGCTTTCACGCATTGACGACGTTTGTTGGAGCATGATCTTTTACAAGCGCAAGACACTCGTTTTTATATTCGAGTGGCGTAGGCTTTTTGAAATCATAGGAAATAAAACAGCATTATTATTACTCCACTCACATAATGTTGACTCCAACATATTTCCATTCCACGGTTGCACTTGTAAAGCCGCGTTCTCACTATGCAACATGTTTATAAAACATTTGTTTTAAAACAGAGTTTTATAACTCGTTACAAATTCAAAGGGAAAATGTGTTAAAACATACACGTTTTAAAACAATTTTCGTGTTTTGTAACAAGTTGCACTATTCCCGCCCTGTGTCGGTAAACATCAAAGAAAATCGGTAACTTGTTTTAAAAACATGTAGTTCTGTTTAGAAACTGTAACATGTTATAAATCACTGACGACCGCCACCCGTCATTTTCGTCGTCTGCATTCAGACGAAGAGTTTGAAATCGAGGTAGGCGAGACCAAAAAAAAAAAAGGAAGTTAAGAGGACAATTTAATAGAGAATGTAAAAAGATGACAAAAACAGGAAAGGGGACAGTTGAGAAAGGAAAGTGGATGTATGTCAAACACTTTTATTAAGAGATAAAAATCGACCCCGGCCTACCATAGACGGAGGAATTCACACTGATGATGTCCACAATATTGTGGACAACGAGTATTTGGAGGATGGAGCGGATGACAGCCAGGTATACATCCTTCACTCATTTCATAATTTATTATATTATTAGAGAAATATTAATATGAACGAATAGTGCATACACATACTCAAAATCCTGACTTGTCAGTCTAAGAAAGTTTTTAAAACTACCATCAGTTTTAAGTTCTCCAGCTAACAAATCCCAGTCGTCACGTTGAAGATCACTCAAGAGGTCACTGCCGCTGTACTTCTTCCTGACCTGTATTTGCAGCATTCCAATTAGACTATGCCTACAACGTGTGATTGCACTATATCCCATTTACCATAAAAATATCATATATATTTGATAGCAAAATTAATGGACAAAATACATAATTACAGTTCATATAATACTTAATAGATAAATTATTGCTAAATTAATGAGAACTTAAATTAAAATACCGGTAGAAATATCAATGTACAGAAATTTCAAAGTAAACTTTTCACAATGTTACATTGCATGCGCTTATTTCAGAGAAGGAAATGAAAGTCGTCTAAGGCGTAATCTAGATTCCGTTAATGTCAACGGAAGTCAGAATGGAGATTGCATGTTAATGTTAAAGCCACTGCCTGCCAGACTAATAACTTATATTGCACCTACCAATTTCGAGGTGTTAACAAATGATGTTTTGACAATCAGTATCCGAGTATAATAAGATTAATTTCTATTTCTAAATCCCAGTGCCATAGCCAGAAGTCTGACCCGAGATGTAAGGGTAAAAGTTAAATTTCCTTGACTCTCGACCACGCAGTCAGATATGCTAGTTGTAATTCTTTTAATTATTTTCAACTGGCAACAGAATATTCACTTTTAAGTTTGAAATGATTGAGAGTCAAGCCTCTTTACCTCTCAACTATGCAGTCAGTTACCTACTCTAGTGGCCCTGAAATATTCCCTTTTATTTTCAAATGTTTATACAATTTTTCTGATCTATTTTTGCTTTAATGTATCATCCTGCTGCGTTTCCACACACTATTGTAAATGGTCATTTATTACTTTTGTGAATTAAATTCTAATGTGACATGGATAGTCTTCAAATTGTGATATATTATTCCCCTTTATCTTTTTTCCTAAATCATCATCACCTAAATACATAATAAGGGGAGAAGGTTCTGTGACATGCACATTTCCTCAGATCTCTGATTTCGGATATTATTAATTCATTCAATGGCTATTTATTTTATCCACTTATTCACAACGTTTTGCCAGACGTTTTGGGATTCATGCGTTATTATATTTGGTTACTGTTTGCTGTATAGTGCGTTTAAGGTGGCAATCAGCCACCGTTTCGTATTGGACTCACAGACTCATAAATACTCCTTCCCATCAGATCTTTGATGATCAGCCCAACGTTTTGGAGGACGTCCTCTTCATCTCTTGCCATTTGGTTTTCCCCGAACTATCAACCATTCTGTATTGTCCTCTCTCTGACTGATGTGGCCAAACAGTTAGTTGATTCTGGAGAATACGATGCTGGAGAGTCGTTACTGAGAATGTATGTCATGGATTATCGAGCTTTTAACGCGATGGAAATTCATAGCAAATGTCTCCAAACCCACATCTCAAAAGTAACAACACGTCGTCTACCTGCTTCTCTATTGATTCATCTTTCAGATGCTTAAAGAAATATGGAGAAAACTGTATGGTTGACAAGTGTGATTTTTGTGCAATTGTATTTGTCACCCCAAATTTTACTTAATTGGCAAGTTGCTGATCTTGCCATTTGTATTCTTCACCGAATCTCATATTGGCAGTTGCCAATATTACCCTCAAGGAATCCAAGGTATATATCTTATTTACTAACTCACAGACACGACTTAAATACGTTAAAACCGAAGGCTAGTTTTTAATAAACAATTAATTATCCACAATGGAAATTATTGTGATTAAAACTTTTATTGCAAGCGGCTATTACAGAGTTAAAATCAGAACTAAGGCTTATAATACAAAAGGAAGCGTTGGTTGACTTACACATTGTTAGGTATTCTAGGAAAGCAGATAAGATATGCAGCAAATGCAATTTGTTAAGGATGGATGACAGTGAGAGAGTAAACAAGGTGTGAGGTTCTTGTGGACAATACTGGTGACTGCAAATATATAGATTCAATGAAAAATATAGATGGTAAGATCAGCAACTTGCCAGTTAAGCAAAATTTGACGGAAATCATGAAATGCACAAACATCAGACTTGCTAATGTAGAAGAACTCATCACCGTTGGTCTGAAGAATGTGACCCCATTATTTATTAAGAGCGCCAGTCGAGCTCCTCCCTTTGACTTAGAGTGGCTAATTTCTACTGTCAGTGGGATTCGGTTAAGACGACCTAGGACCCCGTAATAGACGAGAAAGGCATAAGTTCGTACCTACCATGAATTGCTTACTGCTCCCTCCAAGGTCTCCACCTTCTTACGCTGCAATGGTTTTATTTTTAAACTTCTACTTCTATAGAGTTTCTCCCTTCAGCTTCTGTGATCTGATCGATGCCCTGACTAATAGACTTGGGACTTGTGAAGCCTCTTACATTCAGTTGTCAACCGCAATAGCTCCCTAGATGTTAAACTTAAAGTTAATCATTCAATCAAGAAAACGCAGCAATTCAATTAAATCCATTTATTGAGGTAGCTCATGTGTACAGTAAATATGTGTGCCTACCAAATATGGCTTTAGAGGACGTGTATCTTAACCACCATACAATGGAGAGTATGTAGTAGCAATCGACGAAAAGATTTACAGCTTCCTAGAAAGGTACGAGTGAAATTTGATTTTTTTCTGATGGCCCTCCGGTTCTGAGGTGAAGTCGCCGAGTGGAGATATTTTGCCTTTACGGTAAAATCTGCCCTTGGCAATTTTAACCTTTTTTGTCTAAAAATCATTGTTTCACTTACTTAATATTTTGACAATTTTCAAAATTTTATTTATGGTAATTTCTAATTCAACGTACTTTCCATTTTTAGTGCCACACGTAACGTAAAGAAGACTTTTTTATGTCAAATGTCGACGTTGATGTTAAAAATTTGCTTGACTGTGCTCATAACGTCTTTTGAGACAAGAAATTTTCTGTCAGTTTTTACTACTTTTCGACTTAGATCGATTCTTCGAGGTTTTATAACAATAACACCCTTTTTTTATACGATAGAAAATAATAATGACAATAAAAGTCATTATTTTTAAATAACAAATTTTATTTTTAAATACCAAATTTTTAAATAACAAATTTTATTATAACGATAAATATATAGGTATCAGTTTGTGGGTACTTCGATTTTATATTTTTACGAAACAATTTATCAAAATCTATAGTACAAAACGAGAGATAGATCTACATATAAAGCAAGTATAAACGGTAATGCATAAAAATGTTGGGATTTATTATAGTCCAAATTTAATTAAATTATTATTAACAAACAAACGTTTTATCAGTTCTAATATAATTAAAACTATAAACAAATTGTTATGAATAAGCAAATAAATGTTACTAATGACCGGAAATCAAAGGCGTAGTAATAAATTTAACTTATGCACAGATTAACACTTTTCGACATAAGTTTTTTAGGGAAAATTATGATGCACTCACGGTGTTCTGTTTACCTGGTTAAGCGGAAAACAGTTGTAAAAGTTATAACAAGCCCACAGGCAAATGTGACTCAAAAACGAATACTACACCACACAATAATTATTGTGAAAAATGCTGAGACGCCGTTAAAACAGCTAAGATGTATGAAGAAAATCAAGGGAATCTAACCCTCATAAACTGCAACTCGCCGTTGGCCACAATGGAATAAGATAAATGTTTATTTACTTTCAATAAATGCACTAAATCGACGTGATAGTTGCAGAAACAAACTTCATAGGTCGATATCAGGTCTGCAGCGATTCAATATTCAAATTCATTTATCGTCAAAAGCTTGTGGTGAACTTCAATGCACTCACAGAAGCAATTACTACACCATCAAATTCTACAGGTAGTTACTAAACGTCTCTAATAGTCGAGGGCTCGTGCTGAAATCGCATAAATTTTTCACTACAACTGTTTTATACCTACTCGTGGATAGATGGGATTCGGGCACGGATATATTGCGAAATCACACGAAGCATTACTTTATTGCCATTACTGAGATATTTAACTAAATGGGTATTTTACAATTTCGTGAACACAGGGTTAAAATATTTTTATAACAAAAATACGTAAGTTGTATTAAATTTGGTAAATTAAGCCAGTGATCTTCAGAGGTTAAAAATGAACCGTTACATTTTATCTTTCTTTGCGCCTCTGAACTATGGACTGTTAGAGATGCAGACATATGTGTTGATGCTTTCGAGATGTGGATCTAGAGACTTTTGCTATGATCCCTGGGCAGCCCATCGCATCAATACCTCGATTCTCCAAGAGATACGTTCTCCAGCATCGTATTCTCCTGAATTCTCTCATGTCTTGGTCACATCAAACGAAGAGAGGATAATAGAGAACAATTGATAATTCCAGGAAAACTAGATGGCAGAGGTGAAGAGAGCGCCCTCCAAAAACTTTGAGTTGATGTCACCAAGAGGCTAATGGGAAACCGGTTTGATGAGGCTGCGCGCCTGACAGACAACTGTGGCAGATGACGTGATGCCATCAGACGTGCTATACAGTGAGCAGAGGCCAACTATAATATGGATCACGATCACGTGAATAGGAAGATATTTCTAAATGTAGGTTCCTAAGATACGATTTTCTTTTTGATTATGATTATGATATGCGATTTCTTGCATATTCAAAGTCTAGATAGGTTGTTCCATGTTTTCCGTTTGATAATATAATGTATGTAAAATAGAGCAAAGTCAAATATGTTTTCTATTCCCTCCTTTTCTATAAAAACTTTCGAACAGCAAGTCATTGTTTATTCAACGTCTGTTTGTTTCCTCTATCAGGGTTAATCGTCGTCATGGGATATACATTAGAGGGTTATTTTAAACACTCACGGTCATTGCTCCCCGTTTGTCCTAGAATTTGGGTTCATGAATCTTTAACGTGCCTCACCTCGTAAAAACATGCGGCATCCTACAGTTTTCCATCCTATTACAGGATTATGTCCTGACGTATAAACTTATCTCTTCGATGTCGTTGGACTCTGATTTGTACTGAGGCTTTTCAGAGATTATTAATGTAATCAGTGTTCTTGTGAACATTTACGCGTAATAAAAAATGTAAGGGTTCTGCAACTGTTATGTAAACACAAAATTTGTACTTTTAACTATTTTATTTTCATTTTTCAACTATGCAATTTGTTTTCAATTAGGAAAAATTAATAACATAAAATTTATTTATTAGCTAGTGTAAACCTGCTCATCGCCGATATACATTATAATTGTTGCACATTCTATAGGACACTCTTCGCAGTTTTTTGCAAATAATGTTAGTTTTAGACATTTTTCATTTTATAATACCAACTTCGTTGGTGAAACACTCGTCAGCATAATGAAGTAAAAAAAATAACTACATCGATTTGGAGTCAAAAACCTAACCACTACATCGCCAGTCGTTATTGAACAATTTTAAATATCTAAGAGGAAAATCATATTTCCACGGTTGAATGATATGTTAGTAAAATATATAAATAAATAATGATAATAAAAAACATTTCAGAATATTTATATTCAATTACTAAAACATAAAAATCAAAAATATACCTAACTTTTTGAAATTTAAATCAATAATTTTTCTAATATTGATCTATTTTGTTCAAAAACAATAAGGTTCTTCAGCTACTGTTCAAATTTCAGTACAGTCGGATTGTTCTTTCTTAAGTTATCGTGCTTACAGAAAACTTGACGGGCGGACAGATAGATAGGCAGACATATGGACATTTTGAAAATTGTTCAGAATTTTTTCAAAAACAATTTCCTTCTCTACGAACGATATTTACGATTTTAGAAATGCGACTATCAAATCCAGTATACTCTTCGTGTTCTTATTTACGAAGAGTATAATTACTGTTAGGTAAGAATATCAAAAGTACTGCAAACTTGTAGAATCTTTTTAGTTTCCCTAGACAGTTGTGTACACTTGTAGACATCTACCGTACGCAACTTGGTATTAATTTTCATAAATGTTAAAATCGCGTAAATGTTCATATTTAAGTGAAGTAGATATAAAAAGATGCGAAATTAGGTTGCTCTCCGGCCCCTTTTTCACTACATGTTAATTAATATGCAACATCTTAGGAGGCCCGCAATACTTTATTATTAACAATCCAATCAAGGGTTAAATTTTTGCTGAAACAACTTAAACATTTCCGTTGTTGCGAATATGCATTTACAACTTTATCAGGGTAATGCAAATTATTGCAAAATAATTATAATTGTCTGTTCAAGCTATTGCAAGTTAAAGGACCCACGTAGGCCACTTATTGCGGACTATTCAAGACAATTAGTAATGTAGAAGTAGACCTGATGATTACCCACCAATTACAAGATTGACAGAGAGGGAAATTTCAAAATGTATTCAGTGTGATGGAGACAGCAATAGTCCAACTAGATGGGCGAAGAAAATGTTACTTCAGAATTTTGTTACATAATAATATGTTCGTGAAATTTTCTGATAAAATATATATGCCACATCGGTGGTGGGGGGTAAATGATTCTTGATGACTTTGGTTCTTGTACATATACTAAATGACAATATTTTTTCACCCCCTTTAATTATGGGGTGGGAATGGTTAAAATTTTTTTTGAGACCTTAGCTTCTCTTATATTTACTAAATACTAATTTCATGAACTCTTATTTGCTTGATTTACCTATTTACCCCCACTTACCCCAATTGAGCCCTCAACTCTTCAATGGAATAAGATTAAAATATACTCTAGTTCCAGATCTCGTTAAAAGACATACGTGTACCAAATTTTAAGTCAATATCTTAAACGGTGCCAGAGTAATCCTGAGCACTAACAAGTTACAAGACCAACAGACAGACCGACGCACATGGGGGTATTTAAACGATTTACGCGGTCATAAGTCAATTTTTCAAAATGGAATAGCGTAAAAAGCAAACGGCTAGTTGGGATAGGAGAATAGTCCGAGAATAATTCCCGACCCCTTCCACTTCTCTGCCGTGCACTCCGCCTATACAGGGTAAGTCGGATTGCGATCGTCTTGGTTGGTGTTATCTGTTTTCGGCGTTTATGTGAATTCATAAATTTTAACAGTGAATATTTTTAATTCTACTTTTATCTCGGAAGTGATAGTGATGGGTTTTGATATGGCAGGTAAAAATGCACTAACTATAATATAATTTCGATTATTTTTATAATTTTAAGGTTAAGTTTTAGTATTTGTTATACTTCCAAGTTAGATCCAGCTGTACTCTTTAATACAGTCGAAAGTTTGAAGTCTTTAGCAGTGACTAATCAAAAAATTAGCCGCGGAAAAGCGCGGAAAAGTGCTATTAGGGTAGTTTTTTATTAGGGTAGATTCATTAAAAAAAAATTGTATATAAAGTCTTATGCATTTTAAAAGAATGTATTTTTGTTTTAGGTTCACAAGGTCCCTCGGGAGTAAGATGTGTGACCCGAATACACTTGTTCGAACGTGAATATGAAAATATTTTGTCTGACGAATGTTAGCATTTTTTCTGTCACTTTTTTACATTAAATACGCCTGAACCAAACACTAAGAGCTTTGTTTTATTCAGTAATATTGTTTAGAACAGGTAAAGATCAAGAAATATTTTTGGCCGCGTAGATCATTCAAATACCCGTATATGCGACGCCACAGACAGACATTTTTTTACTCAAACTTAAAATCTTGACGTTTCATGACATTCTAAACCTATTTCAACAATGAAAATTTTCAAAAGATTTTTTTGCGTTAGTATACTTCCACTGGATGTGGAAGTAATACGCAGACAATGGCACATTGAGTTAGAAGGACGGGAAAAGCAGTCACGTGATCAAAAACGGCATCACTTGGCCGCCATGTTACTACTTTTCCGTCAAATAGTGACAGTTTGTTTTCCGTGCGATTTATTGTGATTTTTATTGAATGTTTTTTAAATTTTGGACAATAAACATTAAAAGGACTATGGTGTCGTGTGCCAAAAGAAGTTGCTCTTCTAGAGATGGCGTAGACAAGAAAAAATTAACGGGAATAAATTTCATAGGTAGTGTAAACAACAAACAGAGCCGCATTAGAAAAAAAACAGCTAATTAAACACAATTTTATTATTTAGAGGTCAATAAATATATATTAATTTGTGTATTTTGTGTTTTATTTGAATATGTTTGTTCTAATTCTTTTTGCTGAAAATCTTGCATTTATTGAATTCAACTTTTTTTGCGCTATTCAGATAGGCCGTCTCGTTGGGGTACAAAGTTCTTATAATTTTAAATAGACCGGGTCTGGAAAAACCACCATCTTGTTCTAACGTTTAGCCACGCCTACCGGTGCCGTTTCTGTATAGGCAATTTGTACAGCATGGTATCTCCTTATATTCGATCTCAATGCAATGGCATGACAAAGATATAAAAAATCATTGTTTGCCGCGGACTATACGATAGAAGTAAAGCTTCTACTTCAAACATTTTCTTCGAAGAAACCTACTACGCATCCATACTACTCGAGATAACTCACTGTGCATCCAATTTACTTGAGAAAATGCGCATCCATAATTCTCGAGAAACCTCACTGCGCATCTATAGTACTCGAGAAAAGCCACCGCGCATCCAAAATACTCGAGAAAACCTTCTGCGCATCCATACTACTCGATGTAGTGAGTAAAGTAAAAAAAAAATTTGAGTACTTGGTTCTTGAATACACGCTAAATATAATTTAATTTTTTCACCCCCTTTAATAATGGAGTGGGGGTAGTAATGGGGGTTGCTAATGCCAAAAAATTTTTTGAGATCTTATTGCTTGATTTACCTATTTACCCCCATTTATCCCCCAACCCTTCAACGAAATAAGATCAAAATATAATCTGGTTCCAGATCTCGTTAAAACACATACATGTATATACCTACCAAATTTCAAGTCAATATCTTAAACGGTTCCAAAGTAAACTTGCGCACAATAAAAAGTTACAGACAGACAGACCGACAGACCGACGGAAAGACAGACTTTTTTGCTCAAACTTAAAATCTCGACGTTTCATGACATTCTAAGCCTATTTGTACAATAAATTTTTTTTTTTGCGTTACACTGGATATGGAAGTAATTAGGAATAACTTTTTTCATATAGTTGCACCAGTACCATAATTTATCTTCCCCCCTTTCTTCTATCTCCTCTATCTTTCTTCCTCACATACTTATCTCTCTGTATAAATGAAACTCGAGGTCAGCAAAGGAACTAATAAACTGAAAATAGAGGCAAGTATTGTGAAGTGTCAGAGACTTGGTCATACAAAAGTCCTAACTCTAGAAGGATGTGAATTGACCAGTGCGTCATTATACTCTTCGCAAAAACGAAGAGTATATTGTATTTGATCGGCACATTTCTAAAATCGTAAATATCGCTCGTAAAGAAAAAATTTTCATATCATTGTGTTAGTGAACGAATTCTGAACAACTTTCAAAATGTCCGTCTGTCCGTCTCTCCGTCTGTCCGTCTGTCCGTCTGTCCGTCTGTCCGTCTGTCCGTCTGTCCGTCTGTCCGTCCGTCCGTCCGTCCGTCTGTTTGTCCGTCTGTCCATCCGTCTGTCCGTCCGTCAAGTTTCTTCTATGCACGATAACTTAGGAAAGAAAAGTCCGATTGTATTGAAATTTAGAAAGTAAGTTAACGTTAGCTAGAGGAATAATTGTTTTTGAAGAAAATCGATCAGTAAATAAAAAAGTTATTAATTATTTAATTTAAAAAAATATATTCTCTTAATTTTTGTCGCTTGTACTAAAATGGAAATCTTGCGAAATATTATTTCCATAATACATTTTTTTTTGTTTATGAATTTTACTAATATATTTCATAGAAGTACGAGTTGAAATATGTATGATTGTCGAAAAATATATATGTATATATATATATATATATATCACAGACAATCAATTTTCGTAGCAATATGTGGTGGTGCAGCGGTTAAAGTTTTGCCGAACCGGAGCCGCCCCGCCCAGCCCCACATTTACCACGACGCTGTACGCCGTGATTGTTGGGCTGGCTTCGGGCCGGGATCCGGCGAGGCGCATTTATGTTCGTTAAACACGTAATAAATTTGTTTTGTTGTTTTGTTGTTGTTTCGCGTTGCAATCCAAAGGTCCCGTGTTCAAATCCCACGCAGGTTGGATATTTTTTTTCATATTTTTTTCCATATAATTTTTTTCACAACAAAGATGGTATCACAAAATTTAGGATGTCCAAAAACTAACATTATTTACAAGAAAACTGCGAAGAGTATCCTATAGAATGTGTAACAATTATGTATAAAAAGCTCAGTAAATTGGCGAAGAGTACGTTTTTAGCTTGTTTTACTTCTATTCGTTATTCAAGTTACAGTTATACTCGTAACAGAAATAATTGAGAGCACAATAAAACATCTACTTAATTTGCAAGGCAAGATCGAATAAATCGAAGGATTTTAATGTGGGCAAACATATCTCTAGATGTTTTCGATATATTAACACATTACGTATCGAGATTGTGCTTCGGCAGTCTAGCTTATATTGAGTACTTGGATTTAGTGACTTGTAAGACAATCAATGCGGAGGAGGCGACAAAAATACTTTTTATCAAGAAGTTTGATCCAATTAAAGATACGCAACAAGTCGTGATAGGATTTTACAACTAATGACCTCGAGTTTCTGAGATTACAAACTAAGCGCTCCGCATTTAAAGGATTTCAATGGAGAACGATCGTGATGGATAATGGACGAAACAGCAAAACTCTAACTTTTATGAGGAGAAGGAAACCCCACTCATGTTTTATATAATTATGCACACTAGGAAATATCAAAACACAAGCGTCTCGTACAGAAGTTTTTGCAGTCCAAGAAGTTACTATTTATTTATTTTTGGAAAAGTTTATCAGGCTTTTAGAAAAATTTCAAGTGATTCTAGAATATATTTTGCAGATATTTCAGATAAGAGAAATTAAGTTTAATGAAAGTATTTATTTGTTCATTTCGAATGCTGAAGTTGATCGATCATAATTGTATTTTTTTATTATTCATTGAAGCAAGACAAAATATTTTTTTGGAGTCATGACCGCCCAGATAAAAAATTAAATTTGCTCAAAAAATGTCAATCCTTAATAATTTTTTAACTCAATATGCCATAGCTGTATGCAAAATGACCTCCTGAACACAAAAATGTAAAAATATACAGGGTGTTCTATTTAAAAATCCAAAGTTACCATCATTTCCGGTGAAACCGGAAGCGAAATACAATGATAAATAAGTCGAATGAATGTATGTTTTGCCATTATTTGACATACCCAAATTTGAAATTCATATCTTGCGAGATCAAGAAGATATAGGGGGCCAGCGTCATTTCGTGGTCACCCGGTATAGTGTGTCCTATTTAATACCGCACACCCTGTTATTTTTGGGACGCGTTGCCCGATTTTAAAAAATTTGGACATAGTACTCGATGAGCTAGCTTTATTTGGCTATTTTGAAAAATTTTTAATTTTCATATTTTCAAGGGGACCTAAATTTCGAGATCGACTATTAGGCAATATTTTATTGGTAAATTGCTCGATACCTCATATAGGGTGTTTGTTATTCAATGGCCAATTTTCAAAATATTTTACTTTTTGACTGTATGTTATGAAGTAATAAAACAAAAGTTGAAAAATGTTATTTATAATAACATGAACAACATCAAAAATACAACAGCAAATTTAAAATGAATAAATACTAGATAAACAAATGACTGGAGAACATTTCATAAAATGGAGGTCGTTTAAAAACGGGTACAATAACATAAAAATTTAACAAACTATTTCAAATTTTTGCGTTTTAAGTATAACTCCCTGCATTTTTCATAACGCCATTTAAAATTTTGGCGGATCCTTATTAATTGTTGTTGTGTTATTTCTCTGTACTTTTGTTCAATTCTGAATCTCTCCTTAATCTCTTAATTCGTTAACGTTTTATAGTTTCATGTAGTCAACTTTCCTCCTAAATTTCCTCACTGAAAAAATTCAAAAGGTGTTAGATCGAGTGAATGTGGGGCCAATGAATAACAGGGCTTTTTCGTCCAATCCATTTGTTTGGAAGATTTTCATTAAGCCACCTACGTAGAACAACCAAATAATGTATAGAAGCACCATCTAGTTGAAAAATAACTTTTCTTTTTTCTTCCTCATTTAGTATCCGATGTGCCTTAAGTCGAATGGCTACTTTACATTTTTAGTAAACCTAATGGACTTTTCTACAGGGCGAGGCGAAAAGAGAAAACTTTTAAAATTTGGCCATTAAGTAACAAGCAGCCTATATCAAGCTAAAATTTTATATGGAGGTATTTGCTCATTTTCATTCACATCTGTTACATATAGAATGCAAACTATGGTTGGATGGATATTTATTATATTTAATTTATGTAAATTGATACAATGGACTATATTAGTGTGACGTCACATAATTATGCAACTCGCGTGAACGAGGAGTGACATACGGGCTGCCAAAAATGATAATCAGAATTTGCCCCTTATTCACGACTACAATAAAGGCGTCATCCTTAGGCCATTTGTATTAGAACACAATTTTATTTATTTTCTCCCTTAAAAGAAATATCTTATAAGTTCCAGTTACCATTCATCATGCACAAAGAATGCTAGAATATATACAAGTATTGTGGATTATAAAAACTTTATTATTAATATATAAAAATAGACCTGCTATCGCAATTCATGTTAGGAAGTGGTTTTGGTTTAATCTTTATGCAGCTAACTTCAGATTATTTTACTTTGTATAATGTCAAAATAAAATTTTAACCTAATTCTTTGGCGGTTTGCAGTTTTACAGAAGTGTTTGTTGTTTCCTGCTTTTTGTTTATAAGGACCTTTGGTTAATTTCATTGTAAAATGGTGCGTCAACCAGTGTTAAATATGTCTGCTAGATTTGAGTACTTCAAAGGAAGCAAAATACTCTGGAAAGCAGAAAATTCCGCTTCTTCCGGATTTGTTTATCAAATGTTATTTGATAATGAATTATCGACAATTCGAGGGCAGGTACATGCAAGCATGAAAAATAAAATGTATAAAGTGGAGGTAGGTACTTAATACTTATTAAGGTTTTAAAGGTATTTGATATTGAAGGTTTTGTTTTAGATAGTTTTGTCTGGAGCAAATATTATTAAATGTTCATGCGATTATCCAAAAGGTTTAGATGTGTGTCACCATATGTGTGCTTTAGCAATCTTTGCACATAATAATTTGTTGATCACATATGTAGCATGCAAATGGAGTAAACCTAAAAGTTCAGAGAATGATATTTCCAAAACTGCTGAAGAATGTTTTCCTCCTTCGATGGCTCCTCATTTTAAGCTTCTTGAAGATATAAGTGATGAAAGCGTTGTTGAATTAAAGAAGGACTTGAAGAAATGCGGACCCACTAGACTTGGATGGCTTTTAATAAGTGCACCACCTTCAGAGTCATTTGATTTAATGGTACATATATAATAGTTAATATGTTCAGAAGAATATTTAAAAGCTGAAGTTTGAACTAATTTTCTAAAAGAAAGTTTGAGAATTAGTACTGAAGATGTGAAAATTCAGTCCACTACCATAGGACAAAGCGGCAATCCCACTTGGTTAATGGTTAGAAAACATCGTTTAACTGCAAGTAATTTTGGACGTGTCCTAAAAGCATGCAGAAAGTCAAAATTTCCACCAATTTCTCGATGGAATCAACCAAATTCAATGGGGAAAATTGAACGAATTAGTTGCAGTAAAGAAATTTGAAGACATACACCACACACGTCATCAAATCTGGAGTTCGGTTTCACCCTTGTGGCATTTTAGGGGGTAGTCATGATGGTTTGCTTGAGAATAATATCCTAATAGAAGTTAAATGCCCATATACATTTAGGAATGCTATATTTAAGGACTGTTTATTAAATAATAATAATTATATAGTCAGTTTTGATGGTGAAAATTACAGTGTGAATAAGGATCATGTTTATTATCATCAAATTCAGGGACAGTTACTTTTATGCGGCAGAAATAAATGTATTTTATTATTACGGAGTACAAAAGACTATGTAGAAATTATTATCGAAAAAAGCATAAAGTGGGCAGATAATATAAATATCTTGCAGGATTTTTATTTCAATACTTATATAAAATATTTATTAAATCCTGCTTAAATTAAAGGAATTCGAGTCAAAATTATTCAGTTAAATTTAAAAAATTGTAAATCAAGTATTAGGTATAGTGTGGTATAGTAGGATTCTTTTCTCCCAGATCTATTTCGAGAAGAAGTATGTTATAGACACTGTAACGGAGAGATAGGGCCACGAAGTGTTGAGATTACTACCATATTTCCGTATTTTCAACCTAATTGAGTTAATTTGGTATAAACTGAAAAACGGTGTCAAAATAAAATAGGTACCTGGTAAATTTTTTTTGCGATTAATAACAATATATCAAAGGGCATAGCAGGATAAGCATGTGTTAGGTGCCCCCGCACCAATCGGGTCGAAATTTTTAGCACAAGTTGACAGTAGTGTTAGATGAAATTTCCCAAAATATTATTTTTGGAAAATCATTTTTACGGGAGTTATGGGGGTAAAAGGAAAAATGAAAAAAAAATGTTTTCTCGAGAACGGGTAAACCGATTTTCATGAAAAAAATATATGTTATGGCTTTTGATGGTGCAAATGTGGGAAAAAATTATTGGACCCATTCGTCAAAAAAAAGTGGTGAAAAAATTTTTTCAAAGTAAAAAAAAATTTTTTTTTAGGGGATGTTCCAGAGGCACACCCACCATTTTCTTCCAAATAAATGCTTATATGCCCCTTTAAAACATATCCAATTTTCAAAGCGATCGGAAGGGTACAACATACTCAAAATTGATAATCATTGGCAGACTGCGGGCGGCGTGTAGTCTATGTAATGAAGCATTATAAGACGACTTTTTTGTAAATATTTCGTGCAAAGACGAGATTACCTCCCCCCCTTCGTTTCCGAGGGTGCTGAACACGATGCAGGTGGTGGGAGAAGTTTTTGACCGTCGCAACCCCCTGAAACGGCCATCCCTCTTATGGATCCCTTTATGTTTTCATATATAAACGGATTTGGGGAGTGATTTATCAACGGGTTATACTTGAAATAATATGGAAGGGGGTTATAGAGCAAGTAGAGTCCAGACAGCAGGCCTAGGGGGTTGATTAAACTCTCTCGAGAGGTGTAGTTTTTTTTTTCAGATGATTCGGTTCAAATACGTATACCCCTGATCACGGGAAAAATATTTATTTTTAGCTACAACCCCCTCAAACGGGCAGAAATCACCTCTCACTCACCGTTTGAGAGATGAAGAGGGGTTGGAGCTAAAAATGAATATTTTTCCCATGATCAGCCTAAAAAAGGGGGAAACGCGTTTGAACCCGAATTATTTGATAAAAAATGATTTTCCAATCCTCGGAAGGGTTTAATTAACCCCCTAGACCTGCTGTCTGGACTCAACTTACTCTATAATCATCTTCCATGTTATTTCAAGTATAATCCGTTGATAAATGACTCTCCAGACCCGTATAGAAAACAAAGAGATCCATAAGGAGGTTTCCGGCGGTCAAAAACTTCTCCCACCACTTGCATCGTGTTCAACACCCTCGAAAACGGAAGGAGGAAGGTAATTTCGTCTTTGCAAGAAATATTTACACTATTTCTGCCTTTATTACATAGACTAGCGGTTCATTACTACATCTTACTACATCTTACTACTGGCGGCCATTACAACCCTACCATTTAAATCACATTCAAACTTCAAGAAGTGTGGTGCAAAAATTCTCTGACGTCAACTGTGGGGTCAAACAAAATCTAGTTTGAAAATCTGAAGATTTCGCAAGGATGATGTCCGCAGTCAGCCTACGAAAAAACTAGTTTTCAAAGTCCACTACGAGGAGGTTACGGTGCCTTTCACTAGTGAAGGTGCCTGTTTATTGTGAGTCCTCTTGCCTCTCATGAGTCGGGGTGTTTATTTATCGTGAGTCTCCTTGCCTCTAAATAGTCGTTTGTTTATTGTAAGTTCCCGTGCCCCTCATTAGTCGAGGTGCTTGGTTATTATGAGTCCCCTTGCCTCTCACAATTCGGGTTGACTTTTTTGCGTGAGTCCTCCTGCCTCTCACGAATCAGGTTACTCTATATTGATGAGACTTTTCTTAGTCTTCATTCTTCAAGAACATCCCATAAAAAAAATTTCATTTTGAAAAAATTTTTCAAAAAAGTTGCAGGGGGTTGCGGCGGTCAAAAGCTTCTCCCACCACTTGCATCGTGTTTAACACCCTCGAAAATGAGGGGGAGAAGGTAATCTCGTCTTTGCACGAAATATTTACAAAAAAGTCGTGCTTCATTATATAGACTACGCGCCGCCCGCAGTCTGCCAATGATTATCAATTTTGAGTATGTTGTACCCTTCCGACCGCATTGAAAATTGGATATGTTTTAAAGGGGCATATAAGCATTTATTTGGATGAAAATGGTGGGTGTGCCTCTGAAACATCCCCTAAAAAAAATTTTTTTTTTATTTTGAAAAAATTTTTTCACCACTTTTTTTTCGACAAATGGGTTCAATAATTTTTTCCCACATTTGCACCATCAAAAGCCATAACATATATTTTTTTCATGAAAATCGGTTTATCCGTTCTCGAGAAAAAAATTTTTTTTCATTTTTCTTTTTACCCCCATAACTCCCGTAAAAATGGTTTTCCAAAAATAATATTTTGGGAAATTTGATCTAACACTACTATCAACTTGTGCTAAAAATTTCGACCCGATTGGTGCGGGGGCACCTAACACATGCTTATCCTGCTATGCCCTTTAATTCAATTTTTTAATAATAACCATTTAAATAGCTTATGGCACTACTTTGTAATAAGAAAATGAACTCGTATGTTATATGTTATGTATAATACTATAACTTACCACATAAGACAAAAATATAATTTAACAAAAGATGAAAAGTTTATGAGGTATAGTAAAATCGAAAACACTGATCTATGTAAGCCATAGCTTGTTAGTTAATATATGTAAAACCGTATGTATTTTTTACAAAAAAACATAAATCACGATTATAGTGTCCTCATAAAAATTAATCATCAATCCATTGAGCATGTAGATAGCACAAAGTTCTTAGAAGTGGTTTTAGATCAAAAAATGACCTGGGAAAAACACATAATTCCATAATTTATAAATTAAGTTTAACCTGTTTTTTCTTAAGACAGCTACAGAAATATTAAGATTGGCATATTTTGGCCTTGTACAATCAATTTTATCATATGGACTTATATTCTGTGGCTCCTCAGCCCATTTCGAGAAGATATTTATGTATATCGGAGTACATCCTCAGACACATTGCAGAGATATATTCAAAAGTATCAGGATTCTCACTCTTCCATCATTATACATACTTCTGTTGATATTTTGGTGCTAAGGCTTTCGCGGAGCTGGTGATCTGGCTGCTGACGACATGTTTACCGTTAGATGCCGACACAACATCAGTTCTCTGCAAAGGTTTCAATTATGCCGTTACTCCAAGATCAATACCGAGGGAAGACATAGTAAGTTCTTTGGAATCAACTCTTTATCAGCTATCCAGGGAAGACGCAGAAGAAATCAGAGCAGCATCAGCCGCCATTCTAAAACAAGCCAAACCACCGAAACCAAACATAACGAGAGGAGAAAGACAGGCCCTAAAAACACTCACGGATAACGCCAACGTAACAGTTCTGCCAGCGGACAAAGGAAATGCCACTGTACTAATAGATAGAGCAGATTACCAGGAGAAAGTACTAAACCTGTTAGAAGACCAAGTTTACGTCCAAATCACACGAAATCCGACAAGGACCATCGAAAAACAGGTAACAAAGGCGATCAAGGAATCATGCATACCAATAAAGCACCAGAAGAAACTGATACCATCAGAATCGAGGACACCACAATTCTACTGCCTACTCAAGATCCACAAAGCAGGAGTTCCGTTACAACCAATTGTAAGCGCAGTAAATTCACCAACCCATGCGCTGGCAAGATATTTAGCAGACATACTCAAAGCATTTATTGGACAAACAGAACACCATATCAGGAATTTACACCATTTCATACAAGAGCTGAAGAACATCACAGTGGACCAAGAAGATATACTAGTCAGTTTTGACATAACATCACTCTTCACAAATATACCAGTTAATGAGGCGATAGAATTAGCTCGGGAAGAATTGCAGAACAACGGTTTGGACACCACCTTAGCAGACCTGATGGAGCTCTGTGTCAACTCGACCTATTTCAACTTCAATGGAAGTTTATATAAACAAAGAGATGGAGCAGCAATGGGTTCACCTTTATCACCAGTACTCGCTAATTTATTTATGGAAGCTTTCGAAATATACGCTTTGGACAACTACCAATTGAAACCAAAATGTTGGTTTAGATATGTGGACGACACTTTCATTATATGGCAACATGGCCGTAAGGAACTGGAGAATTTCAAAGACTACCTAAACAGCTTACATCATAAGATCAAATTTACCATGGAAATAGAAACAGAGAACCACCTTCCATTTTTGGATGTCCTCGTGTTCAAGAAGGATAATGGAGGATTAGGACACAAGGTATACAGAAAACCGACGCACACCGACAGATACCTGCACGCCAATTCTCACCACCACCCAGCACAAAAACAGGCCGTCGTTAACACACTAGTACATAGAGCAAAGCAAATTTGCGAGTCAGAACATCTGCAAGAAGAATATCGGACTTTAAAAATATCACTACAGAAAAATGGATACAAACCGAAGGACATAGACAACACAATAAAGAGACAAGATACAACCAGAACAGAAGAAGAAAAAGAAGAAAAGAAATACACGGTAACAGCTTACCTACCGTATATACAAGGATGTACGGACAGAATCGGAAGAGTTTTGGAGAAAAAGAACGTCAAAGTAATATATAATGCAAAACAGAAGGTGGCACAACATTTTCCCAAATACCAAGGTCCAGAAGAACTAGAAACACCAGGAGTATATAGCATCCCATGTTCCTGCGGACAAGTTTACATCGGAGAGACCAAACGACGTATAAACACCAGACTCAGAGAACACATTAGAAATACAAAGAAGGGAAATTCTACAAAATCAGCAGTTGCCGAACATTCAGAAGAAACCGGCCATTTGATAACAAAGAAATTAGCCAACACCAAGAATTATTGGCCAAGAAGATACAGAGAAGCCATTGAAATAAATAAACATCCGAATAACTATAACCGTGACAACGGACTACAACTACCAATAACGTGGAAGTCAATGTTCCGCATGAGCAATGATCCGCAACATGCCTCCTGATAACCTGTATAAATAGAGGAGCTCAGTCCAGCAGAGCTCACTTCGCTTCAGAAGAAGACCACGACAAGATGGTCGAAACGTCAAGCACTCAACCAAGTCTACGCGGAAGAAGACCCGGAAACCAGCAGCCAGTTCTGTTGATATTACATATAAAAAAGCATGAATATCTATTAATTAGAAACAACTCAATACATACCCACAACGCACGCATAAAAAATAATCTATATATACCATTCTCGAGACTTTCTATTGGACAAGACTCTCATACAAACCAAGGTATTATTCGTTATTATTTTATCTAATCCCACTAATAGGGAACGTGAGCTGGGTTTAGACCGTCGTGAGACAGGTTAGTTTTATCCTACTGATGACTCGTAGTTGCGATAGTAATCCTGCCCAGTACGAGAGGAACCGCAGATTCAGACATTTTGTTGATGCACTTGCTCGAGCAGGCGGTGGTGCGAGTCCGTCTAGTCGAAGATGGCAACGATACTTGTTTGGAGAAATTAGTACTTTTAATAAACTGAAATCAACGCTAAATAATTATTTATTAAATATGGCATTGTACTCCCTTATTGAATATCTAGAAATGTAATGATATTCATAGCGTTTCTTGTTTGTTACGGTTCATAATATGTTGTTTTATACAATTGCTTATTTTATTTCTGTACTGTTTATACTGTTTATGTTATTTGTACTATATTTATACTATTTTACCATTTATGTTTATACTATTTGTATTCCTCCTGGATTTTGGACGCGTCCGATAAATATTGTACGATCTTTTGTGCATGGAATTTTATGTGATGAATAAATCATTATTATTATTAGTATTATTATTATGACAGAAATGTTCCAAACTGCATATGTTATCCAATTTGCATTAATGGGCTATACCCTATATACTTGGTTGATATAAAATAACATGTGAACTTACATACGTTTATTGAACTTTGTAAATATGGCTAGCAAAAATAAAATTCTTAAATAAAAAAAAGTATCACAGTGCTCTTGTCTATTTATTCAGGTGACTAGTTAGTTATGAAAGGACTGATTTTATTTGACGAGTATAATATTTACAAATTACATCAAATAAAATTACTCTTTTCATAACGTGTTAAGTATAAAATTTTATCTAATTTCACTTTAAAATAGAAAAGAAATGGCAATTTATTTTGAATACTACTTTAATAATTAGTTACGTAAAAATTCATTACATCACTAGTTATGTAACGAAACTTGACAGTTATGAAAAATGTGACGTTTCATAATGTCAAAAATGCATTTAAAACGACCCCGCATGTTATGTAAAATAATGCCTGGTAAATTTGGTTGAAATTAAAATATGTTAATTTATGAAATCATCCTGAATAAAAGTTTCCATGGGAGCAAGGCCGAAAAATTAAGTTTTCAAGTTATGGAGCTTTGAAGTTGTCTATCCATGGTATATCAAATTCAAAACGAATTATGATGTAAAACATAAACATCACAGATAGTAGACAACCCCCCAAATCCATAGCCTAGGCTGTGCGGAAGGGGGTTATACATTTGGAAAAACGCAGACATACATCCACACCCACCGGTGTTATCAATACCGGGGCTGGGGGTCGAACCCAGAGCGCGATAGACAGTCGGTCAGCGTATACATACATATAACTCTGTCATTTTTCTCAATTGACTCAAAAGTGAGCGCCAATTTAAGATTTTCTAATTTAATTTTTAATTATTCTACTTCTTTTTTCAAGAAATAATTCTCTGCCTCTAACGATGAATTACTAGCAAAACTACTTCTGCTAACAGATCTTTCTCCACTTGCGCTGCTGGTAGGGCATTCTTCAACTACTTTTGTGCAAATAGTGTCCAAAATCAAAATGTCATTTGATGGTGAATTCAAATCCACAGTCATGCGTGAAGGGGGGTTCCTAAAACTGAAACACTAGTAACCACTCTCAACAAGAAATTTTTTAATTCATACACTTGGACACGTATACGTTTTCTTTTCTCTGGTGATGATATTGTGAAGATTTTATTAATATTGCGTTTGAATGTGGTTGGTAAATTGCCTTTCTCCCCATCTTTGAAATGACAAGAACTTACAACAGAAAATTTGGTAGCTTTTCTATCTCCTCGTCTGGAAAATTACAAAAATTATTCGAACATGCATTTTTCAGCATGATTTTTCTAATAACCCTACTTTAAGACATAAAAATTTGGTACTAGGTAAAATTATATCAGCTGGTTAGTTATTAAAATAAATGCAGTTTACTAATCCTCACCTTAAAAGCTGTTCCCATTTTTCTTTTAACTTAATATCAGTTGGAAATCGAAACATTTTACAACCATTTTTATTGGTGTGATTACGATCGGGTGCAAAACACAAACCCATCATGAAATACTTTCACAAAACTTCGACTTTCACTGTAGATTACAATTTATAAATAATGAATCTTTGAATTAAACACAAAGAAACTATCAATATCCAAAAATCGTAAAAGGTTAGAATAATTTAGACAACAGGGAACAGGCAAAAGGCAGAGTGAAGTTGGCAGCAATATTAACTTTTACCATTATTGCTATTGATGGATATTTCATGAATTTCTAATAACAATTTATTCTATTGATAATAAAGTTTTTATAATCCACTATACTTGTATATATTCTAGCATTATTTGTGCAAGATGAATCGTAACTGGAACTTATAAGATATTTCTTCTAAGGGAGAAAATAAATAAAATTGTGTGCTAATACAAATGGCCTAAGGATGACGCCTTTATTGTAGACGTGAAAAAGGATCAAAATTTGGTTGTCATTTTTGGCAACCCGTGCGTCACTCCTCGTTCACGCGAGTTGCATAAGTATGTGACGTCATCACTTATATAGTCCATTCACAAGCAGCATAGGTACAAGCATAAAATTTATCATGTTCATAAGTTTTGTAAAAGTAGAACAACAATTTGGATACATATTATATAATAAATCAAATTATAAAATATTATTTATATTATTATAAACTTTAAACATACCCAGTTCTATATTAGATAACAACTATTCCATACACAATATTTCACTGAATGGAATGAGTTTGTCACGTTCTAGGTAAAGGTAAACTAATTAAGATACGTTTTTAAGGAATGGCGTCCCTTTAGCAAATAATTTTTTTCTAAGTACGATATAACTTTTGTACAGTGTTTTTTCAGGCATTAAATTTAGTTAAAAATAATTTACCTTGTATAGGTAGACACCTGAAAAATGAATGAGATTTGAGAGCTTTGGCCCCGCAATAAGCTGCCTTATAATTCATGCTCTTTGGGTACCTTCCAGGGAATCCTTTTGTTAGATTTTTATTAATGAGTCTGGTGGGTTGAGGTTGAGATAAGAATATAGTCGCAAATTGACTCAAGCTGTTTTAGTAATTGTATATTAGTGTATGGGTGCCATTTTTTACTAGTAACAATTACTAATATCAATTCCGTTGTTTTTAATTCAGAAAGTTTGAAATCTATCCATGTTGTGTTTTCCATTTAAGCCTTTATTAAAAAAGTTACTGAAAATTTTTCATTCAAGAATAACATTTGTACACTGTTTATTGACGATGTTGATGGAGGGAGATTAGTTTTTTTATTATGATATAGAAATATAGTTTAATGAAAAATGTGCGGGGACTACGTATATTCGTATAATGCAGGGAGATAGAACATAATGGAAGTTTTATTTTGCAAGGCACACTAAATAAGCACTTGTGTAATTTTATGTGCTATTTCATGTAGCACTGTGACCAGTGATAATGACTAGAATTTTAGAGACAGGATGTAAAATTACACCACTGTTGTAAAAATGTATGAGCAATGTGATGTGATTTTACGTATACTCTTAAAATTCTTTGGCGTAATTGTACATGAAGACCGTAATTATAAAATTTGATTTCACACGAATTTCAGAGCTTTCTTATGCGAATTCCTGATAATTCTCGTTGTAAATTTACAGGGCGCTCATATAATTTTCAATAAAACATGAATTGTTCAAATTTATTGTTTTAAGTATAATTTAGGTTATAAAAATTTTAAATAGAGAAACCCGTTTCTGCATTTAACCGTTTCAGAGGTGATTAAATACAAAAAACGCATTTTTACATTTTTTTACTTTTCAAAGTCATCTAAATTACACGTAAATACTGTTACGTGTTTATACCCTTTTTGTAAACACCCTATATCGTGGATTCTGAAATTATAAGACCAGGGTAACACTAAACACTAATTTATTAACTTACTAATTACAACAATTAATTAAGTACTTTACTAGTATTACACTGTGTACTACAATTCACTACTTCAGTCCCTTTATCACTTGGTCTCACTCTCTGACCATCAACTAAACTCAAACTTGACTGTCTGTACTGAACTGCTTATTCAACTGACCATTAGAACTGTACTAACTCAGCTGTCCCCACACACAGCTTGTCATTCCTTTATATACCCAGTTTATGTGTTCTGGATCTTTCCACTACATTCCAACACATTCTACAATGTTCCCAAGGATGTATGTAATGTTCTAGATTTTTCTAGATGTCTCTAGAGGGTTGAAACACATAACGCTGCCTCCTCCTTAAGCCTGAACGTCCCGGTCAGGCAATTCAGTCTCTTTCACATACTTCGCCAGTCTATCCAAGTGTACGATTTTCATCTTCGACTTTTTACTTCTTTGTATTCGATAGACGACTTTATTGATCCGAGTGATGACTGAATACGGTCCTTCCCAAGGTGGTTGAAACTTCGGGGATCTCCATTCCTTCCACTGTGGGTTGTACAGCCAAACCCCATCCCCCACCTTGAATTCTCCTGTACTGGCATTCCGATCATAATGAGCCTTCATTCGGTCACTAGTTTTGGTGATTTGTTCTCGGATATTCTTCGGCCTTTCTCGACTTTCATCCGCATTGTCGCTTACGGAAAGTGGTTCCTTATTGGCAGCACAATTTTTACATTTGCTACACCAAGCCTCGACATCCTGGCGACCGTTAACCCAATAAAACTGTTCTCATACTTTACTTAGGCTCTTGTTTACACCAAAGTGTCCGCCCTGCGCTTCCTGGAGTACTTCTGGTATATGACGCCTGAGAATCACTAGACGCATGGCAACCTGCTTCCCATCCGGGCAATTTTTCCACACAACGTGTTGTCAATGGCCTTGTTTTCTGGCATTGGTCGTTTACTGTTGACAGAATAAATTGTTCATTTCCGATCCTTAAGACTCGCTTTCCTACGTCAACAATAAATCCATGCTCTTCCATATTGTCCAGTCCCAAAATGAAGTCATCCGTAATGTCAGCCGCGATGACTCTGTGGTCAAACCTTAAATGTCCAATCTGAAAACCCAGGTCTACTTCTCCATGAACCGTAACCCTATTTCCCGTAGCTGTCCGGACGATCACTTTATTTTGCCTCTTGTTAATCTTGATGCCCGATATAAATCCTGGCCGTACTATTGATGACGTAGTATCGGTGTCGACGATAAACACGCATTTCCTGTCATTTACATAGCCTTCTAACAAAAGACTATTGGAAATTCCTCGAAGCTGTGAAATCTTTATTTCTTTGGGGACATCCTGTTCTTCAGCCAGCACTACCCCAGTGGCAATTACTCTCTCGGGGCTCCACTGTTGACAATCTCGCTTAATATGCCCTAATATTCCGCACTGATAACACCGGATACCTCCATTTGGTTTTGCTCCGCCTTGTCGTTTGTCCTGTATCGTGGGAGAATCCGATTTGGCCAGTAACTGTCTCATCATTTTAAGCACAGTGTAGTGATCATGTCCTCTTGGTCCGAATGTGTCTCTTCAACTCTCACAGCACATATTTCTGGCTTTAAAGGCAGCTTCTACTTCGAGGGCATCCACCAAAGCCTCGCTAATACTTTCATGCCGCGATAATCTTAGAACTCGCCTGACCTTGTCATCCATTATGCCATCCAAAAAGACCCCACGGCTAGTTGTTCTTGGAATTCTCTTGTGGCACTCGGGTATGCCAGGTGTGCCAATCTCTCTACCGCAGCTTCAAATTCTTGTAAGCTTTCCCCAAACTTTTGTGTCCGTGGTTTTAACTAAGCCTGGTATACTTGGGCAAGGTGTTGATCGTCATATCTCAAATCCAAGGCAGCTTCCAAAACTTTAAAATCCCTTTTCTTTTCCACTGGGATAATCTGAAGTAATTCTGAGGCTTGGCCCCTTAGCGCTAGAACTAATGCCATGGCCTTTTCCTCATTATCCCAGTTATTCGCACTTGCAGCCGCTTCGAATTGTCTTTTATAAGTTGTCCATGAGCTTTGATGTGTTCTGGAACTTTCCACTACATTCCAACACATTCTACAATGTTCCAAAGGATGTCTGTAATGTTCTATATTTTTCTAAATGTCTCTAGAGGGTTGAAACACATAACAATACAATAAATTTGACACATATATACAATAAGCAATTGTAGATAATAGAAACGTATCTTCCATCTAAATAACATACCAATTTCACCACTGTTCTGGTATTATTTGAGAAAATTCGTATTCTGGCAATATTTCGGGCATCCTCTAATTTAAGCGTAATATGTTTGCATATATGTTGTTTTTATTATTTCTATTTGGTGCGTACTAGAATCAGATTTTAGATTAAACAAAATTTTTTAAATTGCTAATATTTGATTTACTGTTTGTAAACATCATTAGGACAAACTAATTTTAATTTTGTCGTCTCTAGTATTGACATTCTTGTTCTTGTTCTTAAGAAATAACACATTTGACAAAGCAGAAGGAAATAAAGAGTAAAAACAAATGTCAGCTATAATAACTTGCCATAGTAGCAAAAGAGATCTGTTCTAGGTTATGAATTATATGCAATAACTGAGAAAAAGAAGACCTAGCTGCTTTTAAATATTCGCTGAATATGCAGTGTATTTTTGAAGCGTTAGTCCATTTTTCATTAACGGTACATTAACCTCAGATAGACACTTACAAATGCCTCAGCTATATAGTTCCAGTGAACTGTGAAGAAGAGGTTTCTTAAAATTAACCAATTCTATTTACACCTAATGACTCGTCTTTTAAAATAAGATGTCAATATTCCTCTAATATTCAATAACTTGATAATTTTATGCATTTGTATGTGCGTTGATAACTTTAACCGAGCCGAATATTGATTTCCTTGATGGATAGAATGAATTTTTAAAATAGAACTAACAAATAAATTACATATATCTGAAAATTAAAAACAACTAAATGTATAAACAAATGTGAATTTCTATAAAACAATTCACTTTTGGATTACAAAAAAATTGCACATATAAAAAATTTAAGTAGTTATAATAATAGATGTGAATTTCTAAAATACAAAATCAAAATATGTCAATATTGGACCCTCTTATGTTTAAATTGTACGAAGCTGAATATTTTTAAAAATTGTAAGTCATATTTAAGGGAGGCTAATAATGAAAATGTTTTCAGACTCATTAATCAAAATATAACATCTCTTATTAAAGTATCTAACGCTTTCTGTCTGTCCATAAATGCATAAAAATCCAAAATCCATGTTATTTGACAGAGATAAAAGAGGCAGGTGTATAGAGAACGTTAACATACAAATTGTAACAAGGAACTTGATTCAAGTTTAAAATTTAATAAGCATACTAAGATATTATTGAAAAATCTATTACTAACTTAAAATTAATGTATGCCAGTAAAGATGTGTTAATGAAAAAACTAAGACAATGTTATGTGTGGCTCTGGTCCTATCCCAAAAAAACTATGTTTCGACTGTATATCTTCATTTCTTACGTCAAATTGGCATCCAACATTTACAAAGGTTACAAAATAGCTATACTAGACTAATTTGTGATATAAAAAAGTATGATCCGATATCCTAGAGTCTGAAGAAAATTGGCTGGTTTAATATTAAACACAGACACGTTTTCCGCAATTGCCCATTTTTCATAATTCTAGTACCTACAAAAAAAAATTATTTGCGCAAAAATTCTCTCCATCATCTTACCATCCTGTATTTATTCACTATTTTTTCTATTGGATGACCACTCTGTATATTATTTTTAACTAAAAGTATGGCTTTATTCCTACCAAGAATCAACTACATTCCGAATATTATTTTCTTCCGCGCGTCGTTGTTAAATCATTTCTTAGGTTGACCACCGTATATTTTTCGCTAAAAGTATAGTAAGTTTCTTATTGGGCAATAGCACAAACAACATTGTAAATATTATATACGTCCGTCGATATTAATTATTTTTCAGGTTGACCATTCTGTATATTTTTTACTAAAATTATAATAGGTTTGTTCCTCGCAATAGTATCAACTTTATTCCAAATATTATTTTCCATGACATATTCTTAATTAAAACTGATCGCCCTGCATATATTTCACTAAATGTATAGTGAGTTTCTTTCTCGGCAATAGTGTCGACTACATTCCAAATATTACTTTTTACGATATTTTCTTAATTATTTATTTTTTAGAATGACCACCCTATATATTTTTCACTAAAAATACATCGGGTTTATTTCTTGATAGTTGTGTTCACTACACGCCAAATATTATTGCCATACGTCACATTTTTGTCGTTCATTATTTTCTTAAGCGTGCCCACTCTGTATAATTGTTCATTAAAAGTATAGCAGGTCGCTCCCTTGATAATTATATTAAATACTTACCATTTTTATTTATTTATTTCTTAAAATATTATTTTTCTACATCAAATAGTTTTGGGGATATAGCGCCAACAGACAGACATACTGGCGGAATTAAAGGAACTTAATTTACGTAATCTAAATCTGAAACGTGAAAATGTGAAAAATTTCGGAGGGTGATATTTTCACGATTACAATACTTCCCTTCCGTAAGATTGATAAGTAAAACTATTCTTTACATTTTTCGAAAAGAAAAAAAACTCCTTAAAAGTGCATAATTGCGAAATGCCACCCCACCCCCATTTTTTTCACCTCTTACATACACCAGGTAGGTGAGTCACATAAACATTTTTTTTTTTCGTAAAGTATACGCTATTATCTATGTACAGTGTGTCCTACTCAAGGACTAGCAACCCCCATAATATTTTGATTTATGAACCAATTTTTATGTTTTTTTTTTTATTACGTAGATCTCGCAAGAAGGCATTAGAAATATGTTCTACTCATTCCGGGACTCGACCAACTACGACCATTGTTTTAGTGTGAAATATTCAGAAATACTTAGGGATTTTTAGAATATTGGATTCTTATTTGGGACCACCTAAATATCTAGTGTACCAATTTTTGTTGTGATAGTAATACAGGGTGGTCCAAAACATTAAAAATGAATTTTTAAAATAACGAAATTTTAAGTAAAAAAACACATTACTTCTGTATTATTTAAATTATTTATTGATAAAATTATTATTATTTATTTTTTTATTTATTTCAAAACTTTACCATAAATTTTTAAAATATTTTTAGATTTTAAAATATATTATTTTGGGTATTCAGCAGATAACTTTCAAAGAAAACATTCGTTTCTTTCATATACCATTGGTGCAAGTCTGACCAAAAAGGAAGATCAACAAAGAAAAAAAACGAATGTTTTCTTTGAAAGTTATCTGCTGAATACCCAAAATAATATTTTTTAACAATGATGTAAGCAGAAATAATAGATATTTATTTATTATTTTTAGATTTTTAGAAAAGATTCTGCTTTTGTAAGAACCTGAGCGGTTTGTGTTATCAAAGTTTAGTAGGCGTGAAAAACAAAACATGTTAGTTGGAAAATGGCTTTCGCTGGCACTGTTACTGTTTAACTAGCATCTTAGTTTTATTTACAATTAATTATTTTGTATTTATTTGCTTTTATTATGATTAGAGAATATTGTTTAGGTATTAAACAAATCACAACTTACACACGTTTTATTTATTATGAAATTACCTACTTTCTGTACATTGTTGTCCTAATCTGGGGACGATAATATATTAGTTAATATTTTAAAACACTAATTTTTGAAGAACTAGTCAAAACAACCAAAACAACTACTCTTCTAGCTAATACTGACGAAATATTGAATTACATGATAGGATTCCTAGCATTTTATAGCAAAACAATATATTAAAAATACTTAAATCATTTATTTAAATTCAGTCGTTCACACTTTTCTACTTAATATGAAATTATCTACTTTCTGTATATTGGTACCTTAATCTGGTCACGCTAATGTACTACTTAGGAAAACACTTTGAAACTCTCATCATTGGAGAACCATTCAAAACAACTACTCATCTAGCTAATACTGACAAAGTATTGAATTACTTGACAGGATTCCCAGCATTTTAAGGCAAAAAATATATTGAAAATACTTAAATCATTTATTGAAATTCAGTCATTTACAACAATTATTGAACCTGACACTTACATTCTATTTCAACTGTAGAAAATGTATACAAGTTTTTGCGAACTCGTTAGTTTTCACCAGTAGAGTATAGAAACGTTCATTCAATATTTACAAGCTTATTCTTGATTTAGTGTTACAGTTAAGTATTTTTTATTTATCTGATTTCATCATGATTAGAGAATATTATTTAGTGTATAAATGGTGATTTTCTTTGCACCTAAATAATATTCTCCAGCATCTTAGTTCTTTAATAAATAACTAACAACTGAGTTCTTACGTAACAAGAAAAAGTGGAAATTGTGCGAAAAGTTGGCAAAGGAACACGAAGTTTTCGTGGATATGCTGCAGGGTTTTATATGAAACATCCTTATCGTAAAATTCACCATACTACAGTTGCACGTATTAACAGTTTTTTTTTTCAAAATGGCCTCCTCAATCAACATCGAAATCGCGTGGTTCCAGGAAATCAAATAATTCATAAATATTTTAATCAGAATCCACGCTCCAGTATTAGCGAGGTCAGTTTAAATTTAAATATCCCGAAAAAACACATTTGGAGATACTTGAAGAAAAATGGAAAAAAACCCTTCAAACCCAAGTTTCTGCTTACTCTCGAAGTTGGTGGCATGTGGCTGCGAGGCATGCATTTAGAAAATCGTAATTTTCTGAAAAAATATTATACACTGACGAAGAACCTTTCACCATACACGGTGTTGTACTTTCACAAAATATTAGGATGTGGTGTGACGAAAATCCACATTGTGTAGTGGAATGCAAGAGACACTATTCGGCTAAGGTGAATTTCAAGTGTGGAATCATCAATGAAAAAATCATTAGACCTTACTTTTTTAATGAAAATTTGAACGGGGCCTCGTTTCTTAGATTTTTACAAAATAAGTATAGCAATGATATTGATGAATTACCTCTGGATTGCCGGTATAATTGACATCCACAGTTTGATGGAGCAACAATTCATAATGTAGTTATCGTGAAGAATTGGTGAAATTTAAATTCTCCTAATTGTTGGATATTGCGAAATAGCCTTTTAATACATTGGCCGCCGTGATCCCCAGACGTCACGTCGCTAGATTCATTTTTATTGGGGACAATTCAAAATAAAGTTTATAAATCAAGACCACAAACAAGGGACGAACTTTGCTATCGCATTAGAGTGGCTTGCCGCAATATCACATACAAACCCTGAAGAAAGTATTTAATAGTAATCGACGACGAATTGAAAGTGCATAATGGAAAGTGGTGGTCTAATCGAGATGCATAAAATTTAGTTTCATTTGTAACCAATAAAAATAATACAAAAAGTAATGTGTTCTTTTACTTTAAATTTCGTTATTTTAAAATCTTATTTTTAATATTTTCGGCCACTCTGTATTACTATCATGACAAAAATTAGTATATTGGGTATCTAGGTGATTTTGAATAAGTATCCGTTACAATATTTTAAAATAAAATCCCTAGTAGTACTTCTCAATATTTCGAAGCTAAACAATTGTAGTAGTTGGCCGTAGCATTGAATTACGGAAATAGTAGAACATGTTTCTAATGCATTTTTGCAAGATCTATATAAATTTAAAAAAAAAACATGAAAATCGGTCATAAATAAATATTTTAGTTACTAGTCCTTAAGTGGGACACACTGTAGACAGCTGCAAAATTTTAACCATCAACTGTGTAATTACACCATTTTTTTTACTTTATTTTATGTACTACACTGAACGTATAAATGAAAAATATTCATTTCAGCTTAAGGCCTAAGCGTTTCTCATTTCTGGACTACGCAATTGAACATGACATTTTTATTTCCACATAAACCCATGGCCACATAAATCATCCACATTCAGAAAATTATCCACTTGTGCTTTATTCCTTGCTCTCCTGTAATTTTATGGAACTGAGTAATATATATTTTGATCTCATCCTAACCGAATCTCATAAATTAAACTTTTATATTTTATGACAAAGCTAAATTTCTACATTGTATTGCTGCTGATCAGAAAATAAGTGGGACAGATGGTTTATGTGTGTTTAATATCCACTTTATAGCACTATGTTATATTATATAGTATTAAAGGAAATATTTGCCACAGGAATGTTACATCTTTTACAAATAAAACTAATTTTGGCATTTTTTTTTAAACCAAGATAACCATTAGTAAATTGTAAATAACCTTATATGGTTACTGAGAAGATATAACCTTTAGTAAGAATCCGTAAAATATAAGAGTAAATTATATTTAAAAAATATAAGTAATAAATGTCCAAAAGTACTACTATACTAAATGGATAAAATGCCACCAGACCACCATTAGCAAATTGGATAATAAAACCTTATATGATATTACAAATGTCAATATTTTAGATATGTGAATAAGAGTATACGAGTATATATTTAAATTATATAACCGATGTGAACTCTAAAATGACATAGGCTATATGAAAATATGTGTAAAATTTTCGCAGAAGTTTAAAATCTTGTTTTATACTCCGGAGTATTCATGGTATTCCACTACTCAGTCTGAAAAATTCAAATATAGGACACATATTATGTATGAGGTAAATATATAAAATATATAAAACTCTAAATTAAAACACAAGTAACGAATATGACAAAGATACTAATATTTTTATTCAGTTATAGCTATAGGAGAATAAGTTTATACTATTAATAACATAAAATATGTGAAATGTCGTCCTGTCTGTTTCCCAAAAATGTTCTGGAGCTTTTTTCTTTTTCTCGATTATCTAGATACCTCAAATTCGCTACAAACATTTCCTGTACTCAAAATTTATGAAAAAAATTTCAAATTCGGAAAATTCAATATGTCGAATCCAATGTGGCGGCCTAAAGGAAAAGGCAGCTTCTAACGTTTGGCACCTTCTAAAAGAGGTAGAAATTTTTATGGCGAGTCCATGTCATAGCAACAGGCCACAAATGTGAAAACTAAGATTATACATGTGGAATGAACCATAAGGACTGAAATGAAAGAAATTTTCATCGTCGTAACTTATGGTTTTTATTAGTTTAATGGTTTTTTTAAAGTCAAAATTAATTTTTAAAATCAAATCTGGAGAAGAGCAAGAAAATAATTTTTCGAGGTTTGAAGTAAAACTCTAAAGTGGTATCTTGAATGCTACACTGAGATTGAGCGAGTCCACCTTTACAAATGTTATTTGTTCAATTCAAACACATTATTCCTGGAGAGGTTCGAATTCTGCTTTCCGAGCGAGTGGACGCGTCCGAAAAACGTTCCCAGTAAAACGCCATAAACATCGGCTAAAAGTCCACTAAATTTGATAAAAAGTAGGAAAATTTATAGCCCAAAAAATTCCGCGCAAATCTATATGTCATAACAAAAGAACAAAAATGAAATAAAATTAATATTTGAAAATAACAAATACAGAGTTATTTAGCGGCAGAACCGACCAGTGCAGTGCTATGCATAAAGTCACAAGCTTAAAGGACCAGGCAATAAATAAGAGGAATATAAATAAGCTAAGTATATTCTCATTTTTAAAATAACTATTTGCCACCCAAGTTTATTTATCCAAGTTATTTATATCTTAATGACCAACAAGTGTCTGCCGCATAAAACCATTGCAGTGTTTTTTTAGTTCCAAACCCTAGCTAAATACAAAGTGTAAAAGATATAATTTCCCATTAGTTTTATATATAACAACTTGTGCCTGGCTGCATGGATAACTCCTAATGCCATAAAAAAAAAGATATAATTTTAAGGTGTTAAGTGAGTGATAAGTTGGAGGAATAATACAGCACAATTATGTGTGTATTGATTAATTTCATACATAATTTGTATTTATTAAAATGAGTGTTTTGTGGTGTTGCATATTTTTTGCATTATAAATGCTGTAATAAACTGCTGAGAGGCTGATTCAAACGTCTTTCTTAGAAAATCTGAGACTACCCTTGAAAATGTCGACCGCTGTTACCATAATTTATGGCAAGGCAATAATAGACAATCAAGTGTGTTCCACATCGTATACCTGCAGAAACTCCATCAAGAATTAAGGGATCAAATAAGTGCATTTTTAACTTGTATTAAATAAACACATTTTCTTACAGGTCAATAATTTCTTAATAATATTTAATTTCTACTTTACTTTATTTACTGGTCAGTGGCGTTCTATTAGTTTACTAGTGTACCGTCCCAAATCTCAATTTTTTACATCGCATAACCGGATAATGGAAATTCACGTGATAAAATTTTTCTTTCAAACGAAAAAAGAAAAATGCCGATTATAATATCAGGAGACTTCAACGCATATATAGGAATAGACGATCAGATGGAGGAAAACAAAAGCATCATTGGAAAAACTCTACACCACACATGGTTCACGAAAATGGACACGCGCTGAAAAATCAAGCACACATGTCCGACTTAATAATAACAAACACGTGGAGCAAAAGACAAACCTGTCTAGTAGGTAGAGAGGTAAGAAAAGGATCAAATACGTTAAAGCAAAAAGGCCAGCAGAAGTCACTACAGACCTCGAAATTCTATGTGGAAAATTGGAAATAAAAGAAGAGAAAAGACGTAAAGGAAACAACAATACACCATAACGTCCAACGATGACAAATGGAATCAAAAAACGTGGCAATAACAAAAGCCAACAGAAGAAGTTTTTGAGAAGAGTAGAAAGAAACATCGTCCAACTACTTGCAAAAACAACAAGACGAAAACAGCGAAATAAAACATCAACACTATTAGAAGGAACGACAATCCTCTACTGAACAAAGCGCTAGCACCGAACATCAACAAACTTAAAATAGGGAGACCATGCTACAGCGGAGAACAACAACTGAGAGGATCAGGATAAAAAAATGAACACCACAAAGAAATCGCAACTCTACCACAAGAAGACTCAGAATAGACAAAAGTCCAGAACCAAAAACAAAAAAAAAGGGAGCTTAAACGCTCCTTCACGACACAATGCGGTAACGCACCTCCCATCCTTTGCCATGCGCCATGTGGCACTCGCTGCTGGCAACAAGCATGACCTTAGTCCAACCCAGCGTGGACGTAGCAGGCCCAGCTGTATACCTGGGAGTGGCAGCAATGCCTACCGCATTTTTTAAATCAATCAATCAATTCAAATACATTATTCCTGAAATTTCATAATTGTACCTAGGCCTCCTAAATTTTTTGTATGCTGAAGAAATGAGAATGGGGGTGACAATTTGTTTTTTTTTTTCCTAATTTGAGTGGACTATGTAGCGTAGGTTTTGATATTAAAAATTGTGAAACAATAATTACTTACATCTTTTCAGCCGTTCAGGAGATATTTAAACACTGACATAAGTACGCAGTTTTTCAGTAAGAACTAATATCGTAGTATCCTTGTGATATTGATTTTCAGTGTGGGTAAAGTATCAAAAATAATCTTTGGAAAAGGAAAAATCAGGAATGTAAAGGGGTGAAAAATGCGATTTTTAAAATTATCTGGGAAAATATGTGTTTTTTTTTTATTTTGCTGTTAGTTGAATCAATTTGATTTTTACTGACTTCTGTATGATGAAGATTGACTGAAATTTTTTGTTTGAGTGAACATCGCGCATCGATATGATTGTTTGGTTAATGAATCTAAGTAGAAAATCGTATATTATGTATGGAGGTTTTCCGATGGGTTGAGTCAGAAAATGCCTTGGAAAATATAAATGCGTTCCACTTTTTTTACAATAATAAAAATGATTCTACTAACAAGTCGTACACTAAAATCAAATAAAAAAAACAGTCTAGCTAATCTGTAGGCATGTAGGCAAACCTAAAAAGTAAAAAAAATAATTGCCCTTACTTTGGTAGTTCTTAAAATTTGCCAGATGACAGTTTGTATTAAAACAATAGCTTGAAATACAATCTAGCTATAATGCGAGATCACCAAGTCCTGCGGGACTCGTCTAATGCCCGTCAGGGACACTCAATTCTATACGTTCGATTATCCAGACGATTGGTGTTGAACTTTTTCATATACAAATGTTATCTTAAAATTTAGAGCATTAATAAAGCAAATGCATACTGTGTAGAGTGCAGAATTATGTTTTATTGGCTTGAAAAATATTTAAATTATAAGTAGTAGTAGTAGTAGTACTGTTGTTTTACTAGGCAATCAGGCCGGGATGGCCCATTTTGCTCTAGGGATCTACAGTTTAGCGTGGACTCCAAACCACGGTCCTCGACCACCAACTTTGACCCACCCTGGTCCCGTTACACCACCCTTCAAGGCGGCGCATTAGCCCTAGGTTCCCGGGTCTCCTGAACCAGCCACCGCCTTTCAAGGTGGTTCACTAGCCCTAGGATTGCCTCTGTTGGCAGCCTACCGACTATTAGATGAAGTCGTGGGTCACCCATCCAAGTGCCGGACGCCCACAGCGTTGCTGCACCTCGCTGATCGAGCGACGGAACTTAAACCGGTGATCGTACCTCATCCCCTTTAAATTATAAAGTCGTAAATTTTGATGAAGGTCAAAGAAATGTTTTAATTGATTTCGAGAAATACGTGTACAGAATCAAATTCATTGTGATTCTTCTTCTGCTTCTTCGACTTCTTCCTCGTTTTCGATGTTATCTTGTTCGCGATACTGGTCTTCAGTATCATCTTTGTCGTAGCTGTCGTCATTATCATTCACGTTCTTTTGTAGCTCACAAACATTATCATCATCATTATTGCCGTCCTGTCCTGTATTCATGATTCGGACAATGCACAGATCACTTAACAAATCGACACCTCCTCTATGTCGATTCATATTGAAACCATTATACGTCATAAGTGAAACATCTATTTTATTTAATCTGTGGCATAGGTATACTGAGGCGAACAAAAACCCGCATTCCTGCGTCGTCACCTAACTGCGTAAGTGCTCGCTTCCTACCTGTTCTAAATTTTCCCCACCAATATACCCACACCACTGCAAAACTTGAAAAAAAAAAACAAAGATTGTAATTTTTGTCAACTATCTAAAAATAAAGTGAAATATATTTAAGAATTTTCCTGTGTTGCATTCTTCTCTTATTTCTCTCTATTTGGGGTGTTATTTACATTTTTATATTTTCGTATTTCCACATTGCACTAATTTGGTGCATTGTCGAGGTACGGAGTCCTCTTAAGAGCTTATCATAATTCAAAATTTTCCATCCTAAGTGCCCAGATGCTTTATGAACTTCGGAGTATACCTAATTGAGCGCGTACTATTTAAAACCTCGAGAGAGTCTGGTGATTGTAAATAACGGCCAGAATTGTTTTTTCATAGAATTATAATATACACCATCATAGAAAAAATTTTCAGGACTGTGAAAATAAGGGCAATAATTTTTTATTTCTGCAAATGCTGCCGCTAGACTCATTTGATAATTTAAAAAAATCAGCCAGACTTGTATTTAACTATATTCCATGATAATATTAATTTATATAATAAGTTTCAAATTTGTAAAAATTAGGATAACGTATTCGAGAAACCGATCTGATTTTCCGATCAGCGGATTTATTGAAACACTTCAACCCGACTTACACTGTTCAACTGGAGATAAGCCAGGTTGCAATTTCAGTAAGTTTTAGTAAATCTGAAGGATTCACAACTGGAAAAATAAGTTCAACTCATTTATATTTTCCACACATAAATCCACCGAAAAATTTTTGCCAGACGTAGAATTTGTTGATTAGTATCATTAACAGAACAATCATATCGATGTTCACTGACTGAAAAAACTAGTACCAAAAAAATTCCCTGGCTCTTAGACTATTATGTGCATGTAGATTGTCTCGTTTTCAAGTAATTCAAGACCTCCCAGACAGTGTGAAAAGATACGTTGAATGTAATCAGACGAGCTGTTTCTTCTGCACACAAAAACTGTTAGTTTATTTATCCTTGGCCGAAAGTCAAGACAGATCTGATTTATATTTTATTTGTTAATGGGTGATTTTAAGTGACAATGTTGTGGCTGCAGCAGATACAATTGAAATAATAAAAAATGTAGTAAAAAACTAATAACAAACACCTATAGCTAAAGAAGACTCTGTAATTGCTGTTCATCGAAGCTGTCGAAGTAAGTACCCATACGAACCTTCAAATGTCCACAAGGAGAATGCACAAGAGCATTTAATAATGCTGGTTCCTGTACGGATAAAATTCAAAATCCCTGTTTTTATATTTCCTTCAGTTTCTGCAGCAGCTTTGGAACATTCTTGCAGAACCTATTATCAGATGCAACAATAGCCTGGTAATAACATGTCGCCAGAATAGTTGGGTAGGACTAAAATAAAGGGCTTAACCTTTAAGAACTACTTTAGAAACCCCACCTGAATCCATATTAGATTTAATCCGTGCTTACACGGAAGATTGTACTATTTTAAGATGTTGTGCGAAAGCTTGAAATAAATTATTCGTCAGTATGTAAAATCTGCCAAGGCTGTAACTACCATAACAGCAGACAGGATCAAGCACTCAATTTGATTTTTTGAACTCTATCTCGAAAACTAGACGTAGGATTAGAGTTGGGCCTACGAGATCTCTTGCTTAGAAGGTCGAAATATACAACATATTTAAAAAATAGCCAATTTGTCCGAAATTCAATTTCCATAAGAAAACAGCGAGTTCTTTTCGTGCGGGAAATGGGAATGAGATTCTTCAGAAGATTCGCTCACTAGTAATATCAGATGTGTTTAATGTCAATCCAAATAAATACGTTAATTCGAAGTAAATAGAGAAAACGTATAGCCAAATGTTAGGCTAGAAAGAGAAAACCCTCCATCAATTCCAACGTACACTATTATTGATATTTTCTGTTTTCTGTTCTCACTAAATTGTTATTTAATCAAGATGGTATTGAATTAGATTTATAGAAGCAAGCCGTTCAGATTGTCTGACGATATTGTGTGTATAATTTAATATTGTAACATTAGGGTAATGAAATATGATAATAAAGAATAAAAAAAATTATTTTGTTAAATTAAATTTGTTATACTTATTAAGTTACGTACAATATGTACCTTTAAAATGTCTCATTTACATGAAGAGAATGTATTAGGAGAGAAAGAGAGTAGATCAAAAATGTTTAAAGGTTAAAAGTTATCAGCTTACCAGTAACTAGGCCTTTTACAAGTCCTTTCGGTTGGTAAAAGCGTAAGTGGGATGCAGTGTAAGTCGCCTGTCAACCAAGCATCTCGATTCACCCACCGGTATAGTCTACGTCCTACAATGTGTAATTGATTGGCTGTTCCTTTAATACACTCTTTTATATTGATGTTCTTTGCTTATGTTACTCTGTTTTCTGTGTGCAGTTATCAGAAATTTATTCCACGTTTAATAAAGAATGATGAGACCTAATGCTTTTAAGTTACATAGAGGGTGTTTCATTAGGAACTGTACATACTTCCAGGGGCAATAGACTATCAGTTGGGTATTCAGGAACGGCCAGTGAAATTTTCCTGACGCTCTTAATTTCTGAGATACAGGGTGATAAAATGATTTTGGTCTAAATTTATTTTGGCCAGAACGTCCTTACTATTGATCGGATTTTGTGTAAATTTTAGACACTTTATACACTTATCAGTTGATATATTGCTATTATAATTTTTTTTTAATTCCAGGGCGGGACCTTTTTTATTTGATTTTTCCGATTCCTGTAAAAATATTACCCCGTATATATTTTTTTAACATTCAGTTGCCAATTATAAAAGCTCATGCATCACTAAACAAAACCATGTAATTAGATTTTTTGTCTCACCTTTATTGATTTTTTTACAAGCGATTGGATTTGGCAAAATGGGGAATTTGAAGAAAAACAGCTTCATTTGCTTACATTAATTGTCCAAATAAATGAAAATGGTCAAATAAATATTTACAAAAGTAAATTTTAAAATATTACAAATGAGAACCTCCAGTACATTTTTGTTGCCAAAAGATTTTCTAATTTGCGCTGGATTGTTTCTAATTTGGTCACTACAGTGGAAAATTCGCTGAAATAACTAATCTCTACTATTTATTGAGACACGTAGACTTCAGTTTTGAGATATCCCGATAGAAAATAATCGACGGGGTTGAAATCTGGTGATCTAGCCGTCCAAGGATGAGGTCCCCCACGTCCAATCCATCTGTTTGGATACTCATTATCCAAATGCCTTCTAACCTCAATACCAAAATAAGGAGGAGTTCCGTCGTGCTGGAAGTATTGTCCTCTTATATTAATACCTTGCATTAAACCAGGTAACATATTTTGTAAGAAATCTAAATACACCTCTGTAGTTAGCCTTGCCGGAAAAATATGTGGGCCAATTAGGTTGCTGTTAATCATACCACACCAAACATTTAACTAGAACTTATATTGAGAATGGGCTCTTACAGCATGAGGATTGTTTTCGGCCCAGTTATGCGAATTTCTTGAATTAAATACCCCATCCCGTGAATTTGTGAATAAAGTTCGATATGTGGTCGGTCTGTGATCAATAATCCACTGGCAAAATTCTAACCTATTTACGTTGAAGCCTTTGCGCTTGCTGAATATGATATGGATGTAATCTTGTAATCTTTCTTTATTTAGAGTCCTCCAAACCCGCACATGAGGAACTCCTAATTGGGCAGTTATTCTTCGAGTACTTAATACAGGATGTTCTTGAACAATATTAATGATATTTTCTTGCTCAACGTTTTGAACAATATTTCGTTCCACTTTTGATGATGGAAACCTGCCGTGATCCTTTGCATAGCGATACACAGTTGAAAATGTCTGATGATTTGGTGTTCTTTTGTTAGGAAAACGAAAATTGTATTTCTCTTCGGCTTGTCTACCATTACCATCACACAATCCATAAACATATCGGCATATTCCTCATTTGTAAAATTATAAGGCATGGTTACTTGCAGACTAAATTAACTATTAAAAGTACACTAGTTCTAATGTTTATGACAACAAACATAGAAATGTCAAACTATCTAGGCCTACTATAATTATAATAAAAAGAAAACTGTTTAATGATTCCTATTATAAAATGTACTTACTTATTTATACGCTACACTATCTTTGGAATAAAAAAAAACTTTTAAATTTTTTGTCCATATTGAACATTATTTACCGAGTTTAAATTGACCATTTTTATTTATTTGGACAATGAATGTAAGCAAAGAAGCTTTTTTTCTTCAAATTCCTCATTTTGCCAAATTCAATCGCTTGTAAAAAAAAATCAATAAAGGGGCTTTTATAATTGGCATCTGAATGTTAAAAAAATATATACAGGGTAATCTTTTTTACAGGAATCGGAAAAATCAATTTAAAAACTTCCGGCCCTGGAATTAAGAAAAAATATATATAATAGCAATATACTGATAAGTGTATAAAGTGTCTAAAATTTAAACAAAATCCGATTAATAGTAAAGACGTTCTGGCCAAAATAAATTTAGACCAAAATCATTTTATCACCCTGTATCTCAGAAATTAAGAGCGACAGGAAAATTTCAATAGCCGTTCCTGAATACCCAAGTGGTCCTCTACCGCCCGTGGAAATATGTACAGTTCCTTATGAAACACCGTGTTTATAGAAAGAAAATTGGGTAATAAACTAGGACACACTTCACGAAAAGCGTCTATATTTCGTCTCATACGGTAGTCAATGGAGACAAAACCGTATCATAACAGAAAACAACTAGACACTAATATTTTATTCGCTCAAACAGTTTATTTGGATATAAAATGAGAAAATTTAACTTTTTGAACTATAACATAGGCCCGTTTAAAAATTATCAAAATAAAGGGTAGATTTTTGTAATATCTGTATGCTAACTTGATCACTATTAACAAATTTTTGTAAGTCGAACTTACAATTCATTTACCATGGTTGCAGAACTGTAATATTCACTTACATTGCATGGGTAAAAATAGAATATTGACTTTGCTTAGTCTGTATATTTTGTAAATACTAAAATTTGTAAAAAAAAAAGTATCCACGTGTCATGCCACTGGTCTGCCAATGAACTTCACCATACACAGGGAACGTACTTTCTCCTAAAAAGTACCTAATCTAGAGATATTTGGTTACGGCCAATAAAGTCGCATCATCTGTTCGCAAAATTCAATTATGTGATCAAGGTTATCCTTAGTTAATTCCTAGTGGATCTGAATTTTTAAAGAGTGCATCTTTGTATTTTTAGGTATCTCAGGACAGTAGTATGATTGATATTGTTGTTACAGTTGCTGAGCTAAAGTCACTGGATTTTCTTGAATAGTTGATACGTTCCCAACAATGGGTTGTCGTTGTCTAGGCACATCCCTCACATGACCCAACTCCCGGCATCCTGCCTCAATTTTATTAATTGTACACGTGGTAAATCTGGACGATTTTGTATAATTGAGCAGCGTCAATCTCAGTTCGACGCCTTTCACCATATACAAAAAAGTTGTGACGAGATAAGAAATTCTCACGTTTAAAGGGAAGATGTGATGCGCATTTTGAACATCTTATATATTAAACAGCTTTTAACTTAAAATTAAGTTTTTGTTTTTTATCCCTTAACTTCTTGGAATGTTTAGAAAACAAAAAAATCATTGTAACCCTCTCGAAATAAGCGTTCAAACGATGTCACTTAGTATATCCTTACATTTAAAAAAAATACGCTGGAATATAGCAAATGAGAAAATTGACGTATTATTTACAGAAACACTGTAGGTCAAAATTACAGAATTTATTCCAGTTAAACTTTCCATACTGTATACAACATTTTTGTTTCTCCCTATTATCGTCGTACCAATATATCACTCTTAAACTGAAGTCAAAGTTTTACTCTTTTTACATAGTACTAAAATTATTCTATAAAATCTTTAATTAAATTATTCACAATATTAATATCAATATTGAAAAACACACTAACTAAACTTAGCTTAATGAAACTTTGATTAAGTAAATCGACAAACTGAAACAAAATCACAACACGATGCAAGTATAGCCGAAATTTTCGAAGTAACGTATGGCAACCATAGCCCAATCGATGGTATTTACCTACAGAATTTGCAAACTGAATATATTTTTTTAATAAGTTCATGAAAGTGTATAGAATAATATCCTAAAAAGTTTTCATCTCGCTCGGAAAGAGAACATAAAAAAAAAATTAAAAAAATTTTTTTTTCTGAAATCTATCGGCAATGTCAACATTTTCGGCGTGATTTCAGATCGAAAAAATCGGCAGCTACTGGAAGCGGCTGAAACCTCCCCACCCGGTAAATCTTTGAAGCCGAAAGAGCACTAAACAATATGAACGATCTCATTTAATTATATTTATTGAGTTGAAATATTTTTTTCGGATTAAATCAGAAAAAAAGTCTTGCGTTCGGTGAGATTTGGACCTAAGAACTTGAGTGTTAAATTTATAGTCCGCACAACATTAATATTTTAATCAATGTTTTTAATACAAATATATGCTTCATCGGATCCTAGCCCGGGGCCAGCCAGACAACCACGGTGAACACCGCCGTGGCGAGTGTGAGGCTGGACGGGTAGGTCCGGTTTGGCTTGGAGAAAAATAGAAAAGTAGCTCCTGTCTTCTGTAGGCAGGCTTAAAGACTAGGTTAAAATTATAATGTGTCCACATGGACCTAAAATTAATATAAAAATAAACACAATTCTATAAAAACGTTCGTAGGCAAGAGCACTTAATAATTTTGATTATTGATACGGGAAACAACTAAACGAAAAAACCTGTTCGTTGGTAATGGGATGGATGGCAGGGATGGCCATCTTTGGAAAAAACCATATAACTCTTGGTGGACAGCTTCCCTGCCAGAGGTAGCCAAGGTAGTGTTCATGGTGGATCGTTTAAGTTTGAGTTGGTATATCTTGTGTTATCTTTTGGCATCGACCAATTTTTCACTAAATCGGTCGGGGAGTGATAGCTGTCAAATTTTTGGTTCCAATGTTTCTCTGGGGAATTTGGTTTTTGAAAAATGTTTAGGTTGATACCAATGTCTTAAATTGTTTTTAGGTTATGTAGTACTATTTTTAGGTTATGTTGCCGGAAGAATTTCCGGCGGGATGCCGGAAGTAGCGGAAATAGTTTTTAAAATATAATGTCACTGTCACTTTTAAAGTTTTATTGGAAAAAACTCACCGAAAGCGTTCCGGTGGGGTTGCTTACACTTGTAGGGCTTGTAAGCGGTTCAGGATGGCCTTTCACACCATCCGTGGGCTTTATAAACGTCGAAAAAACTTGTAATCTCTCGATGCACTTGACACGTCAAAAATACTCAGCATACAGTCTGCACGCTTTAACACACTAGCAGAGAACTTATACCACAAATGGACCCGTAGTATTTTTTGGGAATTTTCTTTGAGTCCATTTAATAAAATTTGACATTTTTCTGAAAATTTGACATTTTTCTGAAAAGTGACATTTTTCCGAAAATTTGACATTTTTCTGAAGTGACATTACTCCGAAAATTTGACAATTTTCAAACATTGGACATTTTTCTGAAAGGTGACATTTCTTCGAAAATTTGACGTTTTTTCGAAAATTTGACATTTTTCTGAAAAGTGACATTTTTCCGAAAATTTGACATTTTTCTGAAAAGGACATTTCTCTGAAAATTTGACATTTTTTCGAAAATTTGACATTTTTCTGAAGTGACATTACTCCGAAAATTTGACATTTTTCTGAAAAGTGACATTTTTCTGAAAAGTGACATTTTTCTGAAAATTTGACATTTTTCTGAAGTGACATTACTCCGAAAATTTGACAATTATCAAACATTTGGCATTTTTCTGAAAGGTGACATTTCTTCGAAAATTTGACGTTTTTTTCGAAAATTTGACATTTTTCTGAAAAGTGACATTTTTCCGAAAATTTGACATTTTTCTGAAAAGGACATTTCTCTGAAAATTTGACATTTTTTCGAAAATTTGACATTTTTCTGAAGTGACATTACTCCGAAAATTTGACAATTTTCAAACATTTGGCATTTTTCTGAAAGGTGACATTTCTTCGAAAATTTGACGTTTTTTCGAAAATTTGACATTTTTCTGAAGTGACATTTTTCTGAAAAGTGACATTTTTCTGAAAAGTAACATTTTTCTGAAAATTTGACATTTTTCTGAAGTGACATTACTCCGAAAATTTGAAAATTTTCAAACATTTGGCATTTTTTTGAAAGGTGACATTTCTTCGAAAATTTGACGTTTTTTCGAAAATTTGACATTTTTCTGAAAAGTGACATTTTTCTGAAAATTTGACATTTTTCTGAAAACTGACATTTCTCCGAAAATTTGACGTTTTCCTGAAAATTTGACATTTTTTAAAAATCTGACATTTTTCTGAAAGTGACATTTCTCCGAAAATTTGATATTTCTTGGAAATTAAAAAAAAAATTTCGTGACTCGTCTTGCAGAAATATTTTTTTGATATCATCAGTTCGCCTATTATAAGAATTTTATGTTTTTACGACGACATCAGAACGTAGGTGTATTTTTAATTCACTCGTATTCCATCCATCTACACTATTTCCACTTACGTTTCAAACTTTAATTGGATGTTTTCAATAGTTAAGTCGATATCTGCACCAGTTTCTAAGTATTTTTCTTATTTGTGACGTCATGTGGACGTAGGTGTATTATTAATTCACTTGTATTCCGTCCGTCCACAATATTTCCACCCACATTTCAAATTTTAATTGGATGTTTCCAATCGTTAAGTCAATATCTGTACCAGTTCGCCTGTTGTAAGAATTTATGTTATTTGTGACGTCATGTAGATGTAGGTGTATTATTAATTCACTTTTATTCCGACCATTTACAATATTTCCTCCAATGTTTCAAATTTCAATTCAATAACTACAACCGTTAAGTCTATATCTGTACCAGTTCGTCTGTTGTAATAATTTTTCATTTTTGTGACGTCATGTGACGTAGGTGTATTATTAATTCACTCGTAATCCGTCCTTCTACAATATTTATACCTACGCTTCATTCCAGTTCGATATCTTCAACCGTTCCCGAGTTATCAGCCGAAATCACTGAACACCTCTGTCATTATTAGAATATCACCCTGTACATTGCACTGCTTTGAGGACAAAACAAGTGAAATTTTTGTTTTTTAATTTTTTTCACGGAAACCAAATCGAAAAAGTGCAAGTGTGATATATCGTTGAAATCGGAATTTTTACTGCTTTTCAATTACAAATTGTAAGTAATCATAAAATAAACAACTTGTTGTGAAAAAACGGCACTAAACGTAATCCGATCTCAACCAAAACCTTTTCAGATCTTCTGGAGCCCTAAAGAAACCCTCATGCAAAGTTTCATCCAAATCCGTTTGGTAGCTTCGCCGCTATCGTGCTAACATGCATACACACACACACACACACACACACACACACACACACATACCTGGTGCGGCATATGTTATGGCATCTGTGCAACAGACCAAAAAATGGCATCATTCAATCTACTTAGATAGATTAACCTTTGAATGATAATATTTTAACCTGATATAATCGCCATAGCGATACACTCACTTTTGTAGGAGCTAGAGGGAAAATAATTTAAAGTCGATTACGGCATCAGATGCCATAAGTACCTATATATAGACGTTTCAATGTATGATGCCACATGCACTGTTACATGAGAGAAATAAAACATTATATTTTTGGTAGAAAAAAGTGTTGTAATAAAACAATGGATTTCTAAAACATAATATGTTTTTCTTTTTAACTCACCAACTCTTCAATATTTATTTTATCAAATTAAAAAATATAACATATTAAGATAATTTTATATATTTATTATTATAGAAAAAACATAATTATTACATTTTCCGAGTATTTTCAAACTAAAACTGTTCTCCCTGGTTAATAAGAACATTGTTGCTGTTGATGAGAAAATCGATGATGAAAAAAAAATGGCGGTAGCGAATATTTCTTGGACATAAGTAGATCCTAATGTGTTCTATCTTTGTAAGTAAGGTTTGGTTCAAATCAGAAAAAGACTAAAAAAGTTATAAGGGTATTACAATTTCAAGTGCGACATATATTCAAGCTTTTATTTAACGTGCTTTGTATGTTAGTTAATAAGTTATTTTAGTGTCTTAGTGATACGAAACCCTCGCACTTGACCCGTGTTTTTTTAATATTGTAATGTCTTATTGAATAAGTTATGTTACATTTATATGTTCTAGTTTTCAATTACAACTGAGATTACCCAAAATTGTCATTTTATGACTTATTCCCTCCAAATAAGCAAATTACTTCCACATCCAGCAGTACAGTAACGCAAAAAAAAATTGAAAATTCTTATTGTTCAAATAGATTTGAAATGCCATGTAACGTCGAGATTTTATGTTTGAGCAATAAAAAATTTCTGTCTGCATGTCTGTCTGTCTGTCTAACCTTTTTTCTTTGTGCGCACGATTACTCTAGAACCGTTTAAGTTATTTACTTTAAATTTGTAATGTATGTATTTTAACGAGTTCTGAAACTAGATTTATTTTGATCTTATTCCGCTGAAAAGTTGGGGGGGGGGGGGTGTAAATTGAGGTAAATGGGAGGTAAATAGGTAAATCAAGCAAGTAAGAGTTCATAAAATTGGTATTTAGTATATATATGAGAAGCTAAGGTCTCAAAAATGTTTTCGGAACCAAAGACCTCAACTCAACTCCCCGAGCGAACGAATGTATAGCTGCGTAATTTCGATATTTTAGATTTTAAAAATCATTTTAACATAAATATTAAGTAACAAATAGTTTTTACCCATGTTCCTGCATTAATGAAGAATTAAAAAAAAAACTGCTGCCCAAGGAATCACTACTTCCACATCCAGATTTTCTATCCAAGTCTCTTACAACGAAAAAAAATTTGTATGTGGAAATAACTGCTTATGGAACTAATAATATAATATTTGAAATCGCCTATCCCAAAAACCCATAAAACGATATGCCACATCGGTAGTGAGAGTGAGAGGATGGTGGAAGGGGGTGGTAGTGGGATAAAGAGGAAAAAAAAATTGAGGCCTTTGGTTCTTGTACATACACTAAACCACAATTTTATTTTTTTCACCCCCTTTAATAGTGGAGTGGGGGTGGTAATTATTTGAGATCTAAGCTTCTCCTATATATACTAAATTCCAATTTTATGGACTCTTAGTTATTTGATTTACTTATTTACCCCCATTTACCCCAATTTACCCTTCAACCCTTCAACGGAATAAGATGAAAATAAAGTCTAGTTCCAGATCTCGTTAAAATATATACAAATTTCAAGTCAATATTTTAAGCGGTTCCAGAGTAATCGTGCGCACAAGAAAAGTTACAGACAGACAGAAATTTTTTTCTTTGTCAAACTTAAAATGTCGACGTTTCATGACATTCTAAGCCTATCTGAACAACAAAAATTAAAACAAAAAAATTTGCGTTACTGTACCTTGTGAAAGTAATTAACTTAAAATTTCAGAACAAAATATTCAGCAGGAAAAAGTTATCACGAGTTGCAGTAAATAAATTAGAAAATTGGTTATCTGAAAATGATCGTTTTTGATAAAAATTAATATTTCCTCACTCGAGACAAACAGTTTATAAGAAATGTGCACAATGAAAAAATCTGTCTCTCGAGTCTCGCATATAAGCGTTTTATTGAAGTATTAAAGAAAACAAAGTAAATTAAATTTTCAACAACCGCTACCTCGTTAATACTGGATAAAGTGAAAAAAATTTGAGGCCTTTGGCTTTTGTACACACACTAAATCACAGTTTTATTTTTTTTTCACTCTCTTTAATAGTGGAGAGGGTAGCTAACGCCAAAAAATTATTTGAGACCTTAGCTTCTCCTATATATACTAAATACCAATTTTATGGACTTGATTTACCCCAATTTCGGAATAAGATCAAAATAAAGTCTAGTTTCAGATCTCGTTAAAATATATACAAATTTCAGGTCAATATTTTCAGCGGTTCCAGAGTATCGGGTGCACAAGAAAAGTTACAGACAGACCGATAGACAGAATTTTTTCTTTGTCAAACTTAAAATCTCGACGTTTCATGTCATTCTAAGCCTATCTGAAAAATAATTTTAATTTTTTTTGCGTTACTGTAGTTCCACTAGATGTGGAATAACTTAAAATTTCAGAACAAAATATTTAACAGGAAAAAGTTATCACGAGTTGCAGTAAATAAACTAGAAAATTGGTGATCCGAAAATTATCGTTTTTGCTAAAAAATTAATATTTCCCCACTCGAGACAAATAATTATAAGAAAATGTGCAAAATTAAAAAATCTGCGGGGTTTGTCTCTCGCACATAAGGATTATTGAAATATTAAAGAAAATATGAAGTAAATTAAATTTTCAACAACCGCTACCTCGTTAATACTTACATTTACTTTTACAACATGCTGTATGTTTTTATATTGTAAATTCAGATGTTTACAAGTTTACTACCCGCTGACTATGATTTAAATTTGGATCGCAATCTATAATTATGCACATTAACTTAAAAATTTACCCCATGCAAAACTGTGTCAATAAATAGTTATTTCTTTAAATAATGTATCCACAGCAAAGCGATATTATATGTGTAAATGGCAAATTATTCTTATTATAAACACAATTTTCTATATTCTCCTCTTGTCCTTTTCTTTACTTGACCTTACTAAATTACAATTTGAATTATTCAATCTCTATAATTACAGCGAATAGATAATATTAATGTACTTACCAAGCTGCATTCACATACATGTGGCTCATAAAATAAAATAAAACACTTAAATACACACTTTATTATTTATGGCATCACATCGGCTTACGAACTTGCCAACAACTTAGATACGTTATAAAGCGTAAGAGAATTATGCTGCATAGGGGGCAGCACCAGACTACGTGCGATATGATGCCATAGTAAATATGTGTGTGTGAATAGTTTAATACACGACATTCTGGCATCATACACAAATAAAATTGAAGGTCAATGGTATCCGGTTATAATGATACCAGAAACGCTAAAAACCTACTCCAAATTTTATGGCATCGTGTGTATGATGCCATTAAGTCAGCGGATGCTATAGTGTAGTGAAATGCACACACACGATGCCATAGTAAATGTAATACAAACACACACACACATACACACACACACACACACACACACACACACACACAGACATTTTTCAAAAACAACTTTTTTGGGTTCCTGGGACCTCAAAACGTAAAGATATGATGTTATCTCAATTTTCGATTTTGGACTAATTGTAGTAACCTCCCACAATTTTATTGTGGGGAGGTTAAAATGCACAATTCCAGTGTTTTAGTCCGTTGCCAAGAAACTATTAAAAAACGGACCGGAAAAGATCCGTTGCCAAGCAACGATCAACAAAACCGTACGGGAATGTTACTTTCCCGGCCTAGGCCGGGAAATTAACATTCCCGTATGTTTTTTTATGCATATTTTAGACAGTAAATAAATACACGTAGACAAACGAACTCACCTTAAAATTGCATTTATTAGTAAGCAGTAAGATTGTAATGAAGAAATGTTATGCATTAATACAAATTCTTTAATTTCTAATAATATTGATTGTAATTTCAGAAAAAATAGTATGTGTACTTCGGTGTGAAAGCACATTCCCGGACTTCGATGCTTGTTGGCCTCGGCTAGCGCCTCGGCCAACAATTTGCATCGTCGTCCGGGAATGTATTGCTTTCACACCTAAATACACAATATACTATTTCATCCATTTTTTCAAAATTTTGAAATTAAGTCAAGCTAGGAAAAAATAAAAAATACAGACGGATACATAAAGTATTTATGAACAAAAAATGTCCTAACAAAATTTATCGCTAAAGCCACGGTTTTCCCGGAAAAAAATATTCAAGTGTAACGTTATAACTCGGAGCGAGATGCATGCGTGCGCGCGCTTTAATACGCATAACCGTGACACCGACGCACTGAATTACATGTCACTAAATCAGAATTTGTTCAATCTATATGAGTGTTGGTTCATTTAAAAGATGGAAATTGTAGCTTTTTGATGCTTTTTTGTTTTAAACAATACAAGCAAAAGATGGATGGGAAATATATACTTATATATATTATCACGCCCGAACTCAATCATCGCAATAAAAAATATAGAAACAAATAAAAGCCCTTCAAACAAATTCTTTCTTCATTGAGAACTATTAAAAAGTATGTACACTTCGTGATTATTATGGTTTATTAAGTTGTAGTAACGTGGACTCAAAAAAAGTACATCTCAAATCATTTTAATTTCCTTGCTTGATGATTTTCTTGATAAATATATTATATTGGAGGCTGTAGCTTGCCGAGAAATTGACCCATTGGAAAAAATAAAATATCACTATTTCGGAAAAAATGTATACTTTTCGAATGTTCAAACACAAATTCGTTTACTTGTATGCATTTTTTCGAAAATATGATTAATCAGATCATGATAAGAAATTGTGATTTTCACGATCTCATCCTTATAACTATGAAAATATCTTTGATTGTTTTGAATATAAATTCTAGAAATTTACCGATACATTAACAAATGTATAAGGAATCCATTGGATATAGGTGTACCTGTAATAAATACAATACAGTAAAGGCACGTAAAAATTCATGCGAGCGATTCAGCTCATGTGTGGTGCCTGTGTATGCGTTCATAATTATATATTTTCCCTCCAGATTCACTATTTATTCTTCTCTTCACTAAGAAAAATGTTAAGAATGTGTAATCAGAAAGAGAAAAAAGCTTTATGTTATTCGTTAGAATTGTTAAGATTTTTAGAGGTTCCGTAGTATGCATTTAACCGTGCGCTTGGCCGAGCAGAGTGACAAAGTTACTTCACTATTTTTTTCCAGGAATACTGTGGCTTTAGCGATAAATTTTATTAGGACATTTTGTGTTCAGAAACACTTGATTTATCTACCTGTATTTCTTATTTTTTTTCTACCATGACTTAATTTAAAATTTTTGAAAAAATGGATAAAAAAAATTTTTTTTTTTTCATTTTTTTTGTGTTCTGCATCAAATCAAATCAAATCAAAATATACTTTATTGTTCAGAAGAAAGAGTTTCTCATTAACAAAGTAAATAAGCATAGGTACATAGCATATATAGTTTACACAGTGCACCTACATTACATAAATACAAAACGCAGATTACATATAAATTTTAATACAATAATAAAAATAGCTAATATAAAAAGTCAAAAAGGACGATAAAATAAGGTAGTTAATGTCTAATTACAATGTGTCATTATAGTACTCGTCTAAGTTATAATAAGGTTTAACAATTAACAGGCTTTTTACCGCCTTTCTGAAGTTTGTATTTGAGCTTATTTCTTTAATATTATTTGGTAGGTGATTGAACATCTTATAGCCATTGTAAATAATTGAGTCTTTGATTAGGGTGGATCTGGGAATTGGCAGAGCAACATTATTGACTTGCCGAGTTACATGTATGGAGGGAGTACTTATGATATTACTTCTATGCTTATGAACTAAACAAACTGTTTCTAGAATGCAAATGGATATCACAGTGAGAATTCTATGTGTCAAGAACAGTGGCTTACATGATTCACGAATTCTAGTTTTGTACAGGTAGCGAACAGCACGTTTTTGAATTACAAATATTGTTTGTATAAGATATTTACTGGATACTCCCCAGAAGGCAATGCCGTACCTTAGGTGTGATTCGATTAATGAAAAATAAGCAGTCTTAGCAGCTGCATAACCCAGTTCATTTGTGATCACTCTGATGGCGTAGGTTCCGGATGCTAGTTTGTTACTAAGTATTTTAATGTGCTCGTTGAATTTTAACTTGCAGTCAATGTTTAGTCCAAGAAATTTTGAGCAAGGTTTATTTTCTAGAAAATGGTTACCTAGGGGGATGTTTGTTAAATTGCAATGAAATGTAGTTATGTCTGTTTTGTTAATGTTGAAAGAAAGCAAATTGGAGTCACACCACTCTTTGACCTTATTTATATCGGCCGATACCATTTGCTGAAGGACATTAGCATCTTTATTGTGCCACAATATGGTGGTGTCGTCAGCAAATAAAGTAAATTTTCCTTCAATATTAATTTTTGTCAGGTCGTTAATAAATAATAAAAAAAGAATTGGGCCAAGAACGGAACCTTGGGGCACCCCATACTTTATATTTAGTTTATTAGAATAATTTGGATTTCTAACTATTTGGCTACGGTTTGATAGGTATGACTGAAACCACTTTAAGGTGGTGCCTCGAAAACCATAATGCTCGAGCTTTCGTAACAATATTTCATGCTGGACACAGTCAAAGGCTTTCGATAAATCGCAGAAAATTGCCGCCGCTGCTTTCCCATTATTGATTTCGGCATAAATCTGACTTAAAAATGAGAACATTGCATCATTTGTACTTTTTTCCTTTTGAAATCCAAATTGTTGATAACTTAGTAGGTTGCAGGAGGGCAAAAATTCTACTTTTTTTAACTAATTTTTCGATAATTTTTGCTAATGTAGGGATTAGTGAGATGGGTCTGAGGTTAGATGGATTATCTACCTCTCCGCCTTTATAAAGTGGGATAACTACAGAAGTTTTTAAAAAAGATGGAAATATTCCAGATTCAAACGATTTGTTTATTAGAGATGCTAATATATAAAGAGCAGAGTCTGGTAGATTTTCGAATATATTTACAGAGATTTCATCGAGACCAGACGACTTTTTATTTTTAATGTCGCTTATAATTTCTTTAAGTTCATCGATGCTTGTGTTATATATATAAGGTCTTCTGATTGTATGTTTCTCCAAGGTAGCTCAAGGAGTCATTTGTTGGAATTATGGTTTCCATTAGGTTGCCTGCGATTGAGCAGTAATAGTTATTTATAATATTGGGGTTTAAAGACGATGTTACACGCGGTTGGCTTTTACCTCTAAGTTCGTTTATAATAGCCCAGCTCTCTTTTGCCCCATTATTGGCTCGCTCTATTCTGGATTTGTAATGATTTTCTTTAGCTTGTTTAATGACTTTTCTGTAGATATTACGGTATTTATTATAGTATTTAAAGAAAAATTCTTCGTTGGTGTATTTTCTTATATAGTGAAGAGATCTTAGATTTTTGGCAGATGTTTTTATACCCTTAGATATCCATGGTTTTTTATTTTTTAGTTTAATTTTTTGAACTGAAAAGGCTTCATTGAATGCATGTTTAAGATACCTGTAGAAGGTATCAAATGGCTCTGCCCTATTCAGCAGATCATCCCAGTTATACCCAAGGCAGTTTTGATAAAACCTATTATAATTAGTCCTACTATATAATCGGCCATATTTGAATTTTTGACAAATATTCCAAGAGGTCTGTAATGAACAATGTAACTGCTTCATGGTCTGATAGAGCAGCTGGGATGACCAAGCAGGAGATATTTTCTTTACTGAGATTACTACAGAAATAGTCGATTGTTGTAGCTGAGTGCTGATAAATTCTAGTAGGTGAATTGACATGCATACTAAGATTAAAGGAAGTTAGCAGGGTTTTTAGCAATTGAGTATCATTTTATTCCAAGTCACTAAAATTTATATAATCGGCGATTTTGTAGGTAACCGATATAATAATGCTTCGAGTTTTTCTAAGAATAACTTAACATTTGATAAAGGCGACCTATATATACATACAATATACATATCTATTTTACTGCAATAGATTATGGAAAATTCAAACTGCTTTTCTTCTAAGGCGTCATCATATTTGTCAAAATTAACGAAGGGAAATTTCTCATGTAGAGCATTATTTATAAGTATTAATGTTCCACCGTGAATGGAATTAATTCTACTATACTTTGATAAAACAGTGTAGTTAGGAATGTAAGCAGGTTCATTACTTTTTAGCCAGTGCTCTGTGATTAAAACTAAACTAGGATAATTATGATTTTCTAGAAAAATGTACAAATCATCAATTTTATTACGAATACACTGAATATTTAATGAAATTAAAGTTATATTTTCACTTACTTGGGCATAATTTACCTCCTTATCTACACTAGTCTGTTCAGCGTCTACTGAGGTTTGATCACTTATAAAAAAGAGTCATTACAAACGGAATGTAAACTTTTCAGGATATTATTCTATATACTTTCATGAACTCATTAAAAAAAAAATTATTCAGTTTGCATGTTTTTGTGGGTTTCACTATAAAATGTTCTCTGTCGTCTGGGCTGCCATTTAAACAAATTTTTACGAGTATGTGGTACAATACCAACTTCAGTGTATATGCGTACCTACGTAATTTACATGTAGTCCAGTCAACGAAAGAGTTGTAGAGAACATGGAGGAGAGGAGAATTTTCTTCTTCAGGAATGTGTTGGGGGTAGTTAGGAGGTAAACATATTGAAAGTCCCCACCCCTAGCCCCGCCGCTTCAAGGGAGGGGGGTGAAAAATTTCCTTTTTTCCATTCTTCGCTTATAGCTCGGAAACGATGAGTCGTGCGGAAAAAGGTAATTTAAGCAAAATTAAACATAATTAAATTTTCTACAAGAATGTCTATGTTCATTTTCATTCTATGTGTTAGAGTTTATGAGATATTCGCCAGCCAAAATAAATAATTAATAAATAAATTCGAATATTTCTATCAAACCAGTTTACCGTGGACTGCTAATAAATCACAGTCACAAAACAATATTTATTTTACAACACTCGACGTATTTACTAACGTAATATTTTGCCGAAATATATACATTTCCTTAAGAATACAGTGTGGCTCACTTAAAATGAAGACACCCTTATAACTTTTTTATTTTGTTTTGATTTTTGTTTTGTTTTTGATTTTAATCAAATTTTAGCCAAGTATAGAACAAATTAGGATCTAGTTGTGACCAGAAAAACATTAGCCTGCCACAAAGGCAAAGCCACCTGCGGTACCAAAATATGCGGAAAAAAATAAAAAATCATATTAATGGGGCCTTGACGAATTTCACGTGTCCACCGCAAATTGCGGAAACTGAGGATCCCTTTGCCAGATGAGCTTATGTATGAAAAATCCTCCATCATTAACCAAATCAAAATTGTGGCGCCGATCCGATGCATTTTTTAGAATTTTTAACATTCAAAATGTTTTTATTTTTTTCCGCATATTTTGGTACCGCAGGTGGCGTTGCCTTTGTAGCAGGTGAATGTTTTTCTGGTCATAAGTGAATCCTAATTTTTTCTATACCTGAGTAAAATTTGAAACAAAATAAAAAAGTTATAAGGGTGTCTTCATTTTAAGTGAGTCACACTGTATATTTAAGGAAATGTATAGATTTCAACAAAATATTACGTAAGTAAATACGTCGAGTGTTGTAAAATAAAGATTGTTTTGTGACTGTGACTTATTAGCAGACCACGGTAAACCGCTTTGATAGAAATATTCAAGGTACCTAATTAATTGATTTATTAATTATCTATTTTGGCTGGCGAATATCTCGTAAACTATAACACATAGGAAGAAAATGAATATAGACATTCTTGTACGAAATTTAATTTTGTTTAATTTTGCGTATATTAGCTTTTTCCATACGACACATCGTTTCCGAGTTATAAGCGAAGAATGTAGCAAAAGAACCTTTCCACCCCCGAAGCGGCGGGGCTAGGGGCGGGAACTTTTAGTGTGTTTACCTCATAACTACCTCCAACACATTCCCGAAGAGGAAAGTTTTCGCCTCCTCCATGTTCTCTACAATACCCTTTTGGGCATTCATTGATTAGACTTGAGTTACTACTATATGACGTCAAAAGAGATCACCACTGATTACGCTTGGTATATTGGAACGGGAATAGTAATATTAGGATGACCAATAAAGTAAATAGAAAATTTCTTACCATAAATCAATTTATTTTACAGGTTTAGGAAGCCACTGTCACCAAACGAACTCGATGAAACTGCCCCTTACTTGCAATACGCCACGTGGTCGCCGGACGGCTCAGCAGTTGCGTTCGTATACAATAATGACATTTATTATAAACCGAAGGTGGAAAAAGATCTAGTGTGTAGGATAACAACTTCAGGTCAACCTGGTGTCATTTACAATGGTGCGCCTGATTGGCTGTATGAAAATAAGATTTTGAAGACGTCTCATACCCTTTGGTTCTCCCCTGACGGGTTATATCTTCTTTATATTGCATTTAATGACACGAACGTGGGAGAGTATAAATATCCCTGGTATGACAGTAACAATTCCCAGCAGGCGACGTACCCCAAAATAAAATCATTTAGATATCCAAGGGTAAGTACTCTGCTTTATCGTTTGCCAATTAATTTTGTTCTACGAAATACGTAAATACAAGACATGGTAAAAATATTTATAATAAAATAATATTAAGTAAATAATCAATTAAAAATTGCTTAAAGTGACCGCCATTAATTTCAATTCAAACCTCATATCATCTCTTTCAATATAGTAAATATTGTAAATAGCGTTATTATTATTTATTTTTAAATTGTTAATTTATTGTGTTGCTTTAATGCCCTGAAGATTCTTGTTATACTTAAAATTTACTTGTCCTTTAATAACCTCCGTAAAAAGGTATCTAAACGTTTTTTGAAGAAGCTCTTCTTTGATGCCAAGTGATTCTATTCAATAAGTCCATTTAGAGCAGCGATTTCGTAAGTCTATCGTATCGTTTTTTGTTTGGCGTAGAACCAGGTCAAACATGTTAGGTTCCTTTGAGTATGTCACCGGGCATATGAAATCATATTTTACGAGATTTTTTTGTGGTCTCGAACTTTTTAAATCAATAAAAAGTGAGAAAAATGTATTTTTAAAGAAAATTGTTTTTCTTTGTTTCCACCGCCATATCTTTAGAACTATTAAAGGTACCGAAATTTGTTTTGTGTCAAATTGACGATTTGCAGGAAAGAAAGTTTGGTAAAATGTGTCTAGATTGGCATCACTGTAATTCGCTGCACATGTTGACCAACTCGTCTAATTTCCAAATTTTACAACAATTAAATACCTATAATATAATAATCATAACATTGTTTTCATTATCTTTAATGTTAAATCTACTTCCATTGAATATAAATCATCTTATTAGGTTGTTTCGTAGTCTACAATATTTAAAAAATGTCGAATTATGCAATTTGTCAAACACTGTTTCCAACTCTCAGTTTAGAAAAGTTGAAAATTTTTTATTTTTGAAAATATTTACATACATGCAGCGATGCAATTAGTACACTTCTCATGCAGGGTTGGTCAGATTAGTCGCGTAGAAGTGGCGGTTGTCGAAAATCATTAAGTATTCATTGTTCGGATAAAAATTGTGACAATCCAAAATGTGCTTGTTTTAAGGAAGGCCTAAAATGTTGCAACGAGTGCAAATGTCGCTCCTGTAACAACATTATTAAAGATAGAAAAATAGAAACAGAATAGAAAAATTTCAACAGTAAAACTCATTTTATGCGTACGTCTTTACTTTCATTCATTTAAAAATGTCTAATAAACTTACTAATTAGGTGGTTAGTTAGTAACACTGATTGATATTTATAGATTAGGTATTTATATCTACCTACCTGTCTTTTTATTATTAAAAGGAGACTATTTAATATTTATTGTACAATTTCTTATATTAACAACATATGATCAATACTAATGTACAATATATGAAATATTGAACAATAATATTGATCCCCTAGATGCTTTTGATCACTACTGGTTTTGTACCTATTGATATAAGGTAAACTACTACATACACCCCGACAGGGACCGTCAGATCGTTGCAGTCGGCAGGCTTGCGAGCGCGCAAGAATATGACTTTGGCCCGTTAACAAAAAATCGCTGACTCAATACTATGAACGGGACATGAAAAATTTTTATCCTAAAAACTTGTTTCAACTATTGGCTTCAATTTGTACGCAGCATGTATATACAAATTTTCATAAATATTTTTTTTTCTCGATTGCCTAAAATTACGCTACTGAAAATAACAACTTTGAGATTCCTATTATTTTACCAACTTAAAAAAAAATAAATCGGGTTCACGTGGGACGTTGTTTGAAGCGCTATTGTGTCTACTTTAATCTAAAAAAAAATAGCTTGATAGCACAAATATTTTCAGAGATATAGCGGTGGAGACGTTAAAAACATATTTCATTAAAAATCTATTTTTTTGAGTTTTTCCGAAATAAAAAAGGTCTCGACCACCAAAAAATGTCGTAATAGTATATTGTGTATCTAGGTGTGAAAGCGATACATTCCCGGACGAAGATGCAATTGTTGGCCGAGGCGCTAGCCGAGACCAACAAGCATCGAAGTCTGGGAATGTGCTTTCACACCGAAGTACACATACTATTTTTTCTGAAATCACAATAAATACCATTTTAAACGTATAAAAATCAAAAATATAAACATTTAAAAAAAAATTTCTGAAATCACAATCAATACTATTTTAAACGTATAAAAATCAAAAATATTAACATATTAAAATATATATAAAAAACCGTACGGGAATGTTGATCGTTGCTTGGCAACGGATCTTTTCCGGTCTGTTTTCTGATAGTTTCCTATCAACGGACTAAAATACTGGAATTGTGCATTTTTCGCTCTAAAATCGCCCCGATCGATTTCAGAAAAAAATGATTTCGTGTACACCATTATCTTACTAAAGAATCCCACTGAGTCTGGTTTGGTTATACGTAGGTTTTTTTTTCTCAAAAACTAAGCGACTTTACTTCCAGATTTTACTCTACTAATTGGGAATTTTTGGACTATAAGATCTTCTTCTGGCATAACTATTTCAAGATATGTTTGACGTGTCAACTAAAATCAAAATATAGGCCGAACTATTTTATTCTGAACAATTCCACATCAAACGCGGAATCTATTTTCTGTTGTCTACTAACTGGCATGACTTTTTTATTTCTTTGGTTTTTTCTCCACGGATATCAGTATTTTCTATTATAAATTCCTGCCGTGGAAAAAGTTTACAGACCTGCCCACACAGTTTTACTTAAAAAAGTCCGGGTTGTCGTCTAATTCATAGAGCATTCTCTAAGAAAACTCTAATCTGCTCCGTGTATGGTCTTCATTAAGTTCTGAACGTTGCAAGGCCTATATTGATGTATTTTCAAGATTCTTTGTATTTTGAAATTTTCTAAAACATATTTTAAAATAAGAAGCTGTTGGTCTATTTTTATAACTTAAAAATCAAATAATTTTTTTTATTCAAAATATCTCGATATTTTAAGATTTTCTTCCTTGTTTGCTTTAACACGACGGATTATTCTTAAAATTCTATGGATCCAATTTACATGACGTTGCACATTTAAAAACGTATTACTTCCCTTGCTTACCGAAGGGAAGTATTGTAATTGTGAAAAAATCACCTTCCGAGATTTCTCCGGATTTTTACGTTTCAGATTACGTAGATTGTGAAAATGAGTGGCGTTTAATTTCGTCAGTCTGTCTGTCGGTCTACTGTCTGTCTGTTAGCTCTCTAACTACAAAACTACATACGGAGAAGGATAACATATTTGGTATGTAGTTGACTCTACTCCTAACGAAGAACTGGAATACAGTTCCGTTACAAATATAAAGGGTGGATCCCATAAAAGTATAATTTGGGAAAGAATATAACGGAAAACAGTCATTTTGGCATATAGTTCAAGCAACTGCGAAGCAAGAAATATATGAAAAAAAAACCGCTGCCCAAGGAATCACTACTTCCACATCCAGATTTTCTATCCAAGTCACTCACAACGAAAAAATTTTGTATGCGGAAATAATTGTTCATGGAACTTTAATAATATAATATTTGAAATCCTCTACCCCGAAAACCCATAAAACGATACCTCACATCGGTAGTGGGGTGGGGGTGGTGAAGGGAGTGGTAGTGGGGGTGGATAAAGTAAAAAAATATTTTGAGGTTTCTGGTTCTTGTAAACACACTAAATCACATTTTTTTTATCCCCTTTAATAATGGGGTGGGGGTGGTAATGGGGGTGGCTAATGCCATTTTTTTTTTGAAACCTTAGCTTCTCTTGTATATACTAAATACCAATTTTGTGAACTCTTACCTTCTTGATTTACCTATTTACCCCAAATTTACTCCAATTTACCCCCCAACCCTTCGACGGAACAAGATGAAAATATAATCTAGTTCTAGATCTCGTTAAAATACATATGTGTATTAAATTTCAAGACAATATCTCAAACGGTTCCAGAGTAAACGTGCGCACAAAAAAAAGTTACAGACAGACCGACAGGCAGACAGAATTTTTTTTTCGCTCAAACTTAAAATCTCGACGTTTCATGACATTCTAAGCCTATTTGAACAATAAAAATTTTTTAAAATTTTTTTGTCGTTACTATACTTCCACTGGATGTGGAAGTAATATACAGCGTGATCACTAGGGTGTTTCACTTTGTAAGGCAAAAAATAAAATGTAAATTTTTTTCAGACTTTGCTTACGCCCCGAGTCTCAGTGATGCAAAAGATATATATGATATGCAGGGTGCGCCAAAGTTCTGAATTTGGTCGATTACGGCTGTATTTGAAATGGTGGAAAGATATTGTCTATAGATTATTTTCTTGGTTTTCAATTCTGAATAACCAGAAAATATGTACAATTATACCGGGTATTCCGTTTTCGTTGGCCGGGCATCAACTTCGTTATTTTAAATGGAACACCCTATATTTTTTTCCTTGATCGTGTCACCCATCTAATTATATTCGTAACTCTATTAAGGTGGTAGGTACTTAAAATGAACCGCTTACGAAACAAAGGAGATTTTTTGACAAAAAGTGAGGTTTGCGGATAAGTTTTTGAGTACCTCTGATTTCATACACAAGAGAGTTTTCAAAATTCTGCTTATACTGTTATGTTGGGCATATTCAGGGCTAGTAGGGTAGAAACGTTATTAACATTAATCTTATACAGAGTGCTGAAAAAATTGAGTTTATTTTTTCGCTAATAAAAAAGGCCGTAATTCAGTTTTTTCAAATGGGACGTACTATTTTCAGTTTTGTCATCTAATGAAGTGTTAAATTATATTTCCATTGATATATCATAGTAGGTATTTATCTTTGGGGGTTGCATAGATATTAAGGTTAATTGTCTGGATCAGATTAATTGTGTAGTAGTACAAGCAGTTTTCCATAATTACTTATTAGTCTTCTGAAATATTGAACTAAATTATTATTTTTTTACTTAGAATTGTTGGACAAAGAATTGAAATTAATACCAGCACGTATGTAATAAAGAATTTACTCATAATAAAAAAACAATTATTTTAACAAGTGTTTAAAATGTTCACCATTTCGATCGAGACACATCTGAATCCTCTTCCTAAAAGAATGACGCATTTCTTGCAGCATCTGCTGAGTAATGGATGCAAAGGCACGTCTGAAACTAGCGAAATTTCTAATATTGAAGTGCTTTGTACTAATGCGTGTATTTCTTTCATCTTTTGCAGGTAATGAACTTTAAAATGGGAATCAAAAGAGGAATTTGGCTGCTAGAAAAGGTGTCTAGTGGTGAGTTTTTAGGAGCTCGGATCCCTTCAAAGGAACAAATACTTTTAGTTTTTATTTACCATCACAAGGAAATGAAAGAAACACTTTCGGATGCTGCTAAATCGGTGTAATCTGTAAGTGTGGAGGAAAGGCTTTCCTCCACACTTCCTGTAGTTTAGTACTGATAGATTTAGCAGCATCCGAAAGTGTTTCTTTCATTTCCTTGTGATGGTAAATAAAAAGTAAAAGAACAACCTTTGAAGGGAGCCGAGCTCCTAAAAGTTCACCACTAAGCACCTCTTCTAGCGGCCAAATTCCTTTTTTGGTTCCCATTTTAAATTTCAATTACCTGCAAAAGATCAAAGAAATACATGAGAAGCCCATTAGTATAAAACATTTCAATATTAGAAATTTCACTAGTTTAAGATAAAAGTGATAAATGTGCGCAACCCCTAATTATTATCCAATCTTGGCATTTATATCTTTTACATCACTGAGACTCGGGGCGTAAGCAAAGTCATATGAAAATCGCATCTTTGGAAAAGTGAAACATGCTAGTGGTCACCATAAGAAAAATATAAAAAAATTGGCGGAGCACGAGAATAGGGAATTATTGCGAAAGACGACGTATTTGCGTTAAACGTTATTTTTGACATCTAAGCAAGCGTGTATTGATTTTCACGTACAAAAACAAATATGCGCAAGCATAGATGTCAATAATAACGTTTAACGCAAATATGTTGTCTTTCGCGATAACTCCCTAATATTTCGCACACAGTTAACATAAGTGTCAAAGAAGAAAAATATAAAAAAAAATATGCAGTTTTGGTGACCCAAACAAAAATTAAAAAACTGACGGAGGACGATAATATTTCGCATGCAGTTAACACAACTGTCAAAGAAGAAACCTATTTAAAAAAATACACATGGTGGTCACGTAGAAAATTGTTTAAAAAATGTGACGAAGGAGATAATTTTTCACATGCAGTTAATACAACTGTCAAAGAAAAATATGAAAAAAAATATAGTGTGGTCAACAAATAAAAAATAAAAAACTGACGGAGGATGATATTTCACATGCAGTTAACACAACAACTGTCAAAGAAGAAAAATATTAAAAAATACGCAGGGTTGTCACCCAAAATTTTTTTTCTAAATTGTGATGGAGGATGATAATATTTTGCATGCAGTTAATACAACTGTCAAGGAAGAAAAATATTTAAAAAACACACAGGATGGAACTCAAAAAATGTTTTTTTAAATGTAACGGATGGTGACAAAATTTTGCATGAAGTTAAACAACTGTCAAAGAAAAACAAGAAAAAATATAGAGGGTGGTCACCCAAAAAAAAAAAATTAAAAAACGTGACGGAGGACGAAAATATTTCACATACAGTTAACACAACTGTCAAAGAAAAATACGAAAAAAACGTACAGGATGGTCACCCCAAGAAAATAATGAATAAATGTGAGAGTACGATAATATTGGCATGTATTTCACACAACTGTTAATGAAAAAAATATAAAAAATATACAGGTTGGTCATCCTAAAAAAAATAATGAATAAAATGTGACGGTTGGCAATAATCTTTCGCATGCAGTTAACAAGAATGTCAAAAAAATATATAAAGAATTATTCAGGGAGCTCACTCTAAAAAATTGTTGAAGAAAATGTGAGGGATAATATTTTTCACGCAGTTAACACAACTCTCAAAGAAGAAAAATATGAAAAATAAAATATACTGAGTGGTCACAAAAAAAGGATTAAAAATGTGACGAAGGAGATAATATTTCGCACGCAGTTAACACAACTCTCAAAAAAGAAAAATGTGAGCAAAATAAGCAAGGTGGTCATTATGAAACATAAATATAATATTTGGACTGTAAACAAGAAATCTGACATACTTTTAATGAAATATATACAGTCACTCTAAAAAATAACTAATTAAGTCATGGCAGAGGAAAGTAATATTTGAAATGAAGTTGCCACTATTTCTAGGAAGAAAACCTGACAAACTTTTAACTAAAAAGGTCAAAAATAGTCATGTTACAGAAAACAAAATGAGTAATGACAAAAAAAATAATTAATGACTAAAGGATGCAAACTCCATTTTTAACAAGGCCAGAATTTTTTGGTAAATACCTTTACCGATTTTTTTCACTAGGTATAATTCGATTTAGATACAACGACAAGTATTCTCTTCTTTGCCAAGCTTATTTTTATTATTTTTCACACAAAGAGAAAACATTTCGACTTTTTCAACCTCACTGTAACCCATTTTGATTAAAGAAATGCCAATAAAAAAAAACTAATTATTTTCGCAGCCTTATTGTAATTTTTTGAAGACCCACGTTTTGATAAACATGGTCCAATATTCTTCTAATAAAGAGGTGCTTTTTCACTTTTAAAGTCAAATATGTAGTGTTCGTGCTCGTCTCGAGGTCGAGATCTCGTCTCTTCTCGACAAATGTGAAATTTCCTATTTTTTCCTTTTCTTCACAAATGAAATCTCCATTTATTTAATTTATAAAGTTATACTTCAATTTACATGAATATTTGACTCTTGTTTAATTTTTAAACGTTCCTCTCACTAAAAGAACTATTTGAAATATTGTGAATTTTAATTTCCTCTATATTTTAAGATTTTTTTTGTCTCTATACCGTACACTCTAAGAAGATACAAGATTTAATAATTTAAATTAATCAAGTTCTTATTATACTGAAAATATATACGTTGTTGCTAGTTTCTATTCTGTAGTAAGTAAATATATAAGATTAATTACAAAAATTTCGAACAATCATTTCTAAGAAATACGGAAGTCGGGAACATTACACTTGCCTAAATTATATTCATTTCCAAGACGTAGCACAAGTAAAAAATGGCAGAGCGTAATACGATACACACGTGATTGACGAGTCTGTATTATTAATATTTATATTCTCAATTTAATTCAAGTTTATATTATTCATTCGAAGGTCAAATGTAGAACAATTTTACAATAAAAAAGTCGAGAAATTCTCGATCTCGTCTCGTCTCGATTTTTCGAGACGAGAAAAAAATTTGGCCTCGTCTCGACAAGTCGAGACGAGATGAGACCGAGAAATGTCTCGTCTCGGCGGCATCACTACAAATATGTGAAAAAGTAATAATCTTAGACTTATACAACATTATACATTTGAAATAAAAAAAATGGCTATTCAGAAAAGCAATACTATAAGGAACTTCCTATTAAAAATGTATACATTTATATCTTATCACGTCGATATACGGGAGATTGACATTTATGACATTTAAAAAAGAAATCGGCAAAGGTATTTACCCAAAACTTCCCTCTCTGTTTTTTACATTGTATTTATTCTTTTATTGTATTATTGTAAAATTGAAACATGAAAATGACCATAAAACCCCCTCCAATATAACGGAAACAGCTATAGAAAAAGGAAAAGGTAGAACAAGTTGTGCTCCAGCAACACCCTCAAACTCCCAAGATGTAGACACAGACGATGACAGATACGATACTGTAGAAGATACCGAACAAGAAAGTGCTGAAATAGAAAACAAAAGAGAAATCAAAAAGAAAAAAATAAATAAACAGGTACAACGAAATTGTAAACCAAAAACACGAAATGTGATAAAACAATTATCAAACAATATTCAAACTTAGTAAAATAAATATGTTCATATATCATTATTCATTTCTTAACAATACATATTAAAGCCACTTACAAGTTAAAACGTTAGAATCATTATCTTTGCCCAAAAACAAGAATAAAAGCATAAACAAAACTAGAAAAAATAATTTGTCATAAGCTAAAAACAAAAGCAATAAAAAATATATATACAGATAATAGATTTGTTTATATGTGTAATACTAGGACTTGAAATACGCTTTATATACTGTTGTTTTTTCATGTCAGTTATTATATTATATTACTTTATATTAATATTTTAAAAAGTTTTTAAGTTAAAAAATATATTAATCTTAATTAGTTCATAATCTTAATCGTATTAGAAATAACTTACCTTAATCTGCTCTATGTTGCAAAATAATACAAAAGAAATTTACAATTATTTCCAAGTAGCACTACTATAATATTGTTAATTTAATTTAATATTAATTAATTTCATCTTTACTTAGAAATGGATCAATATATAAGAGACTATGATGACAGTAATGTTGAAACTTATACATTAGAAAATGCCAGTGAGTGTAATGAAATATACAAAATAAATAATAATTCAAGTAATTTTAAAATTATACACAACAACATAAGAAGTGTTGCAAAAAATCTATACCAATTTAAAATCTTCCTAGAGCAATTTGAATTTAACTACGAATGTATTGTCTTGACAGAAACATTTGATCTTACCGATAAAAAATTAAATATGTTTAACATTGATAGGTACCAATTAATTTACAATAAGGGACCAATTAATAAAAACGACGGAGTTTTAGTATATATAAAAGAAAACCTAAATTTTGAATACAACATTATTAAAATCAACGAAGTAAATTTAATACAACTTGATATAATAAACTTTAATAATAAACATAATATTAACGTATTGGCTTTATACAGACCTCCATCCACGTGTACCAAGGAATTTAACACATCCTTAGAGCAATATTTACAAGAATATACTAGTGCTGCTGAGTACACAGTATTATTAGGTGACATTAATATAGATATTTATAAAACGCAGGATACTCTTGCACTAGAATATCAAAATATATTGTATTCTCATGGATTTAAGTCCTTCATAAATGATATAACAAGGGAAGAAAATGAAAGTCGTAGTTGCTTAGATCACATCTTTATTAAAGAATTAAAAAGCACTATAGAAGAAATATCGTACCTTGCATAATAAAATCCGGAATAACAGATCATTACATAATTGCCATACAAATAATACTAAATAATGAATTATCAGACTCAAACAATAATACACAAAAATATGTTAAATACATTAATTATAACAAACTAAGAACACCACTTAAAGATATAACATGGGAACAACTGGAGTATGAAAATCTCGAAAACGCTACTAATAAGTTTATTAATATAATAAAAAGCAGCACATTCGACGATCGACAGGCGAACTGTTTACATCTCCTGAAAACGTAGAAAGTTTTTAGTGTGTAAGTGGTTTTTTAAGTTAAACCGATCGGTTACTTTCAGTGCGTTTAAATTTTTTTTTTTTTTTATTAATAATTCATCATTATAAAAATTTAAGTTTATAGTGGTTTTTTTTTTGATAAAAAGTAGTGTTAAATAAGTAAGTATGGGTGACACCTCGGGCGGTCCCGAACCGCCCGATAAAAACAACATTGATATACCTATGGACGATAATAATTCTTCACAAAAATTGGTAAGTGAAAAAACTAGTAGCGATAGTGAGAATAAAATTACTTATGATTTGCTAAATAGATATAAGTCAACCGACCAAGGCCCCTATTATGTTTTTGTGGAGCACCTCGATAAAAAATTAGGAAGATTATTTCCTATTCGAGTCGGGCATTATTTATTTGGAAACCAACAATTTAAAAACGATATTACAGATATTAAACCGGTAGGCATAAATAGAGTAAAAGTTATTTTTAAATCATATCTAGTAGCCAATTTATTAGTAAACCATAATATTATTAATTCAAATAATTTAGTTGCCTATATACCAAAATTCTACACTCATAAAAAGGGTGTAGTGAAAATGATAGATACGTTTTTCGATGAGAATTATCTCAATCATGCTATACAATCCAACACTGAAGTAGTCGAAGTTCAGAGATTACATAGAAGGGTCCAAAATCCGGATGGCACCTACCACAACATTCCTAGACAAATCATTGTTGTTACCTTTTTAGGCAACACTATACCACTTAGTATACAAATTAATTTAGTTAATTTCCCAGTTGAGCCTTATATACATCCTGTAGTTCAATGCTTCAAATGCCTACGATACGGTCACACTCAAAAGCTTTGTAGAAGTAAAGAACAAATATGCAAAAATTGCTCTAAAATTATCAAAGAGAATCATAACTGCGACGATGAATCTCTCTACTGTATATACTGTGAGATGGATGATCACTCTTCATTGTCCAGAAAGTGCCCTGCTTACATTAAACAATACCAAATTAAAAAAACCATGGCTATAGAAAATACATCATTCAAAGAGGCCGAGGCTCTCGTTAATAATCCATCGTATAGTAAAATAGTAACAAATAATAGGTTCTCATTATTATATGATGTAAATAATTTCCCTCCCCTAAACTCGACCCCCCCTTCCAAGTCCTTAAATTCATCAAATCAAAATAGACAACCAATATCCCGTACTCAACCCACAAAACGTAAATCTATGTCCCCAGCAAATCATATCACCCCCCCTTCCCTAAGAAATCCCTCCATGAAGAAATTGCTTGCTTCTTCCTCAATTATTCCTCCTATCGAGATGAATTCATGCAATATAAAGAAAAATTAATATGCCAACTAACAAATTACTTCCAAAATATTGTAAATAATATTAATAACAATGAAAAAAATTATAATGTTAATTTTGAAAACGATCATAAAATTAAAGAAGATATATTATCAATCATAGATTTGGGTAATACATCAGATGTAATAAATATTAGCGATAATGAGTCTACATATTAATAAGATTAAAAAAATTAAGGTTCTCCAATGGAATGCTAGATCGGTTGTTGCTAATAAAGGCCACCTACAAAATTTTCTCAATTGTAATAAAATAGATATAGTTATGCTTTCCGAAACCTGGATTAAACCAAATTCTAATTTTTTTATTAAAGGATACAACTTTGTAAAAAGAAACAGGAATGATGGCAAAGGGGGAGTTGGCATCCTCATATCAAATAACATTACATACACAGAAACAATTATAGACGTAAATTTTAACAATGGTATAGAAGTTTGTGCCATTTATATACCTGATTACACATTATCTCTAGTTTCGTTATATAAGCCTCCTAATGTCACTACAAATAAAGTGGATTGGGAAAATTTATTTGAGCAATTTTCTTCTTCAACAATAATTTGTGGTGATTTTAACGCCCATCATAATTTGTGGGGCTCCTCCCAAGAAAACGTATCTGGCAAAACTTTAATCGAATCCTTAGAAGACACTAATTTTGTTATACTAAATGATGGGAGCCCAACTCGGTTAACCTCCCCAAACCAATTACCCTCAGCTGTTGATCTTACTTTAACAAGTAGCAACTTGGTAAGTAAATGTAACTGGAACATTTTATCTAACACAATGGGATCAGACCACTTCCCGATACTGATTGATTTTGAGGTTAGCGATCTGCCAAAAATTATTAATCCATCTACTAAGTGGCAGGAAAGCTCAGCCGACTGGTCGAGTTTTCAATCCTACATAGAAAATGCTATTCAGGAAATTCCAGAGCGTCTAAGCAATGTTGAACAATTTAGCCTACTAGTAACTTCTATAAATAATGCGTCTTGTAGCTCTATGAAAATAAACAAACCATTCTCACCAAAGGCACCTCGTCCCTTCTGGTGGGACGATAATTGTACTCGCTTGGATATTTCTCGTCGAGAAGCACTGACCAAATACAAAGCACAGTCTAACTTAGAAAATTATCTATCTTTTAAAAATATAGATGCACAAACTAAACGATTATTCAGAATTAAACAAAAAGAAAGTTGGAAAATATTTTTAAATAAACTAAATAAAAATACCCACCCTTCAGAAATATGGAAGTTCATTAAAAAAATTAACAATAAAAATTATCAGACTAAAAAAACCCTTTAACAGAGGAACCGATTGAAAAATTACTAGATTGTTTTGCACCGGCTTATGTACCAAATAATATATCACAAATAAACCCGAATAACTACCACACACCAACATCAAACAACAAACTAATTGAAAAATTTACTATAAGCGAATTAGATATTGCTCTAGAAAATACGAGCAACTCTTCACCCGGGATAGATAGTTTTTCATACAAAATGTTGAAAAACTTGCCAGACTCTGCAAAACAGTTACTTTTACAAATTTATAATAACTGGTGGGTAAACGGGGATTATATTCCGCAGTTTAAAGAAATAGCAATAATTCTATTGTTAAAACCAAATAAGGACACGCTAGTACCTTCATCATATCGACCTATATCACTTATGTCCTGCCTAGTAAAAACTTTCGAAAGAATGATTAGATTAAGACTTGAATGGCAAGTAGAAAATAGATCACTGTTACCTCATGCTCAATATGGATTTCGTAAGGGAAATGGCACTATAGATGCAGTTGCACAATTAGTATCCGACGTACAATTATCTTTCTCACAAAATACGTACTTAGCTTGTCTATATGTTGATTTAAAAGGTGCATATGATGCAGTTGACTTGGATATATTAAATAATAAGTTATGTAATTTGGGAATCTGAATGAATGTAGCTGCTAGAATTACCGAATTATATACTAATAGAAGAATCTTTATTAAAGACCATAACAATAATTTGCATGGGCCTAGAGTTGTTTCTAAAGGACTTCCACAGGGTTCTGTCTTGAGTCCCCTTTTATTTAATGTATACACTTAAGATTTGCATGGTATGTTTAGCCCCCCAATAAAAACAATTCAGTATGCAGATGACATATGCATATACACCGACCAAAAAACATATAACGAATGTATAAAAGACCTAAAGTACATAATGTACTGCCTAAAACAGTGGTTATTTGATAATGGATTTACCATAGCCCCGGAAAAGTCGGCGGTTATGATTTTTACCAGGCATAGACTCAGAACACCAAATATTATTACACTCTGCAATCTTGATATTCCAATAGTAGACCATTATAAATACTTAGGTATAGTATTGGACAATAAACTGAGATGGTCTAAACACATCGAACATATCAAGAATAAGTGTGAAAAAGGCATAAATATGCTAAAGTGTGTCTCTAAAAGCAAACATGGTGCAGATCCGAAAATTAGTCTAACCTTCTACAGGTCTTACATTCGATCCATTTTAGATTATGGTTGTGTGCTATATGGGTCGTCATCTAATACAAATTTAGAAATATTAGATCGTATTCAGCATAAAGCCATCCGCATATGCATCGGTGCTATGAAGAGCTCTCCATGCCCTGCTATTCTGGCTGAGGCCCAAGAAGCTCCCTTGAACCTAAGACGACAATTCTTAGCCTGTAAATTTATTATTAAATTAAGATCGTATAATAATAATATAATTCTCAACACTATATACAGTCTTTCAATAGAAAATTTTACTAATAAATTTTGGAACATAAAAAATAGCCCTCCACTAGCAGATGCATTTACAAACACAAGCAAACATGAAAAGTTTATAAAATGTAGTGATAAACATCCGATTTTCATGTTGGAGTATGATGTTTTATTATTCAAGCCAACAGTCATATTTCCTAGCTTCACAACTATTCCCAGAGTCAATAATAACCTTCTGAGGTCCTTATTGAGCAGCCACAATAAAGACATAATCATTTATACCGACGGTTCCAAATGCAGTGAGGGTACAGGGTGTGCTTTCTTTGTATCTAATAACAAACAATCTTTTAAGTTTGCACTGCCGGATATAAGCTCCATTTATACAGCCGAAGCTTACGCAATACTGCGTAGTTTGAGTTGGATAACAGAAAATAATTTAAGTAAATGTAATTATGTAATTTTATCGGACTCACAATCTGTTCTACAAGCGATTAGTAATGCCTGTTATAAGTCATGCAACAATCATGTAATCTTTGATATTAAAAAGAAGGTAGTGGATCTCCAAAGAAGAGGTACCAGTGTACTTTTCATATGGACGAAGGGACATTCCGGGATTGCAGGAAACGAAATTGCGGACAAACTCGCGAAAGAAGCTACATCTCTTCGGGAAATCAATAATGTAGTTACTAATGAGGATTTAATCAACATATACAAGCATGATATTCGCGCAAAGTGGGAAATATACTGGTCCGATTTTACAAAAACGTCTCATAATCACTATACGCTAATTCACACGAAACTTCCAAAGACAATCCCTCACATATTCAAATACTCAGTCTCAAAGTTCTATTCATCCACGATTACTAGATTAAAGCTAAACCATGGCTGTTTTCCCTCTCACTTACACAAAATTGGTGTAGAAAATTCTCCCCTTTGCACTTGTGATGGCGTTTCTATTGGAGACCTAAATCACATATTTTTTTATTGCGAATATTTCAGACAGCCTAGAACAATCCTTTTAAAAAAATTGATACTTAACAATGTTCAATTACCGGCAAACACTACCCATTTATTAAGCCTGAGGTGTAAAGATATTTTCGATATCCTAGTTGAGTTTATCAGAGCAACAAACTTAAAAATATAAACTTAAATTACATACAAATTCTGTGGCTAAAGGACTATGTCCAATGCCAACCCCCTCCCCTCACCACCACCACCATAAAAAGCAGCATAAGTTCTTGCACGAATATTGTTAAAATTAAGCATAAAGATAGAAAGAGGAAAACATGGATAACGAAAAAGATCATTAAACAGATAAATATAAGAGATAATATGTATATTAAATTAAGAAAGGATCCAAATAATAACGAATTAAAAAATGAGTATATTAAATATCGCAACGATCTGAATAACTTGATTAAAAAAGAAAAGAGTAATTATTTCAAAAATAGGTTAGAAAAAAATAAAACTTCCTCTAAAACTTTATGGGAGGTCGCAAATGAATTTAGTGGCATATACAAAAAGAAAATAAATATACCTACTATTAAAAATGCTACAGGTAAAAAAATAGAAGAGGACAATGAAAAGGCTAATATTTTTAATTCTTTTTTTAGTAGTATTGGAAAAACTCTTGCAAATAAAATCACTCTAAAGGAGAATAACATTTCACCTGAAACAAAAGTACAAATGAATACAATATTTCTTGCTCCCACATCTCCAGCAGAAGTCAAAAAATTTATTAATGAATTAAAAAACAACAAATCGCCGGGTTTAGATGGAATTATGGCAGCTACCCTAAAAGAAATTTCCGAATATATTGCAGTTCCTATGGCCTATATAATAAACAAAGCAATTGTAGAAGGGGAATGTCCATCAGCCTTTAAAGTAGCTGTCATAAAGCCCATTTACAAAAACGGGTGCAAAGAAGAAGTTACAAACTATAGACCGATATCTTTAATAAGTAATCTGGCAAAAATTTTTGAGAAAATCATTAAATCAAGAATTGTAAACTATTTAGAAAAATATAAATTATTACCAAAATATCAATACAGATTCAGAAAAGGCAAGAGTACATAGAATGCAATTAGCAGCCTTATAAGTAAAGTTTACGGGGCTTTGGATAATAGAGACAAAAGCTTAGCAGTGTTCATCGATTTAACCAAAGCATTTGATACGGTATGCCATACTGAACTATTGGCCACACTTAATAATTTAGGTTTTAGGAATAAAAGCTTAAAACTTCTTAAGTCATATCTAACTAATAGGATACAGTATACAGAAGTTAACTAAGGCTGAAACCGTTGAGTATGGTGTACCGCAAGGGACAGTAGGGCCAATACTTTTCATAACATATATATAAACTCGTTATTTGATATACATACCAGTGCATCAATAGTAAGTTATGTAGATGACACTGCCCTCTTCTACACAGCTTCTAACTGGAAAGATTTAAAAATCAAAGTAGAACAAGATCTAAAAAACGTTAAAAAATATTTCAACAATAAATTACTCCTCTTAAATGTATCAAAAACGTATTACGTACCTTTCCATCTATACCAAACTTCTGCCCCACCTTTTCAAGAACTCACAATTGATGAGCACTTTCAAATAGCTTCTGCCACACACATGAAATATTTGGGTATAATAATTGATTCACAAGTTAAATGGGATATACATATAAGTAAGTTACATATCTAACAAATTAAGAAAATTAATATACAGATTTAAAGGTTTGAAACAAATTTCAGATATTAAACAATTAAAGATTCTGTACCATTCTCTAGTTGAATCACATCTAGTATATGGGATTCTAGGTTGGGGAGGAGTTCTCGACTCACATTTGAAAAATCTAGACTCTTTGCAAAAGAGAATATTGAAAATTATTCTCAATAATGAATTGTTTAAAGAGACTAAGGTAATGGATATTAGATTACTATTCTTCTTACAGTGTGCAGTATATCAATGGCAATCTAATGCGCAAATAAACGAAGACACGCAACAACAGCAACAAGCAAGAGAAAATCGAAGAAACCACATTAGAGTCCCAAAAGTAAACACTGCTTGTGGTCAACGATGCTTCACATACCTTAGTACACGGGCATATAATAAAATACCTAATGAGATTAAGCATACTACTGTTTTTAATAGAGCAAAAACTGAAATAAAAAAATACATTTTAGAAGTCCCTAGAGAAGAAATTCATTACGTTGTAAATCCCAAACCGTACCTCAATACATTATTTTAAATTAATAATAATATTATGGTCCTCCAGTGCATCTAAATGTATATTTTGTATATTCATTACTGTCAAAGTCTCAGCACTGTATGTTCTTATTTATATAATGGGTGTCATATTATATGAGTAGATGCGTTATATTTTTATCTATATAATTAGGTATTTATAGTTTTCACATTATAGTTTTTAAGTTAATATGTCTATACTTGTTTGTGTTCTTCATGTACAGTGCCTGCATGGCACTTCTTTGAAGTATTAAGTTTATTTACACCATTGTATAATTATTTGTAGTTGTAATTATTATTATCTGTTCGTAAATAAACTTTATTCTATTCTATTATATTCTATTCTATTCTACTCTATTCGCAACGTTATGTCGGAAATTATTCTATATTTTAAAATTGCATATTTTTTTTCCTAGACAGTTGTACTAACTGCATACGAAATATAATTGCCATCCGTCACATTTTTTTCTTTAATTTTTTAGGGTATATTTTTTATATTTTTCTTATTTGACAGTTGTGTTAGCTACATGCGATATATTATTCCTCACATTTTTTCAACATTTTTTTTAGGGTGACCACAATGTACAATTTTTTTAGAACTTTCTGTGACAGTTGTGTTACCTACATGCCAAATATTATCATTCTCCGTTACATTTTTTCGTTATCCTTGTATATTTTTTCATATTGTCCATTTTTGACAAATGTGTTAACTACATGCGAGATATTATTGTCCTCCGTCACATTTTTTTTTAAATTTTATTAGAGTGACCACCCTATTTATTTTTTTCATATTTTTCTTCTTTAGCAGTTGTATTAACAGATGTTTCTTCTTCGACAGTTATTTTATCGTCCACCTTCAGTTTTAAAAAAAATATTGAGTGACCACCCTGTACATGTTTTTAAATATTTTTCTTCTTCAACAGTTGCATGCTAAATATTATCGTGCTCCGCCACATTTTTAAAATTTTGTTAGGGTGATCACCTTGTATATATTTTTTTCTTGTTTCTCTTCTTTGGCAGTTGTGTTAACTACATGCAAAATATTATCGCCCTCCTTTACTTTGTTAGGGTGACCACCTTGTGAATTTTTTTCATATTTCTCTTCTTTGATAGTTCTGTTAACCGCATGCGAGATATTATCGTCCTCCGTCGTATTTTTAATTTTTTTTTTTTTTTTTGGGTGACCACGCTGTATATTTTTTTCATTGGACAACTTTACGCAAAGAACGTAAACCTTTGTCACTTTACCATTAATCTTGAATTCTACTTTTATCATCTACAAGGAAGGAAATAAAACTGAATAATTCTTTTATATTTATTTCTTCTTTGCTTGAACTTTCCAAATCATTGTTACTAGCAACTAATTTTCACGTGATTTTCCAGAAAGAGGCAACACATTTCCAACGAATGCATTAAAGTTAATAAAACGTTATGGTAAATTCAGTGCTCTTTAATTTTATTTGATATCATTTCCCGCATCAGAGCTCAAGCTTTCAAGTTATTTCCACCATCCGTTCTCTGAGTGGCCTCGGCTTTCAGTTTTTCATGAGGGTAAATTAGTCAACTTCATAATGATGAAGGATTCCAGTATGTTACGCAGACCATCATACACATTTCCACAGAAATATTCACTAAAAAATTAAGAATGGTTTGGTACAAATACTTTGTTTAAGCTAAATAAATGTCTATTTTAATCCCACAAATAGTACGTTTCTTTAATTGGGTCGTAGACAACACTCTTTTAATTCTAAGCACGCCAAAAAACTTTTAATTTGTGAAGTTGGATTAAAACTGCTTATAATGGCTAAAGGATGAGTTGTTTGCAAAGTGGAAATATATTTTTTAAACAATTCGTGTTTAATTATTCCCAGCAGATCGATTAATGTCTTTAGCGTGTAATTAAGCAGATTTCTCTTTTTACACTTCAATAGTTCAGGAAGTGTTCAAACTGAATTGGAAATGATTTGGAAGGAGTTAATAAAATTGGAATTCAACTTTATTTTATTCCTTTAAAGGCTCCTAATAACTAAATACTATGTGATGTCCTACTACGCTAACGGTAATTACGTCATGGTTATTCAGGCGCCAGCCCCTCATTAAGTGGAGGAATACCATTACCCTCAGTCAGTGATGTAGAGCTTGAGTAGCCACAGTGAAGAAACGGAAATGCCCAGCGAGTGAAAGTGAAAATTAGACTTGTCTCACACACAGCAATAAAAAGCACAATTCGGAATACAATAATATTTATTAATATCAAAACCTACTATGTATAATTGCATTTCTACTACTAATATTGGAAGAATGTAACTTTGTTACTTACATTTTCTGATTGCGTCTAAGCACGTCTTCAGCGGTCAGTCGGTGAGGACTGTCTAGAACTGGTGGCTCGGACAGCTACTAGAAGAAGTTAAACGGTTGCAGAGTAGGAGAACTCACCGACCTTGTACGCACCAGCTGAGGACGGTGACTCCTAGCAGAGGCTGGAGCGACAGATGGCGTGATGCCGCCAGATGTGCTATACAGCAAGCGGAAGCCAACTACTCCAACTAGAATGATTCGTGATTCATGAAACGTCTGACAAGTCGTGAATAAGAAGAGAGGAAGAACATATTAGTACAATTTTTTAAAGTATTTTCTCAAATAAAAATACTAGATCAAAAAAATTAGACAAAAAGACTATTTCTATTTAAGTTTTTCCATATTTCAATTGGAGTTTTTTTATTTAACAGGGGCCCTGTCATTCATTACTTGACTTGTGCCATGGTAATTACCATACCAAAATATATTTCAAAGGACACCGAACGTTTTGTAGGTAAATTTGTGGCCTGTCAAATTTGATGAATTTTTGATATGTTGTAGTTCAACTGATTCTGAACAATAAGTTCCTTTGGTAAAACTTCAAACAGTTTCTCCGATAGATGGCTCCGAAGACTGGACCGATACTGTACCAGGATTTCTCAAAACTACTGCAGTTATTGAAATGATAGCTGCAGGAAATGAATAAACAAACTATTTACCACTACTTAGTCTTAGATTGATGTGCCTGAACTTCCGGTTTTACCGGAAGTGACGTCAAATCACGTTTTTTCTAATGCACAACACCCGTTTTACTTCATAATCATATATATAAATAGCTTTATAAAAATTCACTATCTTAGTAAACAAGTAAGTACGTGCATTAGCTGATCAAATATTGATGTTAGCTTTACCGGGTACTTCATAATCTTGGTACAAAACAAAGTTGATATTATTTTTCAAGATATTAAAATGCAGTTGTGTCTAGTCAATGAAAAATAATTTTTTGTGAGACCTTTAAGTAGAATAGGCAGTTTTTATTTATTTATAAAATATTAAACCTTATTGTTTTTAGAGAAAATTGCATCTATAGCTGATTATTTTCATTTTTTCAATGTTCACTTATTTTAATCATTCCTTAATAGAAATCAAACTAAAAAAATTTGATTTCAAATTAATTAACAAAGAAGGGCATTCCTCTCCTATCACGCGTCGGAGCCAGCCACACATGCATGGTGCGAGGTGCAATGTTCGATCAGTCAATGCACGTACTTACTTATTTACTGAGATAGTGAATTTTAATAAAGCTACCTGAAATCAAATAATGGTAAATAGTCTGGTTATTCATTTCCACCAGTTATCATTTCAATAACTGCAGTAGTTTTAAGAAATCGTGGATAGTATCGAGTCTTCGGAGCCTTCTATCGGAGAAACTGTCCATAATTTGAAGTTCAGAATCAGTTGAACTACAACATATCAAAAATTTATCAAATTTGACAGGCCACCAATTTACCTACAAAACGTGCGGTGTCCTTTATGATTAAATTAACCAATCGTTAGCATTAGATCGACTTAGTGATGAAAAAAATAAATTTCGCTGTAAATAATGGGATTTTTCTTGTCCAAGATCCAAAACCATTTAAGTGAGTATAAGGAAATTTATGTGTCTGGAAAAAAAATATTTTTTTTAAATGTAGACGTCCAATTTGAAGTCCGTAACATTAAAATGAATTATTTATAACAAATATTATAAATTTTAATAACAAACAAGCTTTATTGTTTATTCCAAAAAATAAGTTAAATCTTAATTTTACCTACATGTTATAATCAGTAGGGAAACTAAAAACAGACTTTTGCACAAATATCTTTTGCTCTGGCAATATTGTGGAGCATAAACAAAATCCATGTTTGGAAATAGTGAGTGGGAAATATCCAACAGTAATAACAAACTACACAAAGCACGTCTATGAATTACTTAAATTGTACCCACATCGCCCGAAAATCTGCGGAAGATTGACAATATTTGATGTTTCCCTTTCAAGCAGTTCACGCATAATTTAAATCGTATCTTATTATATATTAAGATCTAGTTCTCGATTGACTTAAGACATCAGTTTTCAAAAGATTTATATAGTAACTTGATTTGCACAATGCACAAAATGGTTTGTAAGCGGCGGTGCTTAAAACCGTATGGAAACATTCTTTTCAAGGGATCATTTTTTTATTATAATTTTTTTTGTCGTTTTCTGGTTAGTTGATATAACTAAAAATTGCTAAACAACTATTTAATGCTTTTAATGAAACTTATACAATGACAAAGCCTTTTGCACAACTGAACACTTCGAGAGTTATCTGGTGGCATTGTTTAAAGTAATATTCTGCTTTTCCCTCATGGAATTAAATCAGACACTCTTGTCAATTGTGGTATTTAATCAATTTTTTTTTTAAATATATAGTGGACTTTTGCGTTGTTGAATTATGCCGAAACTGCTTACGTTCCAAGCGCGGATTTATGGGGGGGTAACGTGGTAATTACCCCCCACCAAGATTCTGTAAACCACCAACTTTCGTTTTAAAATTTCATAATTTTTATTATTTTATTTTATATTCTCCCCCCCCCCCGCTCATCAAAACAATTTTTCGGATTAGGATTAGGTATTAAGAAAATAATATAATAGGAGGCCCCCAACAATTTTTTGCCCTGGGGCCCCATGACGTCTAGTTATGCCTCTGCTGTATTTAGTTGTGTTTATAAATTTTGTTTGTGATTTTCTATTTTTTCGTCCAACTCAAAATTGTCCATTTTCATAATAGGTATAACCTACGACCTGTGTGATATTAATATTTATAATGCATTTAACATAACTTGACGAGTTTTCTACATTTTATTTAACTGACATCCCTGGCATCGCTAGCAACTTGCACTCTTGCACTTTTACCACAGAAAGATAACTACCAGAAGCGACACTTAAGCTTCCCGCTTAAATTCCATTGACGCCATCTTCTTGTAGGAATTTCCGTCAGTTCATTTACTGAAAAATATAATTGAATTGTTGGATATTATGTCACAGAATGTTGGGTTAAAACAATAAATGAACTAACTTAAATACTTGCAAAAAGGTGGTGAAAGTCACGAAAATTGATCAGGAACATCAAAGGCGGTGCGGAAGAGTGTCTCTTCTGGTAGTTCTATATTTCGTGCCTATACTTGGTTATTTCAGATGGTATAACTCGCGAAATTTTTAAACCAATCTAAAATTTTAATACAGGATTAGCTTAACAGCGTGTTAAGGTAGTTTCTTCCAACTCGCTCTAAAAGCCCGTTTATTAATACAGGGTTAGGTTAGTTTGCTCCGGGGCTAAACACTAACTCCAAGCTAAAGTGTTTATCAAGTCGGGTCAAAAATAACTCTAGGCTAATGTCAAAGTTAACTTAGCCTGGGCTTCAAGATGGGGGTTATTCCTATTAGCCCGAGGCTAACCTAAATATTTTAGGTTTGTTGTTGGCAGGTGGGTGAAAAGTCAAAGCTATTTTTTGCTCAATAAAAACGTCATTTCAATTTTGACTTTTCTGTCTTAAGTATACAGTGTACATTGTAATTACTCCATATTGATATGAAAGGAATGAAGTTACTCCATATATTAGAAGAGATGAAAAGCGATGAAGATTTTGTAGAGTTAATTCCCAGAGCGCCGCAAGACTATAACTTCCGACCAGGTAACTTTGATTATTGGAATAAAAAAGATTAAAAAATCACTTCCCTTTATTTAAACCCAAATAATAAAATTGCAATACGTAAATGACAGAATTGCTCATAATATAACCCAACGTACTAATAGGTAATAGAATGGGTAACGCATGATAATTGAAAATATAAATCTTGTATTATTTCAGAAATCAAGTTATTTTATTCTGTTTTATATAACTCAACTGTCAACATCCCTGCATCGCTAGCACTTGCACTTATACTCTAGTATTTCTGGGTTTATTAACCCCAGGGTTAATTTAGATGCAAAATTTTAAAACCAGTGTTAAATTTCAATAGAGGGTTAGTTTAATACTAGATTATGGTAGTTTGGTACAACTCGCCCTAAAAGTATTATACTATATACTATAACAAACTCAATGACATAACCTACAAGCAACACTTTTAATTTTTCAAATGTCTGATTTGAGAGGAAGTCTGAATATTAAAGGAAACGAACTAAATATACAACAAATCTACCCGAGACGGGTAATAAATTCGAAACCTGTATAAACCTATTTTTAACAAATTGACAGGAGGTAGCGTTGGGTTTTCTAACAATTAAGGTTTTAAATTGCCGGTTTATCTGAAAACGTTAAAAAAGGGCCTGTTTTATAGGTACAGTTTAAACCAAAGTTTAACTAAAAGATTCTGTTGAGGTCCGAAATAAAAGTAAATAGCATATTATTTATCAAAGTGTATATTAAGCACATTCATCAAATAGGAAATTATTAATAAATTTGAATAAATATTCTGTGGTATTGATAGTTGTTATTGAGAGTTATTATCGATAGTTAACGGATGATTTTTGTAGTAAAAAAAACTGCTGTGAGAAGCGTCTTTTTGAGTTCTTGTTAAAAGGTTCTTGTTAATTTCCTGTTTGATGAATGTGCTTAATATACACTTAGCTAAATACGCTATTTACTTTTATTTTGGACCTCAACAGAATCTTCTAGTTAAACTTTGATTTAAACTGTACCTATAAAACTGGCCCTAATAAATCATTTTCGGTCAGCTGATTTTGACGCAGCTGTCTAGAGGGCACCCGAAACCTCATCCAATAACAGGCAATGAAAATGAAAACAATTAATTAGAGATGAGTTGCTATTTAACAACCTATCATTTTATAAAAAATAATAGCTTGTACCCATCTCTAGAAAACAAAATATCAGTTGGGTGCCCTCCACGCCGCACAGTGGGACGAAACCCTACTGTGCCATCCAATTCACTCTACAGGTCGTTCAGTTAAAGTTATCAGACAGTTCTTTTTTTTTAAACGTTCGTTTTGAAATTCTTTATCAATCTGTCGAGCCGGATTTTTTATTTTTGGCTATAGTTTTTTATAATTTTGACCTAAAATTGAATTTTTACTACTATATATCGTATTTTTCAATTAAAATTAGTCTGCAGGTCACAGATATGTAAAGATTCGCACAATTTTGGTTTTAAATCTGTACTTTAAAAATAAATAATCGATCTGCCAAAGTAGATTTTTCATTTCCTTTTTTTATTCTTGACAGCTGCCAAAATCGCTGTCAAATTTAAAAATTTACAAGTGTGTTTCGTAATTTTGAAAATATTGTGAGTTTTCACAGATGAAGAGATATAAAGTATTTTAACACTTTCTAGTTTCATAATTGATATTGGTTTTCACTTTTGGCAGCTGTCAAAATTTCTGTCAACTTAATGAAAATAACATTTTTAACAATACAAGTCTACAGTCTTGTCCTAAGGTTCTCATCTAACTTTTCTGATGTATTTTGACTCACTGAAGCCAATTTTGGACAAAAAAAAATCTATTGCGTCAGTTTTTGTCTACCCCTAAAAAAAAAGTCTTGTCCTAATGCTCTGATCTAACTTTTCTAAGGTATTTTGACGCGCTGAAGCTAATTTTTTAACAAACAAAATTTTCTATTGTCTCAGTTTTCCTTTCATCCCCTAAAAAGGGCAAAAGAAAGGTCTTGCTCTAAGATTCTCATCTAACTTTTCTGAAGTATTTTGACGCGCTGAAGCCAATTTTGCCCACAAAATGTTTTTCTGTCGGATCAGTTTTCCCCTTTTATCCCCTATTTTTTTTGAGCAAAATTGATTTCAGCGCGTCAAAATACTTCGGAAGAGTTACGTCAGAACGTTTGGATAACATTTTTTTTGTTTTTTTTTAGGGGATAAAAGGGGTGGTAGAGGGGAAACTGACATAATAGAAAAAAAATTTTGTCCAAAATTGGCTTCAGCGCGTCAAAATACTTCAGAAAAATTAAATGAGAATCTTATGACAAGACCTTTCTTTTGCCCGTTTTAGGAGATGAAAGGGATTGTACAGGAAAACTGACACTATAGAACATTTTTTTTGTTCAAAAATTAGCTTCAGCGCGTTAAAATACTTCAGAAAAGTTAGATCAGAGCCTTATTAGGACAAGACTTTTTTAGGATATAAAAAAAAACTGACGCAATAGGCAAGATCTTTTTTTGCAGACTTGTGTTATTAAAAATGGTATTTTCATTCAGTAGACAGAAATTTTGACAGCTGTCAAAAGTGAAAACTTTATTGTAATATCAATTATGAAACTAAAAAGTTTTAAAACACTTTATATCTCTTCTTCTGTGAAAACTCACAATATTTTCAAAATTACGAGATACTTGTATTAAATTTGACAGCGATTTTGGCAGCTGTCAAGAATTAAAAAAAAAGGAAATGAAAAATCTACTCTGGCAGATCGATTATGTATTTGTAAAGTAAAGATTTAAAACAAAAATTGTGCCAATCTTTATATATTTGTAACCTGTAGACTGATTTTAATTGAAAAATACGATATTTTTTAGTAACAATTCAATTTTAGGTCAAAATTATAAAAAATTATAGTCAAAAATCAAAAATCCGGCTCGACAGATTGATAGAGAATTTCACAATGAACATTTAAAAAAAAAAGAACTTTCTGATAATTTTAACTGAACGACCTCTAGAGTGATTTGGGTGGCACAGTAGGGTTTCGTCCCACTGTGCGCCGGCAGCGTGATGTCAACCAAAAATGACCTATTGAAATCTTTTAAACAAACAGACGGGAAATTGTAGGGTTAAATAGCAAACAAAAACTATAATCCCGTCATATACTTTAAAAAAAAAAAACAAAGTAACTATGGATACGTGTTTTAAAATTGAGGAAATATTGTTCTTTATCAAGGTAGCGTAGCATAAAATCGAGAATCTGGAAAGGATACATAAGGAACAATAATTAAAATAAGTCGAAAGTATAATGCATAGTACTCCATTTGTTCCTTCATGTGTAATTATAATTTTGAAGTAAAACGTTATTAAGTGTTACCTTTTTATTAAGCACGCAAAAATACAAGGATGTGCGAGATATCCAAACTGCAATATACATGTATCTCGAGCTAATTTTACATATCAATTTTTCTCAAAAGTGTTAACGTGTTTTGAATAAAACTACTACGAAACGAATGATAGCTGCAGTTAGGTATTGCTGATTGCGAATACTTGTTAAACACAGTAAGTTTGGTTAGCAGTAAATTTTTATTTCAAACTTGAAACTATATGTTTCAAATAGCAAATAGTGATGAATTTTACTTTAGAATGATATTTATTTATTTATAATAAGACTATTATGAGATTAATGAAAGTGGCGGTTGTGGTTGGAAAGTTCAGAAGCTTTTTCGGAGAACCTTTATTTGGATTTGGGAAATAGGTAGGCTAGACGAAAAAGTTTTCATCAGCACTACCTACTGCGAATACCTTTCCCAATAATGAAAATAAAAAGGATAACAGCTATATACTGATTTTCAGTGGCGTCACGTAAAAGCCCTTGTTCGAGCGAGATTTTAATAAAATAGTTAATTGCAGTTGGTGACGCCCTAATGCAACTTCAACTCATTTGTATGTAACAGAGCGTAATAAACTACTCGTTGATATGTGACACTGTCCATTGTCAGATTTTTCGAGAATTTCTATTTGACGTACTTAGGAAAATAAACTAAAATTGCAGTTGGCATTTGACCAATAGCAAAGTAAATAATATCACGACATACAATCACGTTATGCTTTAAAGTGGAAAGCTCTTTTAGAAATTCTACAAACTTACTTCAGATATTCTTATGTTGAAGGTAGGTATATAAAACGAATTTATTCCAACTCAATTTACAAATTACTTGAGATGTTTACTGTAGTTTATTGTTACATTACATTTTGACTTTAACTATTTTAGGAGTAAGGAATCTGGGCAAAAGAAAATCCTAGAGGGGATTGTTTTTCATTAATTTATGATACATGCATGTGGTTGAGTGGAAGAACGTAACTCCTCATACTCTGGGGTACAGAAAAGTCTACCTTTTGATAGATATTATCATTCAATTTAATTTTGTCAATGATAGTTTACTTAAATGTTTTAAAAATATCAATTATTATTAATATATTTACTTAGGTGTTGGGTCTGCAGACCACTGTCCAATTAAATGTAATTCCTTCCTGGTTCAATTAGCGCCATTTAGAGAGCAAAAAAAATATAGGAAAATATCTGTTCTGAATAATCCTATTTGTTATACCATATTAGAATCTGCAATAAATTGACAACTTTTTCTGATAGTTGTCAACTTTCTATGGTATATTTTTTTCTGTCACCGCCACAACCAAAATTTTCTGTGAACAAAAGGTGTTAACAAAACCATTTTTTTTACAGAAAATGACAGAGTTCATGAAAATGATTTTATTGCAAAGGTGCATCCACTTAGAACCCACTAGAAGCAAAAAACAACCAAATAGCTCTTCTTTTTTCTATTCATTTTTAGTGGATGCACTAGGCGATTTCAGAGAAAAATATAAATATTGAAATAACTTTTGAACCATTAACAATTGAATAACCACATACAGGGTGTCCCATAAGTCATGAATAAAACGAAGGGGGATGATAGATGATGAGATCATTTCCTACCAAAATAACCACATATGTTGTTATCCAATTTTTGATGGTTCAAAAGTTATTTCAACTTTTGTATTTTTGTCCGCAATCGCCTAGTAAGTTTAATAAGAAAGGGGTACAAAAGACTGTAAGTTTTTTTTTTTGCTCTTTTTTTTTCTTAAATAGGTTACTGAAGGTTGCACCTTTCCGATAGAGGCATTTTTATGAAGTCTAGTTGGCAATTGTCAATTATAATAAAAGATGTTACGATCATTGTTGGGTTCATCAGAAATTATTTGAATTTTAAAATGACCCTCGTAGAAAAAAAATAACTACAAAAATATTTCCCGTAATAACAAAAACTAGTCCAATTTATGTAGATTCTAACAAGGTATAATTCATACAATTTGCATTAACAACTTTTTTTTATTTCTGTTTTTTACAAGTAAGGTATGTTTTTATGACAAAGTAAATTTTAAGAATATAATCAAAAAGAATGATTAGTGACAAAAATGATTCATAGCAAATGCTCAAAATGTCGTCCTCCCATTCTAATACATAATCGGCATCGGCGTATAAAGTTTGTTTTAATACGTTGTAAAGCTCGGTTATCATTTCTTATATTATTAACGATAATATCAATATTATGTCGAAGAATTTGCCGATCCATGTATTCTGTTTGATAAACTCCTTCTTTAAAGTGGAAAGAAATCAATGGGGTTGAGGTCCGGTGAACGAGGTGGCCAATATATGGTCCCTCCCCTATCTATCCATCTTCTAGGATATGTCTGATTTAAATACTGGCGGACTACAAGAGCATAGTGTGGGGGTACTCCATCATTTTGCAGCCACATTCTTCCACGTATTTCTATAGGTATATCGTCAAGTAGTTCTGGAAGATCATTTCTTAAAAAATTAAGGTATTGCTCACCGCCCAACGTCGGCAGTTCAAAGGGGCCAATAAAAGTGCCATGTAAAATTTCAGCCCATAAATTTATACTGAACTGGTGTTGGAAACGGTCGCTTCTCTCTACTCTTGGATTTTCTACAGCCCAGTAATTTAAATTGTGGGTGTTAAAAATGCCTTTTCTTCTAAAGCTAGACTCATCTGTCCAGAGAATATGATTCAGAAATTCTGGATTTTCTCTGTGTCTTCTTAACATCTCTCTACAAAACTTCATTCTTCGTATGTAATCACCGTGTAAGAGTTGTTGGACACGGCTCATCAATTTCCTCAAGTACTTCTTCTTCCCGTTCTATTCTTGGTCTTCCTTCTGGATGAGCTGTACCAGGAAGTTGTCCCGCTATATACGAATTATGAACACGTAGGAAAACACGGTAATCAGAATATCGTTCCCGATTATGATAGCAGTTTCGATACTCAGTCGCAGTTTGGAAAGCATTGCCATTGCAGAACCCGTATAGTCACGTTGAGTGTAAGACATAATCACAGGCAACAACAAAGTTATTAAACGTACTAACTACCAGAATGGTGGTGAGTCACTGAATATTGTGATTGACATACAGTGACAGTGACAAGTGGTATAACAATCAATAAAATAATACGTAAAAAAAATTTAGTCTTAAAATTTGCTTTGTCATAAAAACATACCCTACTTGTAAAAAAACGGAAATAAAAAAAAGTTGTTAATAAAAAGTGTATGAATTATACTTTGTTAGAATCTACATAAATTGCACTAGTTTTTGTTATTACGGGAAATATTTCTGTAGTTATCTTTTTTCTGCAAGGGTCATTTTAAAATTCAAATAATTTTTTACGAACCCAACAATGTTCGTAACATCTTTTATTATAATTGACAATTGCTAACTAGACTTCATAAAAATGCCTCTATCGGAAAGGTACAACCTTCAGTAACCTATTTAAGAAAAAAGAAGAGCAAAAAAAACCTTACAGTATTTTGTACCACTTTCTTATTAAACGTACTAGGCGATTGCGGACAAAAATACAAAAGTTGAAATAACTTTTGAACCATCAAAAGTTGGATAACAACATATGTGGTTATTTTTATTGGAAATGACCTCACCTATCATGCCCCTTCGTTTTATCCATGACTTATGGGACACCCTGTATATTATAATTTTGGTCGAAAATGACGTCCCCTATCACTTCATTTCATTTAGTACACCTGTATATTAGAATATACGCCCTGCACTATTTCACCAAAGGCCAAATAGACGCGAATCATAATTTATTGCATAACTGAAGAAAATAAATGGAAAAATATATGTGCGTGTTATTAAAACAGTTATTTTCTATAACTATTTTTGGAACATTCACGTTTTCTTAAATTATATTGGATATTTTACCACTGTTCCGCTTAAAATATAATTATAAAAACTTTAGTGAAAGGAATCTCTATCCCAAATAAGAAGATTATTTCAGAGATTTCACAAATTTAACTAAATACGTGAAATGTTCCAAAACAATTGTTATATTGATTAACGCGCATTGTAAAAGCTTTAATTATAGCTGAAATTCATTCTTAATTCCAGAAATCAATAGAATTATTAAGGCTGACTGAGTTAATAAAGTTTGAGCTTAAAATCAGTAATTGGAAGAATAATCTGAAATATTTTGCATATTTATTTAAAATAAAATTACGTTATGGTTTGCAATGCAATTGGTTTATCATTGTATGGCAATGTGCGTGTTAGCTAACCCCGGGATAACTTTAGCTCCAGGTCAAAGTGAGTGTTAAACTCGCAACCACTTATCCACCACATTTCTTGCTTGGGTTATGAAACCTTTGAATAACCTGAGGTTGGTAAAGTTTTCTAGAGTTGCTAGCTTTAGGTTGATTGTGATTGGCCAAAAAATGGATGTTTTCCGTTTGTTAGTTTTTTAAGTTTTTGTTGCCAAGTTAAAAGCATTTGTTTGTTTTTGTCGAAAAATCACCTGTCAATGACAGCAACGAGCAACAACAATAATAATAATTATGATATAACCTAGAATATTCAGTTCAGTCGATGAAAATATTTACCTCCAAAAACTTGCAAAATGAATATATGTATTTTTTAATGTGTATAGAATAATATCCTCAAAAGTTTACATTTCGCTCGGATGCAGAATATAAAAAAAAAGGAAAAAAAAAATTTTTCAACCATTTTTTCAAAATTTTAAAATTTTGAAATTAAGTCAAGCTATATAATAAAAAATACAGATGGATAGATCACGTATTTATGAAAAAAAAAATGTCCTAACAAAATTTATCGCTAAAGGCACGGTATTCCCGGAAAAAAATAGTCAAGTAACGTTATAACTCGGAGCGAAATTCATGCGTGTGCGCGCGTTTGAATATGCATGACTGTGACACCGATGCACTGAATTACATGTCACTAAATCAAAAGTTATTCAGTCTATATGAATGGTTGATTCATTTAAAAGATAGAAATTGTAGCTTTCCGATGCTTTTTGGCTTAAATAGTACAAGCAAAGGATGGATGGGAAAAGTATACTTATATTATCACGTCCGAACTCAGTCGTTGCAATAAAAAATATAGAAAAAAATAAAAGCCTTTCAAAAAAATTCTTTCTTCATTGAGAACTGTTAAAAAGTATGTACACTTCATGATTATTATGGTTTATTAAGTTGTAGTAACGGGGAAACAAAAAAAAGTAAATCTCAAATCATTTTAATTTGCTTGCTTGATGATTTTTTTGATAAATATATATTGGAGGCTGTAACTTGTCGAGAAATTGACCCATTGGAAAAAATAAAATTCACTATTTCGGGAAAAATGTATACTGTTCGAATGTTCAAACACAAATTCGTTCCTTATATGCATTTTTTCGAAAATATGATCAATCAAACCATGATCAGAAATAGCGATTTTCGCGATCTTATCCGTATACTCTTTATAATTTGAATATACATTCTGGAACTTTTCCAATACATTGACAAGTGTATAAGGAATCCATTGTATATAGTTTGAAGTGTGGATAGGTGTACCAATAATAAATACAATACAGTAAAGGCAGTTAATAAAATTAAATTACAAATTAAAAAAAAAACAGACACAAAGATATCGACTAAAAAACTGATAAATAAATTAACACAACTTTAAAAATTATGAAATAATTTTGATTCCATATAAGAACTCTTACGATTTATTTAAATCCAGCTTACAATTTCTTTATGTCCTCGAGATTTGCTTTCTGTCACAGAGTATTGGTTCGATGAAACCGTCTAGCCTGCGTCTCCTCGTAGAAATTACCAGTTCAGCCATAGAGGCTGACTCTAAGGCCCTGGTCGTTGCACCATCTCTGTGCGATCAGCAGGGCCTTTTGCAAGAGCCCGCCGATCTATTTGGGAATTTTCCCGAGATGATGATTGCCAGGTTATCTGCGTAATCTTGCGCAAAAAGAGCCTCGTTCTCGAGTTCTTGGAGTAGTCCATCGAGAACGAGGTTCCATAGCAGAGGGGAGAGGACGCCACCTTGTGGGCAGCCTCTCCTTACTGAAACTTTTACTGCCGTTTCTCGTTGGCAGCTATAATTTGCCTTTCCGCCAGCATGGCCCTCAACCATCTGATAATGGTTGTCATCGATGGTAGGCAGCCGCGGCGCAGGTTGAGTCGGAGGAAGTATTGTCAAATGCTCATTTGATATCCAAAAACGCACCGGCCGCAAGTTCCTTGTGGTGCAGCGCCTTCTAGATCCTGGAAACGATCGGGTGAAGGGCCGTCTCCACCGACTTCCCGGCCTGGTAAGCGTGTTGATCGATTAAGTAATAGAAAGCAAACCTCAAAGATTGATTAGTGCTGTATTGAGTTTCTCGAAATTATATTATTAATTCAGAATTTCAAATAATATACAAAATTATAATTTTCATTTCGTACAGAAACGCTTATAAATTAAGTCACATCTGTGTTTAAAATACAATGTAAATTTTAATATTACTGATATAGTAACGAATTTCGTATTTTTTATTGACCATTAACACCCCAATCTATATTTCATTCCCAAACAATGCACGAATAACTCTATTTGGGAACTCTTTTTCCCCCTCTAAAGTTAATTATGTCGGTTTCCTGAACGTGCATGTTATCCAGTTATTTTGAACGATTCCGGAGACTGGAAAATACAATCAGTTTCTGCCTCAATTCGACGGACTATTTAGGTCATTTCCTATTAAGTGGAGAGACACGAGCTTATTTACCCACTATACATGTTGTTTTCCATACTAACATACTAATAAACGTGTATTTATAGGCAGTGTTCTGAAAAAGGTTTGTCTTTTTTTATTTATTGTACTTCGAATAATTTTATTATACAAAAAAATTTCGCAAAGAAAATACCTACCGCCCTACAAGAGTAATATAATAACATGGAAACGAAATATGCAGGATTTTGGAATTGTTCTATTACTAGAAGATTTTTAGTACACAAAACCTTAAATTGATGAAAATAATCACAGCAATTATGTGCGAAACGATCTATTTTTCTCATTTCTAAGAAAGTTTAATCTACTTCTCAACATTTTTGTATGAAACTTTTTCCGGGATTAGAAATGTATGAGCTACTCGGGATGATAGAGGGTATTTCAGGTATGCAGAAGTTCATTTTTAGAGGTGATTCTATATCAAAGAAATATTGATATAAACATAGGTCAGGAAATAACGATTAAGGGAGCTAGGGCTTTCTGAAGTGGTTAACTTTTATCTCATTAAATGACATCAGATATAGACATTTCAGAAAAATGACGATCTATTTTAATACCATTATTTATTTTTAAACTATTTAATACCATTACTATTATCATTTATTTATTGACAACATTTATGTACATAACACACTTGATGTCACAAATTGCAAGTATTTTATTTTCACTGCTGAGTATAGTCCATATATTCTTGCACAGTGTAAAAACATTGGCAAACTGATTGTAGCTCAAATTTCTTACTTCACTAGTATGATTTACAAAGGTGATATAAATATTTATGTCCAATTTATTAACCTTCGCTCTGCTTATACGAGAATACGGCTGCACTAAATTATCCGATGCTCTCATATTATATGTAGGGAGATTAGCGTGAACTGGAAAGGAGGGGTATCGATAAGCTAAGAAAATTTACCCCAATATGACGTAAAATTTAACTATATATTTTTTATATTTCTCATTATTTTAGTAAAATACAGGACACTAACTTAACGCTACAATAGATTAAAAGTAAAAATGACTACGTTTTCTTCACGAGAAAAATCGACAAACTGAGATTAAAATGGCTTTTTTTGAAAAATTGTACCCTTTTTTACTAACTCGAGTTTTTTTAGACATGAGCGCATTTTTTTAGCAGTTTAATTTTTGTATTTTTATGTTTGTTGACGTCTAAAGAACAAATGTAAAAAAATCACCATGCTAAAAAGATGAGCTCATCTCTAAAAAAAATCGATATAGTAAAAAAAGGGTACAACTTTCCAAAAAAAGCCATTTTGACCTCGGTTTGTCGATTTTTCTCGTGAAGAAAACGTAGTCATTTTTACTTTTAATTTATTGTAGCGTTAAGTTAGTATCCTGTAATTTACTAAAACAATGAGAAATATAAAAAAAAATATATAGTTAAATTTTTTGTCATATATTGGGGTCAATTTTCTTAGCTTATCGATACCCCTCCTTTATTTAAATTTGCCCGTCTATTACGGCAAGAAACATTTTAAGTGATTTTTTGTCATAGAACTACAATTATACATATAAATATTTATCAAATATTTCTATAACGAAACGATATAACGATATATTTCTGCCTTCGCAAATCACTGAAATGTAAGTCAATTTTAAATTAAGATTCCTGCTGATTTTTCGTGTTAAAGAATCTAATTTCAACTCCTGGGAATTTGTAATTCAGGAGAGTTCTCCTTTGTTTTTCGTGTTCTTTCATGTAATTCTTTCTCGTTTGAAAGGTCAATTTAAACAATTAAATTTAAGCTTAAATTGGAAATATGTTTTACAAGTTAATGGCATCAAGACAATATATTTTTTACCATATTTCATGTTCTACAAGGAATTTATAATTCAAATTTAAAATGATACTATTGTCAATTACGTTTAAAGGACCCCGTATATGAACCTATGTAAAAAGTGGTTTCGGTTAAATGTCATAAAACTGGAGTATGTTATACTTCAAACCATGCTGTTTTAAAGTCAAGGGTTTACAAGATATTTAAATATAAAGTTTGAAAAATGCAGCTGGCAGAGCAGTACGTTTCCATCAAGTATACAGGATACGTAAGAAAATTGAGGAGGTGATTATATGACCAATTTCAAGCATAAAAGTTCTAAGGAAGGTATACCCTAAAATGCTTCGTAAGGAAGCTACAGCTATATAAATAAAGTTCTATAAAAATAAAGAAAGTAGGCTTTTGCGATAATGACATAATTGTTTGAAATTGTCAAAATAAATTGCAGTGAATTATTATTTTTAGATAAAAGTTGAACTTAGCTGCTGAGATATTATCTAATTGACCATATAATCACCTCCTGAATTTTTTAACGTACCCTGTATACTTGGTTGAAACGTACTGCCCCTGCCAGCTGCATTTTCCAAACTATACACTTAAATATCTTAGAAACCCTTGACTTTAGGTGATTGAGACATTTAATCAACATGGTATGAAGTACAGCATACTCCAGTTTTATGACATTTGACTGAAACCACTTTTTACGTAGGTTCAGATACGGAGTCCTTTACCCAAAAGGGTAATGAAGAAACATCTGATACATGATGTAAATAAATCTAATTTTTCTACTTTTACAATATATTAATACACCTTAATGAAGGTGGGTATAATCTGAGGGTCGTATAGAATATCTGAGAATAAAATTTTAAGTGTTCTTTTCTATAACGCACTTTTGCTGACATATCGACATTAAAATTTACTAACGTATATATTTTTAAATACTGTTTGGGCTTCTCTCGAGTAGATGCCCACCATTTTTCACCTCCCCTTTCACTATCCTACCATCTCTTCCACCTTCCCGTCATAATCCCCATCTTTGCCATCTCTTTCCCCATCTTTGCCAATCTCCTTCCACTTTCACACCACGTTTCCCCACTTTCTACGATTTCTTCATATATAATACAATACAATTGATCCGTTTTCTGAGCATGCTTCTGTATGTCATTTATTTACCAAAATATCATCCACTTAGAGCTTGTTGGCAATCGTCAAGTGATTGAGAAGAAGCTGGGTAGTGATCTGTGTGAATGGCTATTTTCGAAAATCGATGCTGTAATTGATTTTATTATCTCGAAAAATAATGATACACAGGTACGTGAGGTATCCTTATACTTGTTTTTATGGTGCTCAATATGTTAAAGACATTGAAAAAACATTCTAACAAAAATTTAAATAAAAATTTAAACAAGAAGCTACATCATGTCAAATAGTTATTAATAGTCATTCTTTTGCATTCATTGATTTTTCGTCTGTATTTTTTCTGTACAAAAAGACAAATATTTTGGTCTTCTATTTCCAAAAAGTCAAACTTCAAGACTGTTAAAAATCATAACTACTACAAAATTGAAGCAATATATGGTGAAATATCCAGGTCTTCGCCCAACTTAATAATATACAGGTTGGTTACAAAATAATTGCCCACAGCTCTCGCGGATAAGTTCACTTTTTCCTCCCAACAACGAACTTGTCCTAGTTGGTTAACAGGGTGTCCCTTATTTATACATGACTGAAAAAAAATTATCGAATTTACAACAGTTCCAATTCCTAAAAAAGTAATCCCTTGAGTCAAATCGGTTAAGGGGAAAACGTGCCGCAAGCACTCCCAAGATTCTCAATTTCTTGAAACACCCCATATTGTGAAATTGACCTTTTCTAAGAAGTAAGCAATAGATAGGTATCCTGGCTTTCGCGGAGCTGGTGCTCTAGCTGCTGGTTTCCCGGTCTTCTTCCGCGTAGATTTTGTTGAGTGCTTGACGTTTCGACCATCTTGTCGTGGTCTTCTTCTGAAGCGAAATGAGCTTTGCTGGACTGAGCTCATATTTGACCGCTCGGTGGCGCAGTGTTTAAGGTGTTAAGCTTGCGACCACGGGGTCCCAGGTTCGAATCCTGGCTAGGGTATGGATGTGTAGTGGCGTTTTTCATGTGTTGCCGAGATGGTAGCGGTGAACTAGATTGCCGTTGTGTGAGAGACAACACAATCTAGTCGCTCTCCTCTCCTGAGTTCGAGTCTCAGCTGCGGCAGATGGCAATGTCGCAGGGAATGAGTGTTGTGATATTGTCTGTGTGTGTGTGTCCGTCCTGGTTGAGTGGTAGAATAGCCTACGGCTAAACTCCGCCAGGACATTAATATAAATAAGGCGATTAAAAAAAAAAAAAAAAAAAATGTATTACATATAATGCGATGATATTGTAAAAATCATCAGTTGCCGAAAACTCAGAAGAAACCGGCCATTTCATAAAACTCGACAAGACAAAGAAATTAGCCAACAACAAGAATTATTGGCCAAGAAGTACAGAGAAGCCATTGAAATAAATAAACATCCGAATGTATAATCTATAATCGTGATACTGAACTGCAATTACTAATAACGTGGAAGTCAATGTTCCGCAAAAGCAATGATCCGCAACACGCCTCCTGATAACCTATATAAATAGAGGAGCTCAGTGTAGCAGAGCCACTTTTCTTCAGAAGAAGACCATGATAAGATGGTCGAAACGTCAAGCACTCAACAAATTCTACGCAGAAGACCCGGAAACCAGTAGCCAGGTAGGTAGATAGGTGTTAACTCACAATGGAGAAATATAAAATAGTTTACCAGACTCTTTTCCCAAGAAAGCGGGAGTAACAGTGAATCATCTGAAAGGGCTTGTTGTGGTAGAGTACGGCTTCAACAGTGGTTCCAACCATTCTGTAGCCAGGCAGGTAGCCAGGCGGACATACAAATAAAAATTCTGAAAATACTTTGGCACCATTAACTGAAAATTCTGAAAGAACTAATTTATGAAGATTCCTACTTTTAACCAAGGAATGTCATGCTTTGGTACTCTCTAATGACATAGTTTATTACTCTCTACAATTCCATTTTAAATATTTATTATTGTAAATTACCAACCAACGTCTATATCTACTTTGTTGATTGATATAAACATACTCTTTTATACATCAGCGCTCTCACAACAAAGGTGAGGTGAGGTATGGTGCCAGTTTCAGTATTTTCCGTATGTACAATCTACTTATATGACTTAAGAACAAAAGCTCCAATCTTTTAATTTCTTTTACACAATAAATACAAAAACGCAAGTGAACTGTAAAGAAACTTGCTATGGTTTCACTAATGATCATGTCTGGATGCGTTTCTTGTCTGAACATCTAGCCGTCGCGTAACACCACGTGGTTCTTCGCGTTAGTTGTCACGTAACCATTCAAAATTGTGCAATATGAATTAAATGCAACACAAATCTGACATGTACTGATAGTTAAATAAAATAAAGCATATTTAATTGGCAATTGGCAAATTGATTGGATATCGATCGGCGAAGTCCGTCACTTGGATGGGTGACATATTAAAAGAAATTTCTGACTACTAATTTGAATGTGAAAAGCGAAAAACCGGCTTTTTGGGGTATTTTTTGAGGTTAGACATGAAAACGGAGCCAATCTGACAATTCTGACTTCGGATACGCTAGTCTGGTCCGCCGAACAGACCGCTTTTTTATTTGGCTGAGTAATTTAGATTTTAATGTTATAATTTAAAATCAGATGTAAATATTATACTACTCGCTGGATTATTAAATTTTGTAGATAATTGTTGAACACTTCATAATATAACCTTCGCAGTTTTTTAAATATAAGTTAATTTTTTAGATACAATTGCTGCATTTTTTATTTTAATCATCTCTCAACGTTTTTATTAATACAAAGTAATGTAAACTCATACATCCTTTTGGTCATAATTTCTTTGTTTATTTTACTTTAGAAACAGAAAAATAATTCGAATAAGTAACGTGTAGTCTTTTTCTAAAGCCAGTGCCTTAAACGAGTAAATAAATTAGAGCATGTGATGCCATATATTAACGAAAAATAGTTTTTGAGGTTGTTTTTTTACTACTGGCCAATTACGGAAACAAAATGGTAATTTCTATTTAAAAACTGTGAAGGTGCAAATTGTTTCGGTCATAACTTCTTCGTTTTTTTATTCTACAGAAACAAAAGAATGATCCATTTGAATGCCGATTTCCGCCCTTAATATCTTTGACATAGGTGCCGTAGTTTGTGAGATATTTAATATTTAAACATATTTCGTCTCATAAATGTTATAATGCCATCTTTAAACTTCCATATCTTCGAAACACTAAATCCCACACAGATAAGAAAAATAAAATTACAGTCGGTTGATAAGCTTTCCCTTTGGTTTCTCTCATTTTTTGCTAAATACGATACATTTCGAGTTGTTCGTCGAAAGCCGTTTTGAGATATCCATTTTCTCAAGCGATGTATCCTTATGTATTTTCAGTCGCTGAATCCGAATCCGAGGTAAAAAAAAATCATTAGCTAGAGCCAAAAAACACCCCTGGACTGGGGTGAAAAGAATTTTAAGCTACGAGAATAGTTGTTACATCTTAATCGATCGAATTATACAAATTAAGATTAAACAGCAGCGTACATAAAATAGATATGAAACACACCATCAGTGAGGGGCGAAAACTAGCCCCCATTTATAAAAAAATCGATCCAAAACAGTAATGACTGTTGAAAAAGCTCGAAATGTCTAAGTTTTGTTAAAGTGATAAGAAACTGCATCAGATCCGACATAATCTTCATAAACTGCCCCTATAGGGTTGAGAACAACCACTCTTAAGTTTAAAGGACACAGAACAAGAAAAAATGTCAAATCCAACAGGATTTCTATTTTGCGTAGTACTCTAAAAGATAACTAGAAACTTACGTGCCATCAACGTCCTACAGTGTCAACCCTCAGATGGTGTGAAAACTACCCTCTATGTAAGATTTATCCATAGAAAGTTACAGTGACTTCTAGAAAAATTCGAAACACCTGCGTTGTGTGGAAGTGAGAAGAAACTAGACTATGTTCGACGCTGTGCTTAAAAACCACCTCCATGGGGTTGCGAGATGCCACCCCGATATCCGTAGGATGCTGGAAGTGTGCAACTCGATTTTTGCCAATCATAGCATCCTATGGATATAGGGATGGCATCTCGCAACCCCGTGGGGGTGGTTTTCAAGCACAGCGTCGAACATAGTCTAGTTTCTTCTCACTTCCACACAGCGCAGGTCTTTTGAATAGGGGGTTGGCACTGTAGGATGTTGATGGTACGTAAGTTTCTAGTTCTATTTTCGAATACTATGCAAAATAGAAATCCTGTTGGATTTTACGTTTTTAATTGCTTTGTGTCCTTTAAACTTGACGGTGGTTGTTCTCAACCCTATAGGGGCAGTTTATGAAGATTACGTCAGACCTGATGCAGTTTCTTAACACTTTAATAAAACTTAGACATTTGGAGCTTTTTCAGCAGTCATTGATGTTGTGGATCGATTTTTTTATATATGAGGGCTAGTTTTCGCCCCTCCCTGGGGGTGTGTTTCATATCTATTGAATGTACGCTGCTGTTTAACCTGAGTTTGTATAATTCGCTTGATTAAGATGTAACAACTATTCTCGTAGCTTAATCTTCTTTTTACCCCATTCCAGGGGTATTTTTTGGCACTAGCTAATGATTTTTTTTGACCTCGGATTCGGATTCAGCGACCGAAAATACATGGGGATACATACCACCCATAAGTCTGGTTCGCTGGTCTGAAATTTTTTTTTGTGGGGCTATGCAATTTATACATTTTTTTTAGAATTCTTTTAGATCCAGTGGTTATTTCTTATAGATGTCACCAACTTAAGAGATCAACCACTATAAAATGGCAAGCCCCCACATGATATAGAAAGTTTCTTTGATGCATTTACATTAACTTGTTAAAAAGAAAAAAACGAAATGTAATTCATATGACGATTTTTCTAAATTAAAAATGCCTAAGCACCTGCACTACTAAAATATTGTTATTTTTTTTAGGTGGAAACTGCTAATCCAGAGGTGACAGTTTGGATAGTAAACTTAACTACGACTAAGTACCTATTTCCTTTCCAACTAAAGCCTACTGACAGCATTGAAGCAGACAGCTACGTCACAAGTGCGAGCTTTCACGGGGAAAATAATGTGGCTATAATCTGGTTAAATCGTCTGCAGAATATCTACGTTATTGTTACGTGCAGATCACAGAACAGCTACAATTGTACAGATGTAAGTACTTAATATTGGATTAGAAGATTTTCGCTTTGTAACTCTTTTTTATAAAAAATGATATATTGTTGTCACCATTTAAGAATATTTATAAACAAAATAAATAAAATATATAAAGTGTATTTTCTTAGTTAGCGCATTTTGTGTACATGCAAGATGGTAAACTGAAAGTAAACTCGTAAATTTGTATTATAATTTTCTGTCGTGATTTGAGCAGTGTCGAAGATATATCTGTGAAAATTGATAATTTTTTGGGGATCAGAGAAAGTAATACGTAAGCTAGCTTCTAGAAGGAACTGCGTGCATTGCACTCCATGCCTTTCAAGTCTCAACTTTACTCCTAAATTTTTGGCACATTTAATTATTATTTATTTACTTCTTTAGACAAATGTATATTTGTCTAAAATCATATTATACATTTAAATGAATAACGATGGTAATAAAACAACACACAGAAAAAAATTAAAATAATTAAATTACAGTAAAGATTTACAAGGCAGTTTCTCAATGCTATAAAAGCTATTTGTTAACAGAATCTCTGCCACACCTTTCTTTAAAGCGGTTAATATATTTTTTCATTTTACGTAGAAGAAGAAAGGAGATTAAATAATTTTAGAGGCACTATGTGTGAGACTCTGGCAGTTCATTCCTCCCTATCTACAATTTGCTATAAATAGGTCATTAGCATGTTTTGTATTATAATGATTAATATGATCGGGTTTACATGTGAAATAAATGGGCAAGCTCCTACCATTTAAATTCCTTTGTATCGTTGCGCATTCAATCTGCTTCGCACCTGTAAATATGAAATGTCTACATCCGTACCTGTACGCACTTGACTGCCGTTATCTGTATATCTAATAATTTTTTCCATTGTATAAATACTTCTAGTATTTTTACGGAATGAATGAATGAATGAAAAATAATAATTATGAACAGATTTTTTTAAGTTGAAATAACGCGTAGATACACTAGGCTAATTTATTCTCTACAAAATTTATTTGGTCAACCCGAAGCGAGTTAGATTCTATGAGTAGTCCAAAAATCTTAACCGTGATTTGTTTTTGCATATTTCTGCCATTCATTTTGACTAAAGAACTGTGGTCAATCTTCTTTGTGGAAAACAGCATTAGATAAAAATTAATCTAATGTGGTAATCAATTTGGTACATTGGTACTGTACTTTATTGTGTCAAGTACTGAATTGTATTAAAGTGGATATGCTCCATTATTGAACAAATTGTCCCTTTGCTTGGAATATTTACGTTCCAAAGGAGAAGGCAAGCTGTCAGAATAATCCCAGAATAATCCTTACAATGTTTGTTCATATTTCCTCTCCAATTTTTGCTTCCAGTTCTAGATATATTGTCCGCCTATATCTTGCCTGAGTTAATTTCCCATGACTCGCATACTTGTCAAATGAGCTAGTGCTTGATCATTTGTATAATATACGGAACGAGTAAGTAATTGCCAAATTTATCTCACGGTTCGTGATGGTAAAGGTTGATGGGTTTAGATCAATATATGTAAAGATAACAACTGTTTTAAATCGTTTAAGAAAGTCTTTTTTCATTTCTCAATTAATAATGACACCAAATTAACAAATTTATTTCCATTTTTAAGATTTTAATTTCAAAATAGCGAGTAATAAGAAAGATATTAACCTTTATTTATTGAATTTTTGTGGCTAAATATTTAAATACATATATGTTTTGTAATCAACGAAAAATAATAAAAATAAGTTTTATTAATAATATAGTACTGCTCTGCTCTCAATAATTACATTAATTTACACAATCGTAAGATCCTAAGGATGCCAATGAATATGGGCTAATCGTCGATTATTTAAAAGAAGTTGTTTTCTTTACATGTATCGGTCGAAACGTACCAACCTTTACCATCAGAATTAATACAAAAACCATGAACCATCGAAAGAATTTGAAGGAAAAAATAAGGGAATACATAGTTTTTTAACTACTTTCTACACCTGTCAAATAGATATTTGTCCTTTTATTATTTGTTCCTATACATTACTTGCAATATTATTCACGTCTTGCATCTTTTGGATTCTAAATGGCCTGTTGTTTTTCAAAAAGTTCCAGGATCTTCTAGGTTGATTTCAGTACAGTACCACACACCGGTAACTCACTTTCTAACTTTTGGCGAATGCGCCGGATCGACTGGTCGTCTTCAACGTATTCATAATTCTTATTCAACTATCATCGTTATCTACTTAGGTCTATTTAAGAAGTTCGTGTCTAACGCCGTAAAATTTTATTAATAGATGTGGCAAGAGAAATTTAAGTATGAAACGTATTCCCAACGTACAATAACAAGTATTAAGACAATAATTCAATGGATGTGTTGGTTATTACAAAATGTCTAATCATGATACTAAGAAACAGAGATACGCTCTCACGTATACCTCCCCCTACTGCAGTTCCCGCTGTTACGTCACGTAAAAGTCAACTAGTTCAGTTGTCAATCTTTAGTTTAGATCTAAACTAAAATTACCTTAACCGAAGTGTTTAGAAGCTTATCCTTCGATAAAATAACAAATTACGGCTCGTTTGGTTGTTCGAGACAAAAGATAGAGCTAAAAATGTGAAAAAATTGTAACACTATTACCATATTTTTCGTTTAACTCGCTCTAACTAAAAAACGGGACAACGAGTTAATCTCAAAGAGTATGAGCGGGTAGCAATGTAAAAGTACCCCCGCACCTACCAAATTAAAATGGCTTCCATAAGGTGTCTCGTATGCTGACCGTCTTGTGTACAAAGGTTTAAGCTCGTGAACTCTGCATGGGGTGGAAAAAAAAATAATTTACCCCTAAATGTTTCATTTTTTTCTCACCTCCTATTTGACGGATCGCTTTGTAATTTGGCACAAATAATATTAATGTTAGGGTAGTTTATTTTAAAAAATATTACTCTTCTACGATGATTTTATGCATTAAAAAAAAATTAATATATTTTTTCAATGGCCTGAAGGGTGACTACCCTGTTTGACACTATTACCATATTTTGATATAATACGTACTTAAGCTATAACTATAACATATAACAGTTACAGTTTTATTAATGCGGTGGAACAGGATAAAAATAAATAAAAATTATCTGAACTTGCAATATTACGAGTATAGTATTTAATATTTAGATAGGTAATCATATAGTTCATTCATGTTTAGTTATTTCACTTCAGATAAGACATCGCAAAGAAAAAGAAGACCAAAAAAAGCGACGTCGAGAAGAAAAAGAAGTGCAAGAAAGAAGACATCAAGAGGAAGAAAGGCAGCGTCAAGAAGAAAGACACGAATTGAAGGAAATAATGTAAAACCTGGAAATAAGGCGTCAAGGGAAGAAAGAAGAACAAGGAAGGCAACGTCAAGAAGAAAAAGAGGAACAAGAAAGACGCCAGGAAGAACTGAGCAAAATCCTGAGCAATCAAATGAAAATCCAACAAGGAGCTATTAATTCAATCACTAACGAAATCAAAGAAGAGATAAACAAGGTCGAAGATAAAGTAGGTGTGGTCAAGACAGAAGTCAATCAAGTCAAAGGGAAAGTAAGAGACAAAAGGAAAGATGAGTGAGGTCGAAGGAGAAGTGTCGAACGACAATTGAGAGAAAGGAGGCCAGCTGGTAGCATCATCATGTCCTCGTTTAAAATCTCCGTCATTTGACGACCAAAGCTCATGGACAACGTACAAGAGACAATTTGAGGTGGCTGCAAGTGCGAATAACTGGGATAACGAGGAAAAGACTATGACATTAGTTCTGGCGCTAAGAGGCCAAGCCTCAGAGTTACTTCAGACCATCCCGGTGAAGAAACAAAGGGACTTAAAAGTCTTGGAAGCTGCATTAGACTTGAGATATGGCGACCAACACCTTGCCCAAGTATACCAGGCTCAGCTAAAACCAAGGACGCAAAAGGTTGGGGAAAGCTTACAAGAATTCGAAGCTGCGATAGAGAGACTGGCACACCTGGCATGTCCGAGTGCACCAAGAGAATTTCAGGAACAGCTAGCCGTAGGAGCCTTTTTAGATGGCATCAGGGCCGAAGAGGTCAGGCGAATTCTTAGAATATCACGGCATCAAAGTATTAGCGAGGCTTTTGGGCGTGCCCTCGAAGTAGAAGCTGCCTTTAACGACACCCCGCGGTCAGGAGTGCGCGCCTAGATAGTTGAAGAGGCACTAAAAATACAAAATAAGTCATTTTTCAATTGGCTGCCGGACCGCTGGCTACTCACGCCCCCGCTCTGCCGCAGCCGCATCTGTCTTACAAATCTCCGTAGCTCCATCTCTACTGTTACATTCTCATATATTGTATCTTATCTCCGGAATTTTAAGTGTGTGCATTGTACTCGTGGTTTTTTATATGTTATTTGTATTGTACCTAATACTTAATTTTTCCCTTTTTAAAAAACTTAGATAGTAATTAGTGTTATGCACGAAATGGAAGGTTCTACAACTGATAGCAATAGTTCTGAGAGCAAAATCAGCTCTCTTAATTTAAAATGCAAAAACAGTAACAATGTATAATATGTAAAAAAAACCGGAGGTACTATAATCGAATCAACCAATAAAACTTTCTTTACTGCCACAGTTAGATGAGGAAAGTGACTTGGATAAATAATTTTGTTTTTTATGAGTTATCATGTTCCTAATGGCTAATGAAATAAGTCTTATAGATGTTCGTATGTAATAAATAATAACAGCCCGTCTAATGCTCTAAGTGAATCCCATTACGACCACAAAGCCTTCAATCCTACTACTTTGTTTGAGACATCCTTCCATTTTGGTCGGGTTTCCCCTTCTTTTGCTCGCAATATGGGTCCAATTTCTGCATCACTCAGTTGCTCTTGTCTGAATGAATTATATGATTACCTATCTAAATATTAAATAATATTAGAGATTATTATTTAGGTATTATGCAAATCACAACTTACACACTTTTTTATTTATTATGAAAATACCTACTTTCTGTATATTATTGCCCTAATCTGGGCAAGCTGCTATACTAGTCAGGTAAATACTTTAAAACACTCATTATTGGAGAACTAATCAAAACAACTACTCTTCTAGTTAATACTGACGAAGTATTAAATTACATGATAGGATTCTTAGCATTTTAAAGAAAGAAATATATTGAAAATACTTAAATCATTTATTTACATTTAGTCATTCACGCTGTTTTTATTTAATATGAAATTATCTACTTTCTGACTAGTATATTAGCGTGCCCAGATTAGGGCAACAATATACAGAAAGTAGGTATTTTCATAATAAATAAAAAATGTGTAAGTTGTGATTTGCATAATACCTAAATAACATTTTCTAATCATGATAAATAAAAAAACAATTAATTGTAAAAAATTAAATAATATACTCGTGATATTGCAAGTTAAGATAATTTTTATTTATTTTTATCCTGTTCCACCGCATTAATAAAACTATAACTGTTATATGTTATAGTTATAGTTTAAATACATATTATATCAAAATATGGTAATAGTGTCAAACAGGGTAGTCACCCTTCAGGCTATTGAAAAATGTATTAATTTTTTTTAATGCATAAAATCATCGTAGAAGAGTAATATTTTTGCAATAAATTCTCTTAACACTAATATTATTTGTGCCAAATTACAAAGCGATCCGTCAAATAGGAGGTGAGAAAAGAAATAAAACATTTAGGGGTAAATTATTTTTTTTCCACCCCATGCAGAATCCACGAGCTTAAAACTTTGTACACAAGACAGTCAGCATACGAGACATCTTATGGAAGCCATTTTAGTTCGGTAGGTGCGGGGGCACTTTTTACATTGCTACCCGCTTATACTCTTTTTACCGAGTGATGAATCTATATTTGTTAACAAAATGTGTTCATAGGCAGGTCAAGTTTTAATAAGTGTAGAAAATATGATTTTTTTTCCAAGGCTATGTCGATAAACTGTGAACATTTATAGGTGGGAATACAACAAACGAGAAATTTTTGTATAGATACCAAGTATATCGAGGGCATATGAAGATAAAGGATGGAGCTAACTTTTTTATTTGAAACTTTTTTTTCTAGGATTAACAGTTTTCGAGAAAACTGCAATTAAGTATACGGAACCTCTTCGCGAACGATACAGAGCAGAGAATGCGGTGTGAGAGCTAATGTACATTAGTGTTTTTTAATGAAATCGAATTCAGATTTTCTTGAGATGTTTCAGCAAATCAATAGGGATTATTAAATATTTGTAATAATTACCATGAGAGAACACATTGATATATCACGCGCTATTGAATTAAGTCATACCGCGAAAACGCTATTTTGAAGATCCAAAATGTTTTTCATAATAAAATCATTAAGGAATCCGGCAATTTATCTCTAAATAACAGAATAAATATTTTTCATTCTTGACTGTTTGTCTATTTTCCTGAATAACGTTAAATAGATGCACTGTTTCATAATTAAACTAATTAAAGTACTACTACTATTTATTGTGTTTAATTAAATGAATTAAAATTTGATATTAAATAAAAACAAAATAAATAGCTTACTTACACGTTGAAAAATCAACGGTGCAATAGATCATCTTATGTGCTTGCACCAATTATTTTGGAGGTGTTTTCACAAACATTTAAACCCACAACGTCCTTATGAGAAATGAAAAGTGCTGACAAAAGCAGTCATAGAATTCTATGATATTAAAAAGTAAAATTGCCTGCAATCATCTTTCTAGGTCTTATATTACGGTTTTCGATGTATTATTAGTTGTGTTTTTAAGTAGATGGTCGCCGGCGCGGACTCGATTTGAAGTTGACTAGAGGGTGACGCTATGCGCACAGTAGGTCGAAAGCTGGTACTCGTACCGACCGTATCTTATATTTCATAGTATCATGATTTCTAATCTAGTATAAAATTATTACGAATTTAAGCAATGATAGTTCATAACTAAATTATTTACCAAATAACTTCTGAGACTAATTCTTAAACAAATAGAATAGCTGGAAGATGGCTTGTAATGTTATTTAATACTTATATAGAAAATATATTATGCTAAAGCCCATTTAAAAATTGAGTATTATACGGGGTTACTGATAACTCGATGTATTCCCGTCAAGGAAAGGAGCTTAATGTTGACAATTAAATGAACTAATTTATTTATTATTACAAATCTTGTTCAAAATGAGAACCTCTGTTCCGTATACAGACACCAAGTCTCGTCTTTACTTCTGTTGGTTCTGTTTTGGTCACTCTTGAAGTGAAATTGTTTTTAATTTGCTCCATTTCATCGATTATCCTTTACCTCAATTGTTCACGGAGTTCACCGGTGTCTTGTATACCCTGCTTCATATGCTCTCAGACATGATAATCCAATGGAGTTGGGTCAGGGCATTTCGCAGGTCAAGAAATTGGTCCTCCCCTAGCGATCCAATTATTTGGAGACTCTTTATTCAGCCGCTAACGTAGTTTGTTCCAAAAATAATAATTCAACGTTGGAGAATTGAATAACAATGAAAAAAATAAAGTGGAGGAACTGCGTAGTACTCAAATAAGAAACGTACTTGTGCTTGTGTATAGCGCAGTGCTGCACTAAAACTGACTCTAACTGGTTAGTGATTTTTTATATATCCTGAAGCTTGTCGAAGTATTTACTACTCATAGTAACGTTAAAATCAGATAAATGAGACTCTCTAATATAACAAAGAATGAACGCGCTCTACCTGCTCACCTGTTATTGAACTTTTTCGTGGAATTATGTGTTTTTCAAAACATTTTATCTCGTTGGGAAGCTAATAAAAAAGATATGATGTATTAATGAATTTTTGTGATAAACTGCAGAAATGAAAAGATCGAAATTTTTTTTATCGTTTCTAGTTGCACTTTTGGACCATTGGGTATTTTTTTACATTTCACTGCTAGTAATGCATTATTGAAGAGTTATCTAAGTACGAAAATTGAAATCAGTGCCATTGAATTAGTGGTGACTTTTAAATTTATTTCTGAATATGCAAATTTGGGGTTTTCCAATGAAAAGTGAAAAATTGAAATCTCGAAAACTAAAAACTTCTGTATATAACACACGTAAATTGAAATGATTGAAAATTAGGTTCTCTAACACCCCTCGACACCTCCTTTTAAACAATGAACGCGCTCTACCTGCTCACCTGTTATTGGATTTTTTCGTGGAACTAGTATTTTTTTTCAAAACATTTTATCTCGTTGGAAAGCTAGTAACAAAGATAGAGAAAGTTATTTAAATAATTTTTACGATTATTGTATTAATGATTTGTAATAAATCACCGTTATTGTAACAGAAATTAAAAAATCGAGAAAAACTTTTTATTTCTTGTTGCACCTTTGGACCACTGGGTATTTTTTGATATTTTACTATTAGTAATGCATTCTTGAAGAGTTATCTAAGTACGAAAATTAAAATCAGTGCCACTGAATTAGAGGTGGGTAGTAACTCGTATGATTCATATCATTGGTAGAAATCCTTGCAATGATTTTGCAGTGATTCGAATGGTACAAATTTCACAAAAGCAAAAGATTCGTATATTTCGTATCGACGTTGTAACCGTATCCGTTTGTACAATCGAGACAGTTCGGATTCTTGAAATAATCTTTCAGTATGAATTTTTTCTTGATACGGATTCGTTTGGTACGAATCATTAAAAAGAGTCGAATCGCCCATCACTACAATGAATTAGTGGTAAATATTTTGCATATAGCACATGTGAGTTGAAATGATTACAAATTGGATCCTCTAACATCTCTTCACAGGAATACGTCGATTTAACAGTAACCCTGTATATCTCAGCGCCGCACACTGAATTCTAATTTTAAGTTAGACAATGCATTAGTAGCTGCCGAAGTTTTATATCAACAAAACCATCTACAATAAACTAAGATAATTTAAAAGTAAACATAGGGAGAAACGAGAACAAAACTTATCTAGATAAGTCTATTGGATTTGAAACATTAATTAATAACCATTCAATCAATAAAAATCTACAGTATTAATGAAGTTTGTGATAGATAGATAAATTTACTAATTTCAATTTTCCAACAGTGAATAGAACAGGTCAAAGGGAGTTCGTAATATAATATGTAACTACTTATAAAACCACTGCTTAAGGAATCACTACTTCCACATTCAGATTTTCCATCCAAATCTCACAATGAGAAAAAATTGTTTATGGAACTATAATAATATAATATTTGAAATCGTTTACCCCAAAAACTCATAAAACGATATGCCACATCGGTAGTGGTATTGGAGGTAGGGGTAAGGGGTGGTAGCGGGGTGTGGATGAAGTAAAAAATTATTTTTGAGGTCTTTGGTTCTTGTACACACACTAAATCACAATTTTATTTTTTTCACTCTCTTCAGTAATGGGTGGGGTGGTAATGGGGGTGGCTAATGCCAAAAATAATTTTTGTGACCTTAGATTCTCTTATATATACTAAATGCCAATTTTATGGACTCCTACTTATTTGATTTACCTATTTATTCCCATTTGCCCCAATTTAACCCCCAACCCTTCAATGGAATAAGATCAAAGTATAATCTAGTTACAGACCTCGTTAAAATACAAACGTGTACTAAATTTCAAATCGATATCTTAAACGGTTCCAGAGTAATTGTGAGCCCAAAAAAAAAGTTGCAGACAGACTGAACGACAGACCGATGGACAGATTTTTTTTAATTAAACTTAAAAGATCGATGTTTCATGACATTCTAAGCCTATTTGAATAATAAAAAATTTTTTTGCGTTACTATACCACTGTACGTGGAAGTAATTAGACAGACAATCGTACACAGTATAGGATAATAAAATATAATGAATTAAAATACATTACGAGGCACACCTTCAGCAAATTATTGAAGTCTATAAAAATAGTTCACTGTTTTTATAAGGGAATTTTAGATATGAAAAGAAGTCAAACAAAAAAAAACAAAAAACTTGGAGACAATTAATTGAACAGATTTTAATGTAATTACACCAGTAAAATTACAAGACAGTAAAATTACTCCGTCGCATGTTCGTTGAGAGCAAAGAATTCCCGTGAGGTATAAAAGCAATTATGTTTGAGAAACTTTTTAAAATTTCATTTAAACCGGTGGATACAATTTTGTGTTTTTATTATCTGTGGTAGTTTATTGCAAACGGTGGTGGCAGAAATATATAGTTAGGAATCTTATTAGGAAATGTTACAGCATAGCGGTTTATATAAATGTCATTTGCGGATCTGATGTTACGACCAAAGATAAATTTACTTGTATTCATTATTTGTGGCATATTTTCTTACTTTGCATTTGTTATTTTGCTCTTGTCCTGCAAAAATAATTAAAAATTTTGATGAAAGAAATTACAGCATTAAAAGAATCAAACATTGATGGCTTTTATATAAGAAGGTAAAGTCTCAAAAACTGATATGGACGGTAAAATATGAGAACTATCTGGGTTCAATGGAAATTAATTTAAATGAGTTTAATGGACCAAAGGAAAAAAAATAAATGAGTAATCATTTTCTATTAAATAGATTCAAAATTTAATTTAAATGTCAACATGGACAAAAAATTCATCTAGACATGTATTTTGATAATAAATTCGATTAAATACCGAAATCAAATAATAATCTATGAAATTTGTGATAGATGCGCTAACCGACATAATTTATGGAAACCTAATAATTAATAGTAATAATATGCTTAACATTTGATTATTTTTATGCGATAATCGGTAAAGGTATTTTACCCAAAGTTTCCCTCTCTGTTTGTCACACTTTATTTATTCTTCTTATTCGCAACGCCTTATCGGATTATTTATAATTATTCATAAATTATTCTATATCTTAATATTTGTATATTTTTCATATTTTTCTTCCTAGACAATTATATTGACTGCATGCGAAATATTATATTTATCCGTCAAATTTCCTTTATTTTTTTTTAGGGTAACCATATTTTTCTTCTTTAACAGTTGTGTTAACTACATGCCAAATATTATTTATCGTTGTCTGTCACAATTTTTTATTATCTTTTTAAGGTGACCTCCCTGTATATTTTTTCATATTTTCCATTTTTGACAGTTATGTTATATGCTTGCGAAATATTATTGTAGTCCCGTGGCTTAAAAAAATTTTTTTTGGCTGACCGTATATTTTTTTCATATTTTTCTTCTTCAACAGTTTTGTTAACTACATGCGAAATATTATCTTGCTACGCCATATTTTTTTTAAATTTTATTACCTTGTATACTTTTTCTTCATGTTTCTCTTCTTTGACAGTTGTATATTATCCTCCTCCGTCGCATTTTTAATTTCTTTTTTTTTTTGATGACCACCCTGTATATTTTTTTTCATATTTTCAGATCAGAATATTAATTACCAATTATTTTATAATTGTTTTAAAACGCTGGAGTTGCGCGCAACCGAAATTACCGTTATGATTCCGGTGAAAGCAAAAATCCGGAAAATTTTGCTTGGTAACCTTCAGAATTTCATTCTTTACATATTTTTGAATGTAGATCATCAACCAGAACGAATCCTAACGATTTTTCTAACAGAATGTTTATTGACGCCTACATTATTATATGATATCTCGCAGGTTGGCTCGTGTCTCATCCACGCTGTTTTTGCTTCTTCTTTGGTCAGTTTATCTGCTTTTTCATCACTTATATTGCCCTGGTGTCCCCCCCATCCACTCCAGTTGTACCCTATTGCGTTCCACCAGTTTCACCAGGGAATCGGGGTAACCTTTGATCGTTTTGGAACGTATATCTACTGAATCCAGTTCTTTAAGAGCTACTTGGCCATTAGTAATAACACGGATTCTTTTGTCAGTATGTGACTTCCGTAGCATTATCTCTGAATGTTAATAGAATATAACACCCTGTAATACACTAGGTTTTTAGAATACCTAATAATTATTACTAATTATTTTTTGAAACGTGAGAGAGAACAGATGTAACATATAAGAGCAAATCTCAAGGGATGTATCAACTAATGTCAATAAAAAATAATAATTTTCTAAAATGACGAATTGTTTCAGTTTCACATAGAAAGGGAGCACATAGGATGGACAGAACCGATATTTCATCCAGTTTTTAATGAAAACGGAACCAAGGTACTAGTGCGACTCCCTGTTAAAGACGGTGACAATGGCCACTATATGCACGTCTGTGAAATTTATAATAATAAAGTGAAGCCTTTAACGCACGGAGCATTTGAATTAAGCAAAATTTTAGCCTGGGATGAAGAGAATCAATATATGTAAGTATCTATAAATTATAATAAGCCTTATAGAGTAAATGATGTAGAGAGTTTGATGGTAATAAAAGTGACAATTAGGATTATTTTTTTTTTGGGGAAGCCACCTCTGTTATATTAGGTTGACTTGATGAATTAATATCACATTTAGAGAATAAGTGACTAACAACCAATCTTCACCCTTCTGTTGCACATTACTTACAAGTGGAGTTAAATGTTGTTATCTGTATGTATCTGCTACGCAACAATTCTCTCATTTAGGGTTGGCTTGCGTATTGATGGCTTGAATTATTTTGGTGTAGTTTTTTTGAGTATCGGTAATATGTAAGACGAATCTCAATTAATGTGTTTTAGTTGAGTAATATAACAGTTAATATTGTAATATATCGGACAAAATTCATAAAGTTTTGAAAATTGGAAGAAATATTAAGGATAGCATAAGAATTACTAAACCGAAAAGTTCCCACCCCTAAATAGTGTGCTTCATCTCCTAGGACGTCATTTCCACCCTCATTTTGAGGTTTTCTAGATTATCTCGGAAACGGTGCACTTTTTGATAAAAATACCTATATACAAAATTATTCCTCATAAAATTCTCTATCAAAAACGTTTCTACAATTTTGTTCACATATTTAATAGTACCGTGGAAAATAATGCGCACGCACACATAAGAGTTGATTCCAATTAACAGAATAAATTGTAATATTTACTATAATCTACTTTAAAGTTCAATGCTTAACGCAATAGCAGTAGTTACTAAACTCAACTTAAAATTATAATAAATTTAGCATTTCCACCCTCTCACCCCAAAAAAAATATCGCATTTTTTAAAGAATTATTTGCACAATTCATTCGAGTCTGGAGTTAAAAACGGGCTTTAGTTTTGAACTGGCTTCAGTACCTCTTTCCCTTTTCGATGACAAAGGCCTAATGAGAAAAATTAACAAGGCAACTTTATACCAGAGCATTAATACTGTTCCATAACGAGACCATATTTTCGAAAATAGTGAGTAAGTATGTGATTGGTGGAGAATAATTCACCCCGTAATATGGCCAAAAAAAGGAGAATTTAATAACGTTTGCAACGCTTACATTAGTTACATAAGAAAACATTACAGTATAGAGTAACTGTCGGGTTCGATGGTTATTTGGATAATGCAAGCAGCACGAAGGGCCTAGAACGACAACGGCGGGTACTGCAAAGAACCTGTCCTGAAATTATATTTAATGAAAACACTGTTGTTTCTGAAACTCAGCAGAAGTTCCTTAGTAATTTGTTTAACAAAGAATGTTTGACTGCAGAACTACTGAAAAAATTTAGGAATGAAGGAATCGAGGTGGTCGTTGATGCGGATGACGTCGATTTATTAATAGTAAAAATTGCTATCAAAAAATGTTATAAGTGCGACACAGCAGTTATCGTAGGGCAAGATATTGACCTGCTAGTCCTTTTTATTAACCCCCGATCCCAAAAGAGAGTGTTATAAGTTTGACGCATATGTTTATATGTGGCTTCATATCTCTTCAACGGGTGATCCTATTTTGATGTAGTTTTTTTTTATTTGAAAGAGTATTTTGTCGAGAAGGTTATAGGCATATTAAATTTTCATGTTTGGTCGCCATCTTGAATTCGCTATGTTGAGAATCTCTAGAAATTGTCCGACTGAAGCAAGATTGAAAATGTGCAGACAATTATGGTAGCCGAACATGATTTAGGCCTCATTTTGATTCGGTCATATGAAACTGGTACGATTGGATACATTGATCGGGGGTTTTTAAAAATTTTCAATTTTACTTGTTGCTCTTTCTTCCGCCGACAAAGACATTAAATTTTTAAAAGAAAAACAAGGTAATATCAGATATTTGCAACACTCATATCGCGTTTTTTTACCCAATTCAAATATTGAAAAACGTTACGCTAGAGGCTACTGATTGGGGATGGAAAAAAGTCTCCGGTATATTAACCCCAACTATAACTACAAAAGAACCAGCTCCCGAATCTGTTTTAACACTAATTTCTTGTTCATGCAAATTAGGGTGCGAAAACAGATGTAGTTGCAGAAGAGCAGGCTTACGGTTGCTCCACAATATGTTACCATTGCTAGGGACAAGCATGCATGAATGTCGAATCTGTTGAAGACGACGAAGATTAATTAACGCAGGTAATCTTCTGATAATTAGTATATTAGGTATACAGGGGACGCCACGTAAAAAAAGAGATGGGGTGGCGTGGCAACAAGTACAATATTCTCGCTTCTTTGAAAATCGCGTTATTTTATAGAGGTGAGAAGCGCGACATTTATTATAATTTTAAGTTAAGTTTAGTAACTACTGCTTTTGCGTTGAACTTTAAAGTAGATTATAGTAAATATTACAATTTATTGTGTTAACTGAAACTAACCCTTGTGTGTGCGCCTTATTTCCCACGGTACTATTAATTTTATAAAAAAAAATGTAGAGACGTTTTTGATAAAGAATTTCATAAGGAATAATTTTGTATATAGGTATTTTTATTAAAAAGTGCACCGTTCCCGAGATAATCTAGAAAACCTCAAAATGGGGGCTTAAACGGCGTCCTAGAAAATGAAGCACACTATTTAGGGGTGGGAATTTTCGGTTTAGTAGTTCTTAATTAACATTTCTACCAATTTTCAAAACTTTATGAATTTTGTCTAATATAAATCGTTATATTACTGAACTATTTACAATAGCTATTTGTGCAAGTTTAGAAAAGTAATTTTTATTCGCATTGTCTGTAGAAGTTATAGCCGAGGTGATAAATACGCCGTATACGGAATAAACATTCTGAGATATTTTTAATTTTTATATTTGTCATTTATTACATCAGGTAGCATCCAAAATATTTGGCCACAAAGAAAAGATTAACATAAACACTTGTTCTCTTTTTACTTCCTACAACTATCCAGTAGATATAATATATTCCTAAAAGTATGGACGTAAAGCGCTAACTGTGGAGCAGAAAATGAGCGGCATTTCTATCAAACGAAATAGTAGATATATTCTGCCATAGATTTACATTTAAAATTATTGCGGTTTTGCCGCTTATAAGAAACGAATAGTAAGTCGATAGTTCACAAAGTGTGACGAATATATGAAGATATCGCTTCGATATCTTGGACTGTTGGGCTATAGAATTTAATAGTACCTATACGACTAGACCGCAGGCTACTTTACAGTGGTGTTTCACTGGATAGTTTTGTTTATTGCGTATATAACCTTTCATTTCGTACGTATAAGAATGTAAAAACAAGCGGCGCTTATATACGTTTATAAAATAATAATAATTATTATTATTATCATATGAATATATAACATTTATATATGAAATATGATATGAATATTAATGATATTTCTTAAAATAAATATAATTAAATCCGTATTTTTACGCTCATCTTAATAAAAAACGAGAACTGGCCTAAGATTAAAAATATTTTGATTATATTTTTCAGCAGAATACGAAATCAGACATCAAAATTGTAGGATACGGATATTTACAAAAATTTACACAAACTTCCATATCAGTTTCTCTTACAGGAACGTTAATTAGATGGTAATAGGTTGAGAAATGAACTTTCTAATTAAAAACAAAAGAATGCATCAACAGTTTGCTGAAAACTGAAAGGAACGGGGTTATCAGACGTAATACATATAGTAGGGGCGAGTCAAAGAAGAAATTGTAAACCTGTCTTTACTGAGTTGGCAATATTGACATTACCTTGTGTTTACATACTACAGTTATTAATATATGCACAATCCGAAATTGACGAGCTGAGTCATTTACATAAAAACAATGATTATAACACTCGATACAACTTGATACTAGAAATTCCTCAACATAATTTACATCTCTTTGAAAAAGCCCTGAATATGTTGCCATTAAAGCTTACGATAAGTTGCCTAACAAATACAAAAGCTCCAATGAAAGAATTTTTAAAGAAAATATGAAAAAATTATTATTGAATAAGTGTTACTATACAACTGATGAATATTTTAATGACAACGAGCTGTAAAATTTATATTTTTGCTCTTTAATATTTTCTGTTTTGTGTTATATTATATAGTTTATAAGTTGATTTATATCTCTTTCTTGTATGCATACATATTACTTGATATCCTTATACATTATGGGTGTATAAAGGACAGTTTTCTTATTGTAATATAGACACATAATTTTTTATTATTTTTTATATTTTTAATGTCTTAATTTACAGTGTAATTGTACACTGGCATATCATATACATATACTTTTTGCATCTCAAATGGTGAATACAAATGATTATGATTATTATGATTATAACACCAAATCACGCGATTTTGTAACAAGATCTTATAAAATAAATAAATAAATAGCTAAACTCAATAAACCCAGTATAGCCAACTGTAAATTAGTAAGAAAATGAATATCATTTTTATATATTACAATAAATCAAATAAAACAAGTTTCAAATCTACCATAAATAGTATTTTTTCAAAATAAATAACTAACCTTATCAAAATCACTAACACCATCACTCACTATCACTGCTGGCTCCTACATTTATAATTATTGACTCATTTAGGTACTGTGCCATTCAGAATATCCCTATCCTACATTATAACTTCAATTTTTTTTTAATGCTCTATGCATTTTCGCCAATAATTAGTTTTAACTCTTTTTATTGCATTAGGCAGAAGGCCTTTTGCGCCGTCTAATTTAATTTCTATGGAAATATACTCAAAATTTTATTTAGGATAGGAAAATGATTTATTGAATTATTGGCCTTAACTCATTAAAATGCATAAGACTATTTTTTTTATACATATAAAACTTATCACCATAATTTTGTACTAGTCCATCGATGAAGGTACCTACAAAAATTTTCAAACTGAATAATTTTTTCTTATTAAGTTCGTGAAAGTATATAGAATAATATCCTGAAAAGTTTGCATTTCGCTCGGATGCAGAACATAAAAAAAAGTGAAAAAATAATTTTTTTCAACCATTTTTTCAAAATTTTGAAATTAAGTCAAGCTATGAAAAAATAAAAAATACAGATGGATAGATCACGTATTTATGAACAAAAAATGTCCTAACAAAATTTATCGCTAAAACCGCTGTTTTCCCGGAAAAAAATAGTCAAGTGTAACGTTATAATTAGGAGCGAGATACATGCGTGCGAGCTAGGGTTTGAGTCCCGGGATGTCTCTTGTCTCGAAGTCTCGGGACTTTCCCCAAATTTATTTGTCTCGCGTCCCGGGACTTTCGGGTCGAGACTGGAGACACGCTTGTAATAATTTTATTTACAAAAGGTCATAATAAGCTTTATTAGTTCAGGCTTCCCGCCTCTGTCACTGAGAGCGCCATCTATTAGTTTAACGAGTAATTACTTGATTCTCGTACGTACATTTTGAATACAATAAAACTGACATAATATGTTGAAAACGAGAGAGTGTTCTTTTTTTCCGGAGGCATTATTACAAAAATCAGAAACAGATTGTCGAACAAAGCTGTCAATGCACTAATTTTTATGAAAACCTATTTTATTAAATTAAGAAAAAAGACTAATTGATAAGTCATTATAATATTTATAAGACTAATGGCTAGAGACTAAATGATGATTATTGATGATTAGTATACTTTACTAAGTCCGTTTTATGTTTTACGTTTTATGTTTTATAATTATCCGATTTTATTACCAAAAAATGAATCTTTATATGAGAATTAAACATACGAATTGTTTAGACTTTAATTAACGTTAGAAATATACGTTAGATACAATTAGATTTTCAAGAATGGGCTACGGCACAGTTTAACAACTATTGGGCTCAGGCCCCTGTTAACAGGCCTACCATCCATCTCAATCGTTCTCTATCGAGCTCAATCAGCCACTTTATAGTGAAGTCAGTCGAGGACTCCACTGTGAAGTGGCTGATTGAGCTCGATAGAGAACGACTGAGATGCATGGTAGGTTTGATAACAGGACACTGCCCTCTGAACAAGCATCTGCATACAACGTGGTTGAAAGATGATCCTACTTGTAGGACGTGTGGAGTGGAGGATGAAACCATCACTCATATTCTATGCCATTGTACACTAATAGGAGTGTCAAGGTATAGGCATTTCGCAAGGCAGTTTCTACAGCCGGAGGAACTACGGAATCTATCCTGGAAAGGGCTGCTCTCCTTCGTGGAAAACACTGGTCTCTTCTAGGGGATTCTAAATGTCGTGAATATAAAATGGGCCGATAGGCTGAGTACTGCCGATCTTCGGATCTGCGTTTTCTAATAATAATAATACTAGAAATTTTAGAATTTGATTTTATGTTCGATAAATGTTGATTTTTACTAAAATGGTGAATCTATTGAAACGTCTCGCCAAAAATGAAATCGATTCTATTTTTATCTTGAAAAGTCTCGAAGTCCCGGGACATCCCGGGACTTTGATCCTGCTATGTCCCAGGATTTTGAGAATATCGAGACTTCCCAAACCCTAGTGCGAGCGCTTGAATATGCATGACTGTGACACCGACACACTGAATTACATATCACTAAATCGGAATTTGTTCAATCTATATATAGCTTTCTTATGCTTTTTTGTTTTAAACAATACAAGTAAAGGATGGATGGGAAGAATATACTTATATATATTATCACGCCCGAACTCAATCGTCGCAATAAAAAATATAGAAAAAATAAAAGCCCTGCAAAAAAATTCTTTCTTCACTGTTAAAAAACCGCTGCCCAAGGAATCACTACTTCCACATCCAGATTTTTTATCTAAGTGACTCGCAACGAAAAAATTTTGTATGTGGAAATAATTGTTTATGGAACATTAATAATATAATATTTGAAATCTTCTACCCCAAAAACCCATAAAATGATACCCCACATCGGTAGCGGGGTGGGGGTGGTAGTGGGGGTGGATGAAGTAAAAAACATTTTGAGGTTTCTGGTTCTTGTACACATCCTAATTCACATTTTTTTTTCATCCCCTTTAATAATGGGGTGGGGGTGGTAATGGGGGTGGCTAATGCCAAAATTTTTTTGAAACCTCAGCTTCTCTTGTATATACTAAATACCAATTTTATGGACTCTTACCTGCTTGATTTACCTATTTTCCCCAAATTTACCCCCCAACCCTTTGACGGAACAAGATGAAAATATAATCTAGTTCTAGATCTCGTTAAAGTACATACGTGTACCAAATTTCAAGTCAATATCTCAAACGGTTCCAGAGTAAACGTGCGCACAAAAAAAGTTACAGACAGACAGACCGACTAAGCCTATTTGAACAAAAAAAATTGTTTTTAATTTTTTTGTCGTTACTATACTTCCACTGGATGTGGAAGTAAAATGTACACTTCATGATTGTTATGGTTTATTAAGTCCTAGTAACGTGGATTCAAAGAAAGTACATCTCAAATCATTTTAATTTCCTTGCTTGATGATTTTCTTGATAAACATATATGTTGGAGGCTGTAACTTGCCGAGAAATTGACCCAATGGAAAAAATAAAATATCAATACTTCGGAAAAAATATATACTTTTCGAATGTTCAAACACAGATTCGTTTACTTGTATGCATTTTTTCGAAAATATGATTAATCAGATCATGAAGAAATTTCAGATTTTCACGATCTTATCCTTATGACTATGAAAATATCTTTGATTGTTTTGAATATACATTCTGGAACTTTTCCAATACATTAACAAATGTATAAGGAATCCATTGGATATAGCTGAAATGTGGATAGGTGTATCTACCTGCAATAAATACAATACATTAAAAGCACCTAAAAATTCATGTGAGCGATTCAGCGGCTCTGTGTGGTGTCTGTGTATGCGTTCATAATTTTATATTTTCCCTCCGGACTCGCTATTTCTCCTCTTATTCACTAAGAAAAATGTTAAAAATGTGTCATAGAACTGCTAAGAATTTTTAGAGGTTCCGTAGTATGCATTTAACGAGTGACAAAGTTACTTCACTATTTTTTCCAGGAATACTGTGGCTTTAGGGATAAATTTTATTAGAACATTTTTTTGTTGAGAAACACGTGGTCTATCCACCTGTATCTTTTGTTCTTTTCTACTCCGACTTAATTTAAAAATTTTGAAAAAATGGATGAAAAAAAATTTTCTTTTCGCTTTTTTTTTATATTCTGCATCCGAGCGGAATGTAAACTTTTCGGGATATTATTCTATACACTTTCACGAACTCATTAAAAAAAAATTATTCAGCCTGCAAGTTTTTGTGGGTTTCACTATAAAATATTCTTTGTCGTCTGGGCTATACACTTCAGAAAAATAAATAAATAAATAATAGCCAAAATAAATTATGCCGTGTTGCAGCGACTGTTTAATTCCACGAATACGTAATTGCATGATAATTTGAGTTGTATACAATACTTCCTTTACGACCACCTGTATTTCCATTAACTAAATTAGAAATACGCTTAAGGATCTCATGAAACATATGACAAAAATGGAAAAAATGAAAACATTTTAAACGATCATATCTTCATTAATAGCAAAGCTGTTTACTAACGCAAATTTAATTTTTTCAGATACGCCATTGGCACAATTGAGAACGCCCCTGGAGTTCGACATTTGATTAGGATAACCAACAAAAATTCCTCTTCAGAATGGATGTGCATGACGTGTAGACCGGAAGTCGACATTAATATGACTTTTTCGGAAAACATGAACGAAACAATGATAAACAACAGTCTCTGGTTGGACTACCCCTGTGACTTTAATAATGTGATATTCAGTAAAAACTATAAGTATTATATTCAAGAATGTTTGGGACCAGAAATTCCAATTGTTCTTTTGGTGAGAACTTCGACGAACGCTAGACGCGTCGTCCTAGATACCAGTTTTAAGTTAAGGAGAAAAGTACGAAAAATGGCCCCTCCGCAAGTTAAAACTATTTCCGTTGAAATTGAGTTTGGTTATAAAGCACAAGTTAGATTGTATTTACCAGGAGTTCTGAGGGAATATGAGGACGTCACTTTTCCACTCATTCTTTTGGTGTAAGTTCAGAATCACTTTAATTCTCATCTGAAAGTTTGTAACTTTAAGTGTACAAATGTGGTCTAGATTATTGTTACAAAGAAAGAAGGAAAGAAATTATTAATTTGAAAGTGATTTCTATACTTTAAATTCCTTGTATATGCTTATATACTAGGGCGGAGCAATACTATATAGGTAAAAATTTAAATTTGAATTTTAAGTTGGCCTGGGTGCGGGGTAGTTGCCTTTTGATTAACAAAACACAACTGTAAAAAGAAAATGGAAAAATATGAATGTCTTCAGGTTCCTATTTTCTCTTAAAAATGTAAAAAAATAGGATTAAAAATGTTAATTTTTCGATGCAGCTCTTCGCTTGTGTTTCTTTTTTTTTAATTAAAAAAAAGCAACCCAGGATCCACCACGAGGATGTGGCATCAAGTCGGATGCCCCCCACCCCTCCATAATAATAATAATAATAATATTTATTAATGTAAGCCATATAAAAACTTAACTAATAAAATCTTTTTTTATCTCCATTTTTGGTGTTGCTTTTCTGGGAGAAATTTTCGCCCGAATTAATCCGTCCCTGGCGTTGTTACCACATACTGAAGAAGATGCTTCGGTTACCATTTTTACGTGGCGTTCTACAGCCTGATTGAGGTATGGAAAACTTAAGATTTCAATGTTATCAGGAATATTTCTAATCATTTCTCTAAGATCTGTTTCGGTAATACTTTTGGTCAATGGTGGTTCTGTTACTTCAACAGATTGCCAAATAATGAGCTCGATGTAATATCTAGCTTCAAAATTTACTTCTGGCACTTTAAAATCGTGAACATTACAAGCTGATTTGTGTTTAGCTGTTGTCAACCATCCATTTTTCCAGGTTGTTTAGATGCCAGTTGTGGGGAAACGCTGCCTTCTCCTATTGCCAGACAAATTTCGTACAATTACCTTTGATCGGTACTCAGATCTTTGACATTTATTGGAGGCAATTGAACATTAGCTCTTATTTTTTGAAACGGTACAAGAGGCATATTCTCACATTTATTAAGTTGCTTTCCTATAGGACCGATGATCTTTGGATCATTTGTTTTTCCATCTACCTGTTGCATCAAATGACGAAGAGGTAGTTCATTAGTATGCAACAGGCATATAAACCAATGAACAGATTTTCCTAAGGACATTTCTATCTGTTTTATAACACCATTTTTGACACCCGTGTTAACTACGGTACCGTCACAGCCCACAGCAGCAATTTTGTTCAAATTGTCACCCAAAAAATTTTGAAAGAAGTTTAAAAGACCGGTCTTAATGTCATTAGCGCTTCCGGACATGCCCTAGGTAAATAGAACCTGGCTCCGCAACAATAACTATATGTTCTTCAGTAATTTGTTTAGTGTGATAACTGGATCCTATTTTTTCAACAGCGAGTGTCTTATCTTTCCTTCCGTCAAAGTAAATACCAGAAACAACATCCTGTATTTGTCTCATTTCTATATCAACTAGATTTTTCCTCAATTTTTTTTCTTTCTCTTCTAATCTTACTTCTGTCAGTAATTATCCTCGTTGCTCAATATACCAAAATCTTTGAGCACAGCATTCACAAGGAGAGACGGTTTTCTGTCTGAAATTCCACTTCTGTCACAGACTTCAGCCACATTGGATAAAGCTAGTCGTTTCTTGTGGGGCATTCTTGAAGACTTTGATGTTGAAGGTTGTGAGATAATAGAATCAACCTCGATATAATTGGTAGCATAGTTGTTATCAATTTCGTTACAGTTGTCTTCCTCTGTTTTGCTCTCTTCTTCTTCCGTTTTATTTTGAACTATAGTATAATTTGAAGTTGTATCTTTAATTTTCTTTTCAAATCTCTTTTTTATTAATTTTTTTCTTTCTAATGACTTCGCGATTTTCTTCGTAGTTTTAACATCAATGCTGCCGATCATCATCTTTCTTTGGCCTCTCTGATCTTGTAGAAATTCTCGTTCCATTATTGGTACCTTGATTTTACAGCCACATGATTCAAAAGTGACACATTTACACAGACAAATGTCGAATAGTTTTAAACTATTTGTTTTAAATAACTTAATTTTTTCAACAGACTTGTTTTTCTTCATAACCTTATATTTCTCATTATAATCTTTTATTTTCTGGATTATTCTTTGGTCAGAAATGGTTGGAAGGGAAGCTTTCTGCCAAATATATTTAATATCAACAATAACTTGTTTAGAGATATCGAGTACACTAGGGTCTTTGTTGCTTTCAGCTTTGAAAAATTCACGATACCACAAAAACAATTTCATAACGTTGGAATATGTTGGAAGGACATTCCTACAACGTTCACTTGGTGTTCGAAATATTTCACATTTTATCCGGGTTTGACGCATCTTTTAAAAATACTCTAAAAGTCTAATCGAAAATACACTAATCGAAAACACATCTAACGCATCAAAGTACATTAGTGTCACTGAAAATAATATTGCAGACAGCAATCGCACAAAGCAGAAGTACGCGCCCCACTCTCGCTTACCCTGTCGTACTACGCTAACCTGTTGTGACCTGTTCTGACACGTCACCACAAGCTTGAGGTTGGATTCTCAGTAATTATTGACACTTATTTTTAATGAAAAAATAGCAATGAAACAAATATATTGGGATAAATATAAAACGTATAAAAAAAACCTTTAAAGACAATACATAACATTTTTTATAGGAACCCGAAGATGACGTTGCAGAGAGTTATCTTTTTTATATAATAATATTGAGGCAAAAAGATAACTATTTCTGATCTAGGCACTTTTGCGTTGCCGTCTTAACTAATTTTAAAAAAGTCTAAAAATGATTGTTTTTTATTTAAATTTCAAAATTTCACCTTCAAAAAGGAACCTGAAGATATCGTCCCAAAGGACTGATTTTTTTTTTAGGTTTATTATGGCCCTAAAAGGCAACTATTCCCCACCCAGGGATATCCAATTTCAAAAAAAAAAATTTGTGCTCCGCCCTATTATATACATTCTATTAAACCAGACGACAGGACGGGTATTGTATGTCTATTGGTATTGGTATCTTCGTAACTTTAATTAGTAAAATGATTAATATAAATCGTGATAAGAAATAATATTTCAAAAAAAATTTATCCAATTACAGAACGTAATAATTTTTTTAAATTTAAATTATTAATAACTTTTTATTTACTGATCAATTTTGTTCAAGCAACACGATCAGACTTTTCGCACTTCAGTTAACTTGCCTATATGAAACGTCACAGATGGACTGAAGACGGACAGACGAGTAGACGGACAGATGGATAGGCGGACAGACGGATATTTTGAAAGTTTCTCATAATTCGATCACTAACACAGTTATATGATTTTTTACTACGAGCGACGTTTACTGTTTTAGAAATTTGCCGATTATGCAATAATCTTCTCGTTTTCGTACTTGCGAGGAGTATAATAATAAACAAATAGAAGTTACAATCGGGCGTGGTCGATTGCAAATACATATTTGATTAAGATTTTGCTCGAGTGTGGCCCCGTTCACTTTTAATAATGCGACGGGGATCAAGTAGGCGGCTAATATTTTTTATTTTTATTGTTCTAATAGGTAATCGCAGTCGGCAACGCCCTACTGCAACTCTTACTTGCGTAATAGTCTTCTAACGCTAGTTCGAGATTAAACTGAGATATGACCTAATCTACGCAAAGTTTTTTCGAATCTGAGAGACGCGGTGTATATTTTGCAGTTTTAGTATCTTGTGCACTCTCTTATTTTTTTTTTTTTGCTGTCTCAAATGAGATATTTTATGTTTTTCCCTTACCATCGTTTAGTAGGTACTTATTTGTAGGTATTTGTAACATATACACCGAAATTTGTAACATCAGTAGATATTAAAACGTGTATTATTTAGTAACGAATATGTAGCTATTTGTAACCCATAAAATAAATTTTATAAATGCAATTTCACCAAAAAATTGTTAAATCATGACAGCCAGCGTTACGGCAGCCGCCCGTCACTATAATTTCGCATTTTTTTTTTCATCTCATTTATTAACTAATTTGTAACTATTATATGGTACTAAACGATGGTAGTGAACTTCACGGACCCCATTATTTTGCATATGTTTCTAATTTGAAATAAAAATTATAGTAGCAACAAAAGAGTCGAAACATACCTCAATAATTTTTAAAATTAAATTTGTGTGTCTCCTATCTACTTAATTTCGTTCAAACCTGAGAGACATATTGTATATTAGCTTTTCGATATCATATTCAACTACACACAAACCTAATGGAAAATCTTGGCAACTGTTCTCTAAAATCATAACAAAACATTTTATATAAAAATAACAGCTTATGCACCTTTGGCAATCGCAATGTATGACGGATATAACCCAATTTCAATAGGTAGTTTTCTACCATGCTAAGTGTTTCAAATTGGAAATAATAATTTTAAGACTAACAGAAGTTATCGTGTTTAATTAATAGGTATTCGGATTTAAACATATCAATAACGTTTTAAATGAAACCGTTGTATCTCTTAATCTACGTAAGATTATATAGAACCTGAAAAACGTACTGTATATTATACATCTTCGATGTCTTATACATATGCGTATTCTTGCATGTTTAATCAAGAACCTTAGTAATATTTTGCTCTGAAATTATAATATAACACAGTGTATATAAAACATGATAGTTTACGTCTCTAATCTAATGATCCCCCTGTATAACGGATATGGCCCAGTCAATAGGGACTATACTATAGAGTAGCATATAGAGTATAACATACTCTTTTACATACGTGTCAAATTTGAAGTGTAATTTTAAATTCTAAAAGAAGTTGTCGTGCTTACCAGAAATGGTTTACACACATACTCGCACACGCACATATAGAGGCACAGACATTTTTTATTCGATATTTGACTTCAGTTTACAGAATAATATTTAGTTTACCTTCTTATAAGAAAAGTCATGCCTACCAATCAAAAGATTTTAATAAGTAGTATGTATATTATAAATAACACAAATTGGATCATACATTTTTGAAAAATAAACATAGGAAAAATAATATTTACGAAAAAGAATGGAAATTGAAAAAGACTTTTCAATGTTGTAATAAAACTGGTGTGCTGCTGTCAAAAATAATATTCCAAGCATCGCTACGCCCATCGTCATGCGTATTACTTCCACGTCCAGTGGAAGTATAGTAACGACAAAAAAATTTTCAAAAATTTTTATTGTTCAAATAGGCTTAAAATGTCATGAAAAGTCGAGATTTTAAGTTTGAGCGAAAAAAAAATTTCTGTCTGTCTGTCGGTCTGTCTGTATCTTTTTTTGTGCGCACGTTTACTCTGGAACCGTTTAAGATATTGACTTGAAATTTGGTACACATATGTACTTTAACGAGATCTGGAACTAAATTATATTTTCATGTTGTTCCGACGAAGGGTAGGGGGGTAAATTGGGGTAAATTTGGGGTAAATGGGTAAATAAAGCAGGTAAGAGTCCATAAAATTGGTATTTAGTACATACAAGAGAAGCTAAGGTCTCAAAAAAATTTTTGGCATTAGCCACCCCTATTACCACCTCCACCCCCCTTATTAAAGGGGATGAAAAAAATTGTGATTTAGTGTATGTACAAGAACCAAAAACCTCAAAATATTTTTTTACTTCATCCACCCCCACTACCACCCCTTTCACCACCCCCACCTCATTACCGATGTGGGGTATCGTTTTATGGGTTTTTGGGGTAGAGGATTTCAAATATTATAAAAGTTCCGTAAACAATTATTACCACATACAAAGTTTTTTCGTTGTGATTGACTTGGATGTGGAAGTAGTGATTCCTTGGGCAGCGGTTTTTTTTATTTGTCTACCCTACTATTGACTGGTAGATAGTAAGAATATAGCGCTTTATACATAACTAGCTGATGCCCGCGACTTCGTTCGCTTGGAAGACTTCTTGCGCGTGGAATTAAGTACATTGACATACTAACTTATGCTTATAAAGGAGTACTCCATACTCACTGAGTACTCCTATAGTACTCAGGAAGTACACTCGAGGGAACCCACTGCGCATTCATGGTACCCGGGGAAACCCACTGCTCATCTATAGTAATCGAGAAAACCCACTGCGCATCAATAGCACTCGGGGAAACCTACTGCGCATCCATCGTACTCGAGGAAACCCACTGCGCATCTATTGTACTCGAGGAAACCCACTGCGCATGCATAGTATTTGGGGAAACCCACTGCGCATCACATTTTGATAACAATTCATTATTTTATTTTTGTGTTAGAGCGAGTTAAATGAAAAGATAATTATTTTCGACAATAAAATACATAGGCTGGTATGTATCAAATGTCATGCTTAAAAACGTCCCTTTCGTTAGGGGTAGTTTGCTACTGGACTTGGTGCAGTGGGGTTCATGTGAACTGAACTGTGAATCGACTGATGTGACGTCAAGTTTGGCCTGCTCCGTTTCGTAACGCGCCAATCCCATAATATTAATTATAAACGGAGCAGGCCAAACTTGACGTCACATCAGTCGATTAACAGTTCAGTGGCTGGCAGCAATGACTGAGAAACCGTTGTAATAAAACTCTAATTTTTTGTATATCTACTATTTGAAACATAAATTTTCAAGATATGCAATAAAGAATTTTTTAAATGGGCCCATTAGAATTATATCAAAAAAGTGGACACAAGTTTAACATAATACAACGTTAAGAATATTGAAAGCACTAATTCGGGAGCTGCCGTTGTACACTTTATGTAAATTAGTTACGCTATCTCTTGCTTCAAAAGAACATTATTTTCCCTTTTTAAAGATTTATCATATTAAAGTCAGACTTAATTTTATGTTATAAGAATACATTACTCGTAAAGCTACTTTAAAGTAACTTCGTCGTCGTGCAAATACGAAAGAATTGATAATGCCTAAGTAGGCCCTGATTGTACGAACACTCAAAATATAATGTGATTAATTCCGAGTGATTTGATATATTTTTACTGTAATTTTTCACTTTTAATTTAAATGAAGGCGTTGTGATAATTTTGCTTCATTTCTCGAATAAATAAGTCTTTTCCCAATCAAAAAGAGTCATCTTAATTATGATATTTTAAAAATGATTTAATGCTATACAGGGTGTTTAATGACAATATTCAAAATTTTTTATACGTCAATTCCGTTCTAAAATAAAACTAAAAAATGATTGATCATGACTCCTAATATGCTTTCTTGAAGTTCAAAAAGAATTTATAAGTTGTAGAATTTTTAATGTAACTTTTGAACGATTTGATCTACGACCTATTTTGTAATGTATTAAGAGTATATATAATATATCTTAGAATAAAAAAGAAACTATCGCAAATCGGGGGGAAAATTGCCAGCAAGCTATTAAAAGAAATGTATATCCTGATATTTTATTAGTTATTACACAGCTAGTTAATATAAGAGGACCTATTCAGTGAATCATCTAAAATACCTCAAAAGTCTTTACACTTTTATCTACAATTAAAGAATTACTTGAGAAAAAAATCAAGTTTTGAGTCTTATCCTTGTTAAATTTAAGTAAATTATTATTACTTTACCACGGCCGACTCTAGTAATTAGAGTCGGCCGTGACCTTACCAATGTTCGGCAAGCTTTTGAGTTTCATTTATCATTAGTTTCAGATCGTTTATATTTTGGTTCTGATATCATATTTTATTCTGATTTATTACTATAGCGTCATCACCGTACATTACAACGTTGTTTGAGAAAAGGTAAAAAATAAATAATTTGCAAATACAATAAATAATAGAGGATCTAAATCTGACCCTTGAGGTACTCCCTTTTCCAAAGTGCTAAAATTAGATATATCGCTGTTACTAGATACACAGTGTTTACGTATACTTGACACTTGATTTTACTTCCACATCCAGTGGAAGTATAGTAAGACAAAAAATTTTTCAAAATTTTTATTGGTCAAATAGGTTTATAATGTCACGAAACGTCGAGATTTTAAATTTGAGCGAAAAAAAAATTCTGTCTGTCGGTCTGTCTGTAACTTTTTTTGTGCGCACGTTTACTCTGGAACCGTTTAAGAAATTGACTTGAAATTTGGTACACATATGTACTTTAACGAGATCTAGAACTAGATTATATTTTCATCTTGTTCCGTCGAAGGGTTGGGGGGTAAATTGGGGTAAATTTGGGGTAAATAGGTAAATCAAGCAGGTGAGAGTCAATAAAATTAGTATTTAGTATATACAAGAGAAGCTAAGGTCTCAAAAAAAATGTTGGCATTAGCCACCCCCATTACCACCCCCACCCCACCCATTATTAAAGGGGATGAAAAAAAAATGTGATTTAGTGTGTGTACAAGAACCAGAAACCTCAAAATATTTTGTTACTTCATCCACCCCCACTACCACCCCCTATAGCCATCCCCACCCCGCTACCGATGTGGGGTATCGTTTTATGGGTTTTTGGGGTAGAGGATTTCAAATATTATATTATTAAAGTTCCATAAACAATTATTTCCACATACAAAATTTTTTCGTTGTGAGTGACTTGGATAAAAAATCTGGATGTGGAAGTAGTGATTCCTTGGGCAGCGGTTTTTCCTTTAACAAAAAGTATCTTAAGAACGGATGTAATTATGATGGTTTGATAATATTGTAAAATTAATGAAATTGAATTGAATAAATTATAATATTCTAAATTTAGTATTATAGCTAAAACCTGAAGCATAACATAATTATTTAAGAATTGAAAAAACAATAAATTGATTTTCAGAAAATTTCACAAAAAGATAAGCTGCTAGAATGAATATTCGAAACTCATAGTTTGTAACACCATAGAGTTTATAAAGTTTGTTCGTGTGACAATAACGATATTATAGCTGCTTTCTCACACGATCAACTTTCATTTTGAGTCTTTTAATCTCCACTTATTACTTAGCGTCGGTGCTTTAACGCAGTTGCTCATTAATAAAGAAGCCGATTCAGAGTTAATTATGGCTTTCACCTCAAAGCACTGGAATGAATACAAGTGGCAGGTGTAACGGGAATACTTTTTCTCACCCTTTTGTTTACAATTCCTTGTAAAATTCCATTTCTAAAATTAGTTTCGTGCCATATTTTGAGTTCCTCTGAATTGATCTTTATTTATTCGCAATATAAGCTCTTCTAGTTGGAACTCCGTAACAGTTAAAGCATATTCTTTCATTAACCTATTTCTTAAACACTTCCTAATTCGTTGTAACGGCAGTTACTTTATGTACTTCATACTCTTCTACATACAGTATTTTTGCTAAGCTCCTAAAACTGTTATAATATTACCGAAATACCTGTAATCCAGTCATATAGGGTAGAAAAAAGGGGGTAAACCTCGGAATGAAAGATAATAATAAGCTGTAAACTTGTATAAATCTTTGTTTTGCCATTTTATAAGTTGGCTCAAAAGTCTCATAGAATCTCGTGTACGCGAGTCAAAATATTCAAGGTCAAAGGTCGCAAGAATCGGTTTTTTTGTAAATATCTCGTTTACTATGCTCTAAATGACATTTTGATTTATTATAAAAGTTGAGCATAAAATTCTCTACATTTTGTTTCAAGCAATATTTTATACATTCAACCATTCTTGAGATAGAGCGCGAAGAGTGGGGATCGCTTAGCCGTATATATCATAACGCAAGGTCACCTGTGGAATTCAATAAATAATACGATTTGGAAAGTTAATTATTTATTAAAAATATCATAGGTATGAAAAAAACCTTGATTATTAACTATTTAATATTATTAGAGAATCCTATCATGTAATTCAATACTCCGTCAGTATTAGCTAGGAGAGTAGTTGTTTTGATTGGTTCTCCAATAATAAGTGTTTTAAAGTATTTACCTAACTAGTATATTAGCGTGCCCAGATTAGGGCAACAATATACAGAAGGTAGGTATTTTCATAATAAATAAAAAAGTGTGTAAGTTGTGATTTGCATAATACCTAAATAATATTCTCTAATCATGAAAAAAGCAAATAAATAAAAAATAATTAATTGTAAAAAACTATTTAATATATTATATTTATAGATATTATTCATAAATCAGACATTCGTTTAATAATATTTACTTAATGTATACAGGGTGTTTCATTATACGCTAACTGGAGAATCCTTAGTCTAAAATAAGATTTAACCTGAAACACTTAGATAAAATGTGCCTCCTTACTGAGACACAAGGTTTCAAAGTTGTAATTTTTTTTTGCAATATCTCAACTACCTATTGACCGATCTTCTCCCAATTTGGTAAGGAAACATTTGTTAAGCTAAGAAACAATAATTTATGTATTACATCACGCTGGAAGGCGCCTCACGAGCTATACCTGATGATTACTATTTTTTCTTTTTTTTTACGAAACGTAGTGGCACTTTTGTCTAGAAAATCTCATGCAGGAGTCATTTCTACGTAAAAAAGGTACACTTGATAAAACTTGATAATTCCAACCGTTTTCAAGAAAACAATGTTAAAACTCCTATCCGCCTGCGGCGGATTTAAAAATTAACAATAAAATAAGAAAATGCTATCCACATGGACCTAAAACTAATTCATATAAAACTTAGAAACTAATCACTGGTTGTAGCACTAAATAAATTTGGGCTGTTGACTCCGGTGAAAAGCTAAACGAAAAACCCGTACAAGAACTGCCGACCTGGTGGTCTCCCTGACGCCAGGAAAATGTGATGGAAAAAGGATAAGGTTTAAAATGTTTGAATTTTTTTTTTAAGGTTATCGGCCAAAAGGGAATTTTTTATAAAAGAAAGAGGACGAATAGAATAAAAAAAGAGAATAAAAATAGAACATAAAGAAAGAGAATAGAAATGATAAGAAAGATAAAGTTGAGGAAAGATCAAAGGTGGGGAAATGGTAAGGTTGTGGTATAGGAAAGTATGGCAAGGAAAGAGATTGCCGGAAGATGGACAACGCCTGGTATGGTAGGGAGTGTTTGATCTGGAATGGGACATTATGCATTTTGATTTGGATTATGTTGCTGGTTAGCGGACTATCGCCCAGTCTGAAGATGTAGAATTTTTGGAAGATTTCTTGGACATAATCCGCTAGTGGGGTTGTGTCGTGACATCGTGCGTATAGTTCTCTGAAGGAGGTGTATCTGCTAGAATCAGAAATGAGGCGCATAAATTTGTGTTCGAAAACTCGAAGTTTTCGCATTGTCGTGGCCGGAATGCTGCACCATTCCGGCCCGCGTATGTGATGGCCGGCCTGATCACCATCGTGTACAACAGTTTCTTATTATTCCTGTTAAGTGCGCTACCCCTGACCAGCAGCGGGTACAGACTCCTGGACATGGAGTAGACCTTGCGTATTGTTTCGTTAATATGTATGTTTTTCCAAGTTAACCACCAGATATTTCACGCACCGTTTGATTGGAATTTGTTGTCCCCCGATCGAAATTGGTGTTAATATGCGGTTCTCTGTGAACCAGTTCGTGAAGAGGATCGACTGAGACTTCTCTGCGTTGATCCGAATCTTCCACTTGTCTGTAGTATATATCATTCGAGTATTATATTTCAACGAATTAGATATATTATTATAAAATATATACATTAGTAAAATGTATTAACAAAAAAAAATATATAGAGAATAAAATTTCGCAAGATTTCTATTTAAGTACAAATGGTAAAAATTAAGTAAATATATTTTTTTTAATTTAAATGATTAATAACTTTTTTATTTACTGATTATTTTTTTTCAACGCTAACTTACTTTCCAAATTTCAATACAATCGGACTTCTGTTTCTTAAGTTATCGTGCTTACAAGAAACGTGACGGATAGACGGACATTTTGAAAGTTGTTCAGAATTCGCTCACTAACATAATGATATGAAAATTTTTTCTCTACGAGCGATATTTACTGATTTAGAAATGTGCCGATCAAATACAATATACTCTTCGTTTTTGCGAAGAGGATAATAATGGTAATACTGGTGGTAATAATGTTGTTATCGGTTCCAGGATTTCATTTTGCAGTACCCAGCCCCATTCCTGGGGTTCTAAATCATTCCCTAACCAAGTTTGGATCTGGTAGTAGACACGATTGATATGCTGTCGAGCTACTGCACTTGTAGGTGAAAGAGTTGATAACTGCACCGGTTTGTTAAGTCTTGTTGATTTGATGAATTGCGTATATCGAAAATTATCAATATTGTGTTCTGATTTCGGTGCATTATATATTGCTAAAAAGATACGTAGGTACTCCATTTTCAAACAATGTTTCTAGTGGGCAGTTTTCTTACTGAAATATTTGAGTTAATTGATCCAAATTAGGAAGGTTTTAAGAAATGATTATTTTCCTTTTTTGAAAAGCGCAGGAGCCGTGTCACAGCCTGAAGGCGTGCAAAAGTAAAATATGTTGTTTAGAATGAGGATATTTGTCGAAGATTTCAGAGGAATATATTTATGTCTTCACATTGCCTTTGCCAATTTTCTTAAAGAAAATTTCTTGTTGGTGTGATTGAGTACGTCCTATTAAAGGAACTAGCAGATCAATCTCCTATGATGACGGCAGTCCTTTGACGTTCAGATTCTGCAATGGGTGTTTCGACGATAAGAACATCAGCATCATCTCTGGCTTGTTTTGTCGTGATGTTAATAGTTTTTAATTTCTCAATAAGCATGTCAATTAAAGTTTTTTTTTATTACATCGATTCGATAAAAACTTTTCTTGGCTGATTAGCACAATCATTGTTTGATCAAATCAAACTTCGTAAGATTTTGAAAGAGCAGCAGTTCTTCTTAGTTGTTCCATTGCTTTAACGTTTTTATAATAGTCCGAGTAACCATCAAGTATAACAATAATACTTGAGCTATAATGTGTTTGAAAATATTTGATGTATTTATTATAAATAATCAAGGTTTCTTCCATACTTATAATATTTTCAATAAATAATTAACTTTATAAATCGTATTATTTATTGAATTCCACAGTTGACTTTGCGTTATGATATATACGGCTAAGCGCTCTCCACTCTTCGCGCTCTATTTCAAGAACGGTTGAATGTATAAAATATTGCTTGAAACAAAATTTGTAGAGAATTTTATGCTCTACAACTTTTATAATAAATCAAAATGACATTTAGAGCATAGAAAACGAGATATTTACAAAAAATCAATTCTTGTAACCTTTGACCTTGAGTATCTTGACTCGCGTACACGAGATTCTATAAGACTTTTGAGCCAACTTATAAAATGCCAAAACAAAGATTTATACAAGTTTTTAGCTTATTATCTTTCATTCCGAGGTGGAATCCCTATATGACTGGATTTCTGTTATTATGGAGGCAAATGAATGGAAATTTTCGTGAAAAAGGAATTCTTTTGAAATAGCATGATTTTTCTTAACTTATTCTGAGCATCAATAATATCTAATGATACAGAAATATGTAATCTTTTAGTTAATCATTTTTCTGAAATTGGACATAAAATGGCTCAGAAAATTATAAGCACAAATAATGCTACATAAATAATAAATGACAAATTTAAATGGATAATGAAAGCAGTTTCAAATTGCTGTTTTTTTACATCCAATTTTAAAAAGTGCAATAGTCAATAGTATAAATAATTTAAAAAGTCATAGTGCTTCTGAACTAGATAATATTTTTACAATGATATCAAAAAAACCAGCCGCTTTGTAATTAAACCTATGCAACATATTATGAATTGAATATTTCAATGTGAAATGTTTCCTGATATATTGAAAAAAAGTAAAATCACAGCAATATACAGAGTAACTGGTAATTTGATACATTTTTTGGAGGTGTGATAGGACATGAGCTAAGGAGTCAATTTAACCTTAATATACATTATGCAAAACACAATAGTTTTTGAGATATTTCAATTTTTGTTTCTCAAAAAGTTAGTAGATCTTAATGCCTTAAAAGTTAATTTTCAAAAAAACTACTTAGCATTTTTTTAAAATAATTCTAATAAGATCATTAAGATCTACTTTTTGAGAAGATAAAATTGAAACATCTCAAAAACTATTACGTTTTGCATAATATATGTTAAATTTACTCCTCAGCTCATGTCCCATCACGTCTCCAAAGGGATGTATCGAATTACCAACAACCTTGTATAAATCTGGCAATATTCTAGAAGCAACTAATTATCGCCCAATCAATATTTGTAAAATAGAAAAATGTATAAAAATTAGACTTCTAAAACACCTCATTAAATATTACATTATTATGCCAACACAGTTAGGATTTAGAGAGAAATCATCGACAGTAGATGCCACTACTCATTGATACATGATAGTCATGGTGCACTAAACTGTGGTAATTTTTTTAGATTTTACAAATAAGTTTAACACAGTATCTTACTCAAAATTGTTAGAGAAACTGGAAGTAATTAATTATTCAGGAATTACTTGAGAAATAGGTATAAAATCATTTCAAATGATGGTAAAAGTAGCAATGAAAAACTCATAAATATGGAATTCCCCAAAGGGCAGTTACAAGTCCAATTTTGTTTCAACTATATATAAACGATATGCTGAGAATAAAGATACCTGGAAAACTTAATTTTTTGCCCTCTTTAATGGGGTGGGGGTGGTAATGCACTACGTGGATGTGGAAGTAAAAATAATAAATAATAAATCCAAAACATTAATTTATAAACTTAGCATCCATTGTAATTCATTAACATTCAGCAGCAAATTCTTGTCACATTTGTTTAAGTTGATTCACGTGTTTGTATATGTGTACAAAATAAATTATATTCATACTCTTAACATAATTCCATTATTCTTAACTGTTTTGTATATTATACTCTAACAAGTTTTTATATTATTTGCTTAACAACTATTTACAACACCCTAACTGTCCGTGTCGAAATAATGAAATCCGTCCGTCCCCTCCCCCCAATAGGAGTAATTTTCAACCTTATTAAGATTGGGTGGTTGTCATACCAGATTTGTATATTTGGCACGATGAGCTACAAGTATTTGACTCTTCCGAATTTCAATAGCACCTATATGCATCATTTGAGCATGGGGGTAGCTCTTACTAAGGGTAGACTCTAGTCAACGGTGGTTGGAACGAATTCACTCCGTATTTGTTCACCCTGCTTAAAACTAAAAAAGAGGTAGTTTTAACCCTCTACCCTTAGAGAGTAATGGCTGGTTGTCGCACCAGACTCAAATATTTTCCTATAAGATATACAAAAATTTGGCCTTTGCACATGTTATTCACACTCACCTGCGTTTTTTGAGTTTTAGCGGTAGTTTTCACGCCCCATAAGGGCGGATTTCGGTTTAATTCCATTTACCATCTACCATTTTTCACACTTCATTAAAAGTTATTACATTATTTCTATGGTTTTACACAATTTTAAGGTATGTTTTTGACTAAAAAACAAAACTGATACGATACATTTTTTTTAACTTCGGATTCGGATTCAGTGTCGAAAAATACACCATATCCATATAATTTGGTCCGCTGCACATGACTTTTTTTTGTGTGGCTGTGTAATCATTCCAAGGCATTGGAATATTGTGAATATCTTCGTTGGATAATCGCCAAATACGCATTTAGTAAACACTCCTTGGAGGGGCTCCCAGACTAATTGTATTACATCATATTAAAACCGCTGCCCAAGGAATCACTACTTCCACATCCAGATTTTCTATCCAAGTCACAACGAAAAAATTTTGTATGTGGAAATAATTGTCTATGGAACTTTAATAATATAACATTTGAAATCTTCTACCCCAGAAACTCATAAAACGATACTCCACATCGGTAGTGGGGCGGAGGTGGTGATAGAGGGTGGTAGTGGGGGTGGATGAAGTAAAAAAAATTTTGAGGTTTCTGGTTCTTATACACATACTAAATCACAATTTTGTTTCATCCCCTTTAATAATAGTGGGGCTGGTAATGGTGGCTAATGCCTAGGGTGGCCCATCTCTATAGGGGGTGAATTTTTTTTGCGTATTTTTTAAGTCTCACCCCACGAAAATATACTATTATACTAGGAATAATTTATGTCAAAGTTTCAGATAATTCGGTGAACGGTAACCCGTGTCGCATTCAGGTAGAAATTTGTAGATAAGATTTTATTACGGTAATACACTTAAATTTTACTTAAAATACAAATATCTACCTCTTTTCTCATAATGTTTTATTGGTGTAATTATTTCCTAGAAATTATTTGTTTTGGAAGTTTGGAAATATAATGCACCTACGGTAGGTTTTTATGTCAGTTTGCAATTGTGTTTTACAGTGGTGACATTATAAGTTCTAGCATACGTTTCTTTTTAAAAAAACATTTAACGATGGCTGATGTTAGACCCTTACGAAAGGATACTTTCATTTACTTAGTTGGACACTATTCGTCACAAATTATTGGCAATAAATTGCCGTCTAATAGACAAGTATTACAAGTGCTCTTTTATAACATTCGTGAAGTGAAGCTAAGTGTACATGAAAGTGCTAAATTAACAATAAAAGAGGTGTCAGTTTTTTGGGATAAAGCTCGCATTCCGACACGTCAGGATTTTCATTGTGTTAAACAACTAGATAAACTTTATGCAGAGTGGAGGAACTTACAAAAATCGGCTAAAAGGGCTAGTGCGGGAGGTAAAGAAAAAAATTTCGTTGAAAAATTTGACGATCTCTTTGACATTTCTCATGCAAATGCATTGGAGTTGATGAAAATAGATGAAGATAAGCAGTTTTTAATTAACCAAAGAAAAAAGGGACGTCCTGGATTTATGCATGGTATTGATTACCAACTTACTTCTCAAGAAAAATCAGCTGAGGAGAAATTACAGAAATTATCCGAACGAATGCAACGAAGTCAACAAGAAAAAGCTAGATTAGAGGAAACAGTCACCTGTCCATCATCAAGTAGTAATTCAGCCGACTCCAACGAAAATGAAGATGAAATAATCGAAGCCCAAGAAGAGTTGTTACAAGACCAGCCTGGCCCGTCACAGCCAAAAAAGAGGAGATTGTATGGAACATGTAACATCATCACACCAAAAATAGCCGCTGCATTTGATGCTTGCAAAATAAGCGACAGGTATGGAGTCCATATTTTGACGGCAGTAGCAGAAGCACTAGGACATGACACCACATCTTTGTCCATCAGCAGAACCACACTTCAGCGCTCTAGACAACGCATCCGCGAAGAAAGAGTTGAAATATTAAAAACTGCCTTCGGTAATTCTGAATTGCCGGCCCCAGTCATCCATTGGGATGGAAAACTTTTACCTTCTCTCACTGGAATGGGAAATATCGATAGACTTGCTGTCTTAGTTACTAGTGGAGATATTGAACAACTACTTGGAGTACCAGCTTTGCCCAATTCAACTGGAAGAGAACAGACTGAAGCAGTTTATGATGTGCTTTGTGAATGGAATTTGGACGAAAAGGTAATAGCTTTGTGTTGTGATACAACAGCATCAAATATGGGTTATATAAATGGGGCAGCCACACTATTGCAACAAAAATTAGGAAGAGATATTCTGTATTTTCCTTGTAGACATCATATTTTTGAAGTGGTTTTGAGAAGTGTGTTTGACACAAAAATGCCTTCCTCATCTGGTCCAAATGTGCCACTATTTAAACGTTTTAGGGAATTTTGGCCTAAAATAGATCAAAATAAACTAAAAACTGGATTTCAGGTATCAAAAATTAAACACATTTTACAACCAGTTAAAGCCGAAATTGTAAAGTTTCTAAATGCAGCTTTAACTTTGCAACAGCCTCGTAATGATTATAAACAATTTTTAATGCTTTCTAAACTTTTTGTTGAAGAAGAGCTCACTCACACGACATTCTATCAACCAGGGGCATTTCATCATGCACGTTGGATGGCCAAAGCCATTTACTGCCTAAAAATATTTTTTTTCCAAGATCAGTTCCAACTAACTAAAAAAGAAAAAATAGGTATTGAAGATATATGTCTCTTTATTGTAAAGGTTTATGTAAAGGCCTGGTTTACAGCGTCATTTGCTAGTAAAGCACCGCTTCATGACTTAGACTTTTGTAAAGAACTCATTAATTATCAAAATATTGACAAAGAAATATCTCAAGCCGCAAGTAGGAAAATAGTGAACCATTTGTGGTACCTTAATTCAGTAACTGTTGGCTTATCTTTCTTTGATGATGATATTTCAGTTACCACTAAAAGAGAAATGGTTAAAGCTTTGAATAGGAAAGTACCAAATCAAGAGGGTATTAAACGACTTATGATTAGTAACATTACTGATGTTGAAAACAAGGAAATTCAGGACTTCATATGCGAGAACACTAAACAGTTTTTCAAAAATTAGGTTTGTCTATGGAATTTTTGGAAAATGATCCAACAACATGGAGGGAAAATGAAAGTTATACCCGATGTTTCAATATTGTAAATAAAATTAAAGTTGTAAATGATGCCGCTGAGAGAGGAATCAAACTTATTACTGACTAAAATGACATTTTAACAAAAAATGAAGACCAAAAACAGCTTTTACTCCAAGTTGTAAATGATTATAAATCACAGTTTCCAAATGTAAAAAAAGAAACCCTGTCGCATGCTTTGGCCTAGTGCAAAAAATATTGTTTTTATTACTATATGTCTTGTAGATTTAGGATAATATTTGGTACTATGTATGAAAAAAACGTTTCATAATAAAATACACAAAGATAAAACGAGAGTTTTATTTCAAAAACTTCTAGTCTAGTTTTCTTAGACTACGAATTTACAGTAGTATGACACATGTCATAGTCACAACAGATAATGTCTTTGATATTTGTATGACTTGATTAGTCATTCTAAAGATAAATGTTGCTGATTAAAAAAAAACAATGCATCAACCAAAGAATGTAAATAATTCCATTTACTTTTATTATTGCATAATAATGCATTCTGCGGCATCCCTTGCCTTCAATTTGCCTCAATAATATTTTGAGGGGACTGTTTTTTCTTCAAATGGAACCATTTACAGGGGTGAGAAATAAAATATTTCGATTTCGAAAAAGATGGGCCACCCTACGAATGCCAAATTTTTTTTTGAGACCTTAGCTTCTCTTGTATAATGTATATACTAAATACCAATTTTATGGACTCTTACCTGCTTGATTTACCTATTTACCCCAAATTTACCTCAATTTACCCCCCAACCCTTCGACGGAACAAGACGAAAATAGTTCTAGATCTCGTTAAAGTACATATGTGTACCAAATTTCAAGTCAATATCTCAAACGGTTCCAGAGTAAACGTGCGCACAAAAAAAGTTACAGACAGACAGACATACATTTTTTTCGCCCAAATTTAAAATCTTGACGTTTCATGACATTCTAAGCCTATCTGAACAATAAAAACTTTTTAAGATTTTTTTTGTCGTTACTATACTTCCACTGGATGTGGAAGTAAAATGAAAAATAAATATTCTGTTTTCTATCAGAGCGGAAGCTGCAAAAACTCTTATTTACTTTTGCGAAAGATTTTGAATTCCTGAGTGTACAGGGTAACTTTTGGTAAATGCTCAATAATTTCAAGTCGACAATTCGTATAAAATAAGTATAGAGATACGCAATATAGTATAGTATGCATAATTTGTATGTTTAGTGATGCCTCACCGTCTTCCCAAAGCGTATCTTCCAAATGGGAATTGTCCTGGCCTTGGTATTTGGCAAGTACAAGACTCTACGTAGTTGCGCAAATAGATGCCAGAGGATCTGGTTTTCAAGGAGTGAAAATGAGGCGTGAGATTCAGCGCCGGATAGGCCTAATTGAAGTACAGGATCAGCTCGCGGTGCTTACGTATCTAAGGGATACATTCAAGTTTATTGACAGGAGTAAAATATGTACAGCTGGAAAAGGATATGGGGGCTTTGTGTCGGCAATGATGCTTCTTCAGGACTTCCATCAAGTTATCAACTGCTCAGTCAGTATTTCGCCAATTACGAATTGGAGATATTACAGTAAGTTAAAATTGCTAGCTGCATGACGTCTAAATCGTTCTCAATTATTCGCTTTATTTTTACGAAATAAATTACTGCATCGACTTGTATAGGATTGTAAATGCCGTCTGCATAATTAAAATGTGTGAAAATGTTTAACGTATTGTATAGAGTTTTTACTTTGATCTTCACTAACACACAGAGAAAATGTTGTAACATTTTATTACACTCAAAATTTGTCATATAAAAGTGACTAAAACAATTTGTGCAAATGAATTTATTTTTGGAGCAATGATCTTGTACACCATCTGCATTATACAACATTACTTGAAGTTTTTGTACAATCTTTGAAATAAAAAAAATGAGCTGCTGAACAGATTATCTGAATTTCTACAATTTGTGTGAAACTTTGAAATTTAAAATTCAAAAATGTGGAACCCACAAATGGCATATTTTTTTTATCGATTTTGTAAATCATTTTAAAACAATATGTATACTTATAATTCAAAGAAGCTGTTGTTTGGTAATACATTAACTGGGGTTGGTTTTCCACACTTTATTAATTTGGAATCTTCAAGTCGTTTTGTTTATGAATAGTGCAACTTATTTTACACAATGTTTATACCTACTCATTTAAAGCTGTATATTTGAAATAACATGGAAGGGGGTTATAGAGTAAGTGAAATCCAGACACCAGGCCTAGGGGTTGATTAAATCCTCTTTTAAATTAAATCTTTTTTTTCAATTGATTCGGTTCAAAGCTTTTCCCCCGTTTTCGGTGTTGCTGATCACGGGATAAATATTCATTTTTAACTCCAACCCCTCCTCATCCCTCAAACTGGCAGAAACCAACCCTCACTCACCAGAAAACTTGCTATCCAGGATTTACAGGTTTTTCGGCACATCATCGTTATTTCTGTGCACGTCCCTTCATTTTTCACGGAAGAAAAGGTGGTAGCGACCTCGGGGTTTGTTTTAACCATTCCAAGGGGTGTAAAAATTAATTAATTATATTTTTATCGTGATCAGCGCCAGCGAAAACGGGGAAGGACGTATTGACGATCCAAAGAGTAATTAATGAATTTTATACCTCTTGGAAGGGTCGAAGCAACCCCCGAAGTCGCTACCACCTTCTCTTCGGTGAAAGATGAAGGGATGTGCATAGGAATAACGATGATGTGCCGAAAAATCTGTAAATCCTGGATAGCATGCTTTCTGGTGAGTGAGGAGTGATTTCTGCCCCTTTGAGGGATGAGGAGGGGTTGGAGCTTAAAATGAATATTTTTCCCGTGATAAGTGAAAAAAAAGATTTTCCACCTCTCGGGAAGGTTTAATCAACATCCTAGGCCTGCTCTCTGGATCCCACTTGCTCTATAACCCCATTCCATATTATTTCAAGTATAACCCGTCGATAAATCACTCCCCAGACCCGTTTATATATGAAAACATAAAGGGATCCCCATAAAGGGTGGTTTTTGGTCGTTTCAGGGGATTGCGGCGGTCAAAAACTTCTCCCACCACTTCCATCGTGTTCAGCACCCTTGAGAACGGGGGAGAGATGTAATCTCGTTTTCGCACGAAATATTTACAAAAAACTCAAATAATGCTTTATTACATAGATTAGTTATTTATCCATGGAATGTTATTACCAAAATAGCAACATTTATTTTAAATCTTCCACACATGTACATTGCTCGCACCTTCTGTTGTAGTACTGACGTTTTGGAGTATACCAAATGATCACAATAGACGCTTGTTAAGTGTATCTGCAGTTAAATTTATGCATCGACAATCTGGAGGTGGGTAGTACTCGTTTGACTCGTATCATTGGTACGAATCCTTGCAGTGATACGAATGGTACGAATCCCACAAAAAAAAAAGATTCGTACATTTCGTATCGCCGATACGATTGATACGAATATGGAAATTCGGTACCGGTATTGCGATGCGATACTCTTAGGGCCAGTTGTATAAGGTTAAACTTCAAACGGTGGATGGGGACCGTTTAAACTGGAGATTTCAAAATTAATGTAATATGATGGATATATTCGAAATATTTGATTATTACTATATGATTATTATCAATGTACTGCAAGACAGCGTTCGTTTTATACAACGTACCGATTACAAAATCTGTGATGTATTACAATTTTTTTCTTTTTTTGTTATTATTGTTTTTGTTTAGTTGACTTGCTGCAAATGTACAAACGTGTATATAATGTGGTTAAATAATTCTATAATCTATGCTGAACACTATGGAGTGGGAGTATGAGTACGAATGGTACGAATAGTATAGTGATGGGCTGCAAAATAGCAGTCTGCTACTTTTTAACTGCTATTCGGTTCATAGCAGTAGCAACTGTTACGAGCTCTGATAAATAACTGCTATTTTTATAGCAGGTTGAAATAACTTGCTGAATGCCAATGCGCCCTTGCGCTTGCAGAACCACAAGCAGGCAGCAGGCTGCATCGGCCCAATAGCAGTGATAGCACAAGCAGCGCATGCACATTTGTTCAGCTACAGCGAGCAGCGGGTCCACAGTGCGGCACTTAGGAAGAGAATAATATGTATCTAATGCATGTAAAACTATTTTATTTTAACAATATTTAACACATGATTATGTTCGTCACCTCAAATATTTTAGCGGAATATAAAAAATAAACTGCACTAAACGTTAAACAGATAATTTATATTTCTTTTAAAACTAATCATATTTAACTATCCATATGGCGATTGCGTTTTTTTATAAAATTTCATTTGTTATCTGTTAATACGCGCCATTTAGCCAAAACAACTACTGCTAAGAAATAGCTGCTATTAAAATAGCAGCTATTTTTAACTGCTAAATGAAAATAGCAGTAGCAGAAGTAACTGCTATACAAAAATAGCTAACCCATCACTAGAATAGTACCAATGGTACGAATCAGTACATGATACTGTTTAATATCATGGAATCAGTGGTACGAAACGTACGAGTCTCTCGATACAAATCTTTTCTTGATACGGATTCGTTTGGTACGAATCATTAAAAATAGTCAAATCGCCCATCTCTACGACAATCATGGTCTGTCAACCACGGACTGACTTTTAGATTCTTATATCTTCTCAACGTGGAATAGATTGAACAAAATCACCAATACGGCCTTCATTCATCCTACCAGGCTAATTTGAAGGCAGCAACTTGAAGTTCAATTCGATAACGCCATCTACCGTTATTCACTCTAAACTTTCTTGAAACCTCCGATTACGATGATCATCAGATGATTATCTTTATGTGAGACAATTGTATACATTCTTAAAATAATGGCACCAAACTGATTGTGAATAGCATATCATTAAGTTACACACTGTCTAGCTGCATCATTGTTAAAATCAGGCTTATAATACTATTATTATACAGCAAAAATATGTACGCTGGGAATCACAGACTTGTTAGCAATCGTTTAAAAATTCAGAATTTATATGTTACACAATGTATGCAAATCGTTTAAACAATTGCTCAAAATAACTATCAATAGAATGCTAATAAATTATGAAACTTTCCTTAACAATACTTATTAAGGTGGGCGGTGCGGTAAACGAATTCCACAATTTCTCCCACATTCCTGAACCGAATCAAGAAATTTTTTGATGGGCTTTTAGATACAACTTTATAGAATGATACTAGGCGATTGAAAACTACAAAAGGAAAAATTTTTTTTGTCGTGCGAAAATAAAAAAAAATGTTGATTTCAATAGTCTGGTATCATTCTATCAAGTTTTCTCTAAAAGCCTTGTCGAATTCGAAATCATTTCCTTAATTACAGCACCGCCACCCTTAAAGTAAAACTTTATAAATTTTACTCTGAAATTCCTCATTCCAATAAAATCATTGTAACGAAATCTTTATATTGGGCAAATAAAATGTACAAGATTTATTCACAATTGAAATGTACAAAACTGTAACATTTTGCTTTGAAATTTTACAATTGTTTTTGAAAAATGCAACAAGATTTCGTTCCATAATGTGGTACAAAATTTTCCGAAACGATTTCTCTGTATTTTTTAAAGTTAGTGCTATCTGAACAATTTATATTCAACACTTCAAAATCTTTAAATATTCTAGAACACTTTTAAAATGAATAACATATTTTTGCTAGTATAAAAAGATGTTATATTTATTTAAAAATCAACCAATTCAAGAATTAAAAGGTTTGACTTTTTCAGATTCCTATTTCGCTGAGAAATATTTGGGCTTCCCCTCAAAACATCTTCAGGAATATGACAATGCTGATTTAACAATGAAGGCAGCCAACTTAAACGAAAGAAACTTGTTACTTATCCATGGTACTGCTGATACACAAGTTACTTCGCAGCATTCTTTGATGCTCGCTAAAGCATTAATAGACCAAGATATACTCTTCCAACAACTGGTAAGTAAATTTCTCTTCTGTCGAATACTTTTAATTTTTGTTATTATCGCCTTCTTAATATCACGTCGTTTAGCCAGAACAATTTCATGACCTAACCAGGAGACACGCACACAACAGATAACTACACAACAACCATTCCCTGCGACATTGACATATGTCTCAGCTGAGGCTCGAACTCAGAAGAGATAATAGTGGTACGATCTCAGTAACACATTAAAAATGCCACCAAACACCCATACCTTAGCCAGTATTCAAACCCGGGGCTCCTTAATTTCAAACCTAACGCGTCAGCATTGAACATTGACCCACTGAATGAATTTATGGTAATTAAGAATGGTCTCAAATTTAGTTTACGTTTAAAATAACCAAATTATTATAAGTGGGGGCGAGCGTAGAGGCGACTTCAATGTGAATATCAGTCGATATTCCGTTGAAGCAACGTGGAGCGCGGTTAGTACTTGAATGGGGTCCCATCTTGGGAAATACAGCGTTCTCGTCCCACCTTCTAGCGGCTTGTATATCAGTATATACGCGGAAGTTACGTAATTTCAGACGAGGATTACGTAGTGGACATACCATCCTTCGGAGGGGATGTAAAGCAGGCGGTCCCTTGTCTATTAAATGTTAGGCAAGTAAAAGATCCCTACTCTTCTTAAGGGAAGAGGTTCGACAAAATTTCCAGGTTGGGGGTAGCTCGTCTCCTGGCGTCGGTGATAGGCCCTGGTAGCGGAAATAGGCCGACGTTAAATAGTTAAAAAAAAAAATTATAAGTGCTTCAGTGGCCAGAGCGGAAAAGAGAGGGTTTGATTCAATTTATAATAATAAGAATTGCTATTATTCGTCTTTTCGTCGCATAAACTATATCAATATGATGTCATAACAGCAGATACCGTCGAATGAGCTTACGGATATATATAAATATAAATAATACAGTTTATAATTTATAATATATACGTACACGTAGGGCGAGTTGTACCAACTAAGTTCAGGCCAAGTTCAGCTTGATCAAAGATCAAAAGTCAAGGTTACGATTGTTACATCAATCGTAACCATGGATTTTAATCTTGGATCAAATTGAACTCGCCTTGATCTTACTTGGTACAACTCGCCCTTAAAGGCCAAGCACAGATGACGCGACGCAACCTTAATGTAACGAAACTCTGAGGTAACCTCAGCTTTAAATCATCGCAACGCGGTTGTAACTGATTTGCAATTTAGTGTTATGCCTGACGTGAGAATGTCGAACCCAAGGGATGAAAAAGATACTGTTTTGTACTTTTATCTTCGCTAAAGACGAATGCGTAAAAGAAGAAGCATATGGATGTATCCATACCTTGAGAAAAATATAAATTTTGAAAAGCATTTGTGGCATTTGACTTTGTTTCATGCTTTTTCAGTAACGTCATTGCGTGAGTATGCAGATATTTCAAGATTGCACAGGCACGGATGCTTTTCTACTTCTTGTGTAAACAAAATATTTAATTGTTGATCACTTATTCTCAGCAGAAGTTTGAAACTAGTCACACGTGAAAACTTCAAACGGATCTAGCGCTACTGATATAAAACAGGTTACCGATGTGTTGCAAATCGGTTCCATCGTCAGCGGCACTCCATCTACATACATGTATGTGATACTCGAAAGTTACTCAAGTTGCGATTTCGTTACATTTTTGTTGCGCCGTCAGTGTTTGGTTTAAATTTAGGTTACCACAATTATTAATTAAAGTCTTCCACAAAAATATCATTTCCGTTACGACCGTCATGTTGAAGAACAGAGAAAACATTTTTTCTCAATAATTATGTTAGTTCTACCCTCAAAATTAGTTAAAAAGAAAGAATAATGTTTAATAGTTTAATCATATTATAATTTTTGGCAAAATGACGATTAAAATGGATTTTTTCGATTATCTATTTTACTGTTGGTGCTTAATTTATTGAATGATTGATTTTCCAGCATGCAGTAGGCATTTCTGCCACTCCAAGGATATACCGCTGGACCGGCTTTGTCCACGCTGGGTTGGATTTGGGTCATACCTGTTGTCAGCAGCGAGAGCCATATGACGCATGGTACAGGAGGGTGGAATGGGCTGTGAATGTGTTTGTGAAATGCGTTGACGCATTGTGTCGTGATATGGAGTGTTTATGCTACTCTTTTTGTGTCTCTGTTTCTACAAATCCTCTTCTTCTTTTGTGTCTTCTGGCTCTTCCGTTTCTGATTCTAGTAAGGCATATATCGTTGCAATTTCTTTGTGGTTGGAATCCATTTTTGTGTTTTTGTTCCTAAAATTCTTTTTTGTATTCATTTTTATTTTTTCGTTTTTCTTTCCCAGTATGCTTAGTTCTCTTCCCTCCTAGTAATGTTGATGTTTTATGTCGTTGCTTTAGTCTTATCATGTTTGCCAGGAGTTGGATGATGTCCCTTTCAGCTCTTCTCATGTTTTTTCTGTTGGCTTTTGTCATTACACCGTCTTTACTCCTTATCATGGTTGATAGTATGATGGCTATGTATATTCTCTTAGTCAGGCCCCATATTCGTTTCTTTTTCTTGATGTACGATATAGTTGCCCTTATAAATCTGTATACCATTTTATTTCATTAATTTACAGTTTCTCTCCTTTTCAGTTAATTCGTCAGATATGTCCCTAGGTATTTCAATTTGTTCGTCGTTGTTTTGTATTTCTCTGCTACTTGTTTTCGTAAATTCTTCATGGTGGTGGTGTATGGCTGAGTTGTTTATATTTTCTAGTTGACGGCTTAGTGCTCAATGCATCAGTAGTGATGTGTGTCTTCGCATATGAGATCCAGTGTTTTTATGTTTTCTAAAAAAGTATAATTTTTCTGAAAAAACCTGCATCGCGCTCATTTCCGCCGTGTTGGAAAGAATTTAGTATTGGTACGATATACTAATAGTGCACCACTGATTAGTTCTGGTTTAATTTAAATTCAATATGTACTTGAAGGTTGACAAGAAAAAAATTCTTTTTTGCCCTTATTACCTAACTATAATTTATCTTACCGAAACCTTCTTTTAGGGACTTGATATAATATAAACAAGTCAAAGTTTGTTTGTCCAAGAAATTTGTTAGTCTCTGTTTCTATAGCAACTTGTACAGAAAAATAAAGTAAAAATTGATAAACATGATTAGATGTAAGTTATAGTCTAGGTGCCCGCGTACAAAAATTCAATTTATACATATCCTCGTATAACTTCTTACGACATAACTGCGCCTAGTCTATCACTTTTTTCCTCTGCGAAAATTTTCGTTAACTCTTCGGCATGAAAAAGACGACAGTAGAGATTTCAATCAAATTAAATTAAAAAAATAGCAAATACCCTTAAGACATTGTACTTTAGAGTAGTGCTGCGGCAAACTGGCGTTGGGTTAACCTAACCTAAAAATTATTCCTCGTTTTCCTCCTTGTCCGAGAGTCACAAACAAACGAAGTAGTGTTCATATATATTGGGTACCAAATTTATTTTTATGGGACCATAAGTTAATTGACAATGCAACATAGGCCATATTACATCATAAAAATTCAAAATGGCAGCTGTCGCCAAGATGGCGGACTACTTTTTTCTTTATATCTCTTTGATATGGGTATCAGATGAAGGGGGTTTGGCGAGTAAAATACAATAAACTATGTAGCGTTCCTATGTATACAGGGTGTTTCATCTAAAACCCACATACCCACTTCTTGGTAAGTTAGAGGTTTGAAATTTTGCCTACGTCTGTAAGTCGTGTGATAATGCAACATAGGCTTTATTACATCATCAAAAATTCAAAATGGGGTCTGTCGCCAAAATGGCGGACTACTTTTTTCTTTATAACCTCCTTAATATGGGTATCAGATGAAAGGGCTTGGAGAGTAAAATACAATAAACTATGTAGCGTTGCTATATATACAGGGTATTTCATCTAACACGCACATACCCACTTCTTGGTAAGTTAGAGGTTTAAAATTTTGCATACGCCTGTAAGTCAGGTGACAATGCAATATTACATCATCAAAAATTCAAAATGGTGTCTGTCGCCAAGATGGCGGACTACTTGTTTCTTTATAATCTCCTTGATACTAGTAAAACTCAAAGTTTATTTAAGATTAAAAAGTTACAAAATAAAATTGATAGTTTAATAAACTAAAAAAACACGCTTTTATTGTTGACATGATGGGCCAGTTCTAGGGCAGATTCAGATTCGACGCAAAAAAATATTTCGGAAATGACCCTCAGCTGCCCAATAACATTCATGTTAGAGCTAAGATTTTTAGGTTTATGACTGTTAGTTAAAACATACAATTTTTCACTTATAGATTATATTAGGTTTAATGTTGTTAATTAGGTTAGTCTGAATGCATAAAAACTCCTTATTTTTACCTGTTTGGATGAAGTAAAAAAAAATTGAAGCCTTTAGTTCTTGTACACATACTAAATCACAATTTTTTTCACCCCCTTTTATAACAGGGTGGGTGGCCAATGTCAAAATTTTTTTTGAAATATTAGCTTGTCTTGTATATACTAAATACCAATTCTATGGACTCTTACCTACTTGATTTACCTATTTACCCCCGTTTACCCCAATTAACCCCCCCCCCCCCTCCCTTCAACGGAATAACATGAAAATATAATCTAGTTCCAGATTTCGTTAAAATACGTACGTGTACCAAATTTCAAGTCAATATCTTAAACGGTTCCACCGTAATCGTGCGCACAGAAAAAGTTACAGACAGACAGATATTTTTTTGCTAAACCTTAAAATCTCGACGTTTCATGACATTCTAAGCCTATTTAAATAATAAAAATTTTTTAAAAATGTTTGTCGTTTCTATACTTCCACTGGATGTGGAAGTAATATCTGCGATTTTTAGGTTAGGTAATCCAAAGCCACTTTGCCGCAGCACTACTCTAAAGTACAATGGTATTTGCCACTTTTTTATTTAATTTGATTGAAATCTCTACTGTCGACAGATTTTTGTCCAAAAAAGGGCATAATTTTCCCACTGTGCGTCGTACTGGAAAATCGGCAAATATATTTTGTCGGTCAATTTGAGAATTGGATTCTACATATATCTAATATATAAAAATCTCGTGTCACAGTGTTTGTTATCGAATTCCTCCGAAACGGCTTGACCGATTTTTATGAAATTTTTGGTGTATATTTGGTAGGTCTGAGAATAGGCCGTAAGCTATTTTTTATACCCCTAGGTGATAAGGGTGGCCCTATCCAGAAATTTTCCTTTTATTTTTTGGACAAAATTTTATAATTTATATGGCAAAACAACGTTTGCTGGGTCAGCTAGTATTCTATATATTTCTACAAACGACAAAATTTTAGAACGTTAAGGGTGTCTACCACCCTAAACATAACATAACTTTAAAACATTTATTGATAACCAGCTGATTTTTTCAAGATTTCTTAATAAAAATATGTAGAATCCAATTTTCGAATTGTCGGACAAAATATATTTGCCAATTTTCCAGTTCGACGTGTGGAAATCGTATTTTTCATGCCGAGGAGGAAGGCCGCGTTTACAAAAATTTTCGCACATTAAAAAAGTGATAGATTAGGCGCAATTATGCTGTACAAGAAGTTATACGAGGATATGTATAAATTGCATTTTTGTACGCGGGCACCTAGACTATTATCAAAATCTGCGTGCTATTAACATAAATAAATAAAATAAATAAAACATAAACAAAATGGTTACAACAGAACTTATCTTATCTCTGATGTTTCTGCTTTCCTTCTCTCACACTTGCACTGATTTCGTCTTGTCTTATCAGGTAGACAACGTCACTGCTTTACACCCCTTCAAAGCACTAGTCCCTTGTGTCGACCACTTGTTTATGGAATGAAAGCTTTTAACATCTGACGCGGTATTGATTAAATATTAACTATGTAACATATCTAGTGTTATGTTCATATATATGATATATGATATGATATGATATGATATGATATGATATGATATGATATGATATGATATGATATGATATGATATGATATGATATGATATGATATGATATGATATGATATGATATGATATGATATGATATGATATGATATGATATGATATGATATGATATGATATGATATGATATGATATGATATGATATGATATGATATGATATGATATGATATGATATGATATGATATGATATGATATGATATGATATGATATGATATGATATGATATGATATGATATGATATGATATGATATGATATGATATGATATGATATGATATGATATGATATGATATGATATGATATGATATGATATGATATGATATGATATGATATGATATGATATGATATGATATGATATGTAGCAAATGTTTTACCGAATTTAAACACAAATTCACAGGAGCGTCTCAAAACACGACTGTGTTCTAAGGGCTGCACAACTCGATTTCCATGCTTTCCCGTTAGTGCTAACCTAAAATTAGTTATTACTAATATTGTATGAAATAAAAAAGCTATATTTTTTACTTAAATATTTTTTCTAATTTCTACACTTTACAATTTACATGGACCAGAAAGATGAAAATTTGTGCTTCACTGCAGTTTTTTAAAATTATCTGTGTCCTCGTTGCTCCTATCTGGTAATTAGTTATATCGTAAATTACAAATTTCCTAAAACTTGTGATTAAACTATTAATTAAGGGTAGAACTAGCAAGAAAGGAAATAATTGAGAAAAATTGTTTTCCCTTTTCTTCAACATGGCGGTCGTAGCGGCAAAGATGTTTTTGTGGAAAACTTAAATTAATGAATTTGGTAACCCTCCTATATAATAAAAAAGAAATCTTGTAGGAATTACTCACTAGTCAAATGAGGGATCGACTATATTATTTAGAATAATGATAATTTTAAGATACAAATCAACTTAGTAGAAGATTAATAATTTGTATTCTGGCTTTATGTACAAACTGGTAAATTCCTATGTTTACGTTCTCATAACTGTTTTACAGGAATATCCAGATGAAGACCATGACTTTTCCAGGAAGGCACTACTTCATATGTACAAAGAAATAGATCAATTTTTCAACGATTCGTTTGGGCCTGTTGTCGATGAGTGGAACGATGATTCGAGTTTCTTCATATAACCATATAAACTTTATATGATTCAAAATTGGAACAAATCTGTAACTTATTTTTCGTTATAATTTTATTAAATAATATATAATTTTATATGTTAATAAAAAAAGTTTTACATTTATTGTTCTGTTGTTATGACCTGGCTAGGAAAATAAGTAAGTTTCCTTAGTTTTGTTAAAATTAACTTTGCATATATTGTAGTCTTACAAACTTTCTCACAATGATGCAAATAAACACGCATTTCTCCATTGTCATAGCATGTGAAACAGACACAGAAATTTTAACGAGGAAACTTCACATATTGTAATCTTTATATAGCTTCCACATCGTGTCTAGTTGGACCAGTCATTGGTGAGTGTCGTCAATTTACCAATACTCGCCATCAACCCTCAAAAGGTCACTGACGTCGCATGATTTCATTTATAATGACTGGGCTAGTAGCATTATTCAGAACAGATTTTTTTTATTAATTTTTTTACAGTTATGTAATGTTTTTTAAAAAATACATTAAGAAAATTTTGCAAGTTGAGATAGCTGGTTTGTCAGAAATAAAACATAATTAGTAAAACAAAGGTTTTTTTATTATTTTTTAATTATTAGAGTAACTGTTCAAAATTTCTATTATTATGAAAAAAATCGGTAAAGATATCGACCCATAACTTCCCGCTGTTCATCATACATTATTTTTCTGATTCCCAACGTCTTGCCGGACGTTTTACGATTGATAAATTATTATATATTTTAATATTGTATATTTTTTATATTTTTCTTCCTAGACTTGTATTAACTGCAATCGAAATATTATTACTGCCATCCGTCACATTTTTTCATTAATTTTTTCAGGGTGACCACCCTGCATATTTTTCAAAGAGCAGTTGTTGGGATAACTGCATGCGAAATTTTATCGTCCTCAGTCACATTTTTAATTTTTTTTGGGTGACCATACTGCATATTTTATTTTTTTTCTTTTTCTTGTTTAGAAGTTATGTTAACTACATTTGAAATATTATTCCTCGCGTTTTCATAAAAAAATTTTCATTGTCTTTTTAAGGTGACCTCCCTGTGCAGTTTTTTCAATTATTTTATTTTTGACAATTGTATTATCTGCAGGCGAAATATTGTCGTCCTCCGTCGTATTTTTTTTTTTTTTTTGGCTGACCACTCTGAGTATTTTTTTTGGTGACCCTCCTGTATATATCTTTTTTATATTTTTCTCCGTCAGTTGTGTTATCTACCTGCGAAATATTATCGTCTTCCTTCACATTAAAAAAAAATGAGTGCCTATATTTTTTTTTCATATTTTCTTCATCGACAATTGTGTTAACTGCATGCTAAATACTTTCGTGATCCACCACATTTTTAAATTTTTCTTCGGCTGACCACCCTGTATACTTTTTAAATTTTTCTTCTTTGATAGTTGTATTAACTGAATGCGAAATATTATCATCCCCGACACATTTTTATTTTTTTTGTGTGACCACCCTGTATATTTTTTCATATTTTCTTTTTCTTCGACAGTTACGTTAATCATATGCGAAACATTATCGTCCTCAGTCACATTTTTTATTGAGTGACCATCCTATATTTTTTTCATATTTTTCTTCCTTGGGTTAACTGCATGTCAAATATTACTGTGATCCGTCATTTTTTTCCTTAATTACCTTTTTATGGGGTCCAGCCTGTATATTTTTCAACGACACTGTATCCAATAATAATCGGCTTCATCCAATTCTTCGTTGGTAGTAGTGTCAACTACCTACCAAATATTATCTTTCTCCGTCAAGTGGTTTTGTAGATATAGCGCCAACAGACAGGCGTCAGACCTACAGACAGACTGACGGAAGTAAATGACTTTAATTCGTAATCTACATACTTTGAAAGGTGAAAATCCAGAGAAATCTTGTGATTTTCTCACTATTACAATACTTCCCTTCGGTAAGCGAGGGAAGTAAATGGGTTCAATTTTATGTAGCGATGAGCCGACTTTTATCAGTACGGAGGACCATGTAAATCGTAGAGTTATGCGAAATGACCATTTTCAGGACCAGTTTGGAATCAACATATTGGCAGGAATAATTGAAGGCAAATTGATTGCCCCTTTTGAGCTATAAAGAAAGCTCAATAGCGAAGGTTACCTGAACTTTTTACAAAATGATCTGGGTGGCTTACTTGAAGACGTGTCCATAGAAATACGTCGAGAAATGTGGTTGCAGTTCGATGGGGCTCCTCCTCAATATGCCCTAGTAGCGAGACTGTACCGGAACTCAAATACCGAAATCACTGGATTGGAAGGAAGGAATCATCCAGTGGCCACCGCAATCACCTGACATAAGTCCTTTAGACTTCTTTCTATGAAGTTATTTTAAAAATAAGGTCTACACGTAAGAAAAACATACCGAGCATACCGAGTTGCGTCAAAAAATAAGAGAGTTATACCTAATAATAATGAAAAGGCATTAATTAAAAGAAACATCCGATGAAGCCGATTATGTAGTAGTGCACATGGTAGAAATTTTGAAGAGTTATAATAAACAGCTACCTCAACTCTCGAAATTTTATTAATGTATTTGTTTAAAAAACCCGACTTTATTGTAAAAAAGAATTCATAAAGAAAGATCGGTTCTGAATAACTCTGTGTTATATCGTATTAGAATCTCAATTAAATGGAGAAATTTTTCTGATGGTCAACTTCCTATAGTATAGTTTTTCTGCCAGGGTCACTTAAAAATTAACTAAACCTTTTTTGTGAACAAAAAGTGTTTACAAAACTTATTTTCATTTGACAGAAGATAACGGAGTTAAACGCTTTTATTGGAAAGATACCCACTTAAAACCCACTAAAAAAAAAAACAACTAGCAACTCATATATTTTTTTATTAATATCTTAGTGGACACAATAGGCGATTTCAGGCAAAGATACAAAAATTAAAGTAACATTTGAACCATCAACAATTGGATAACCACATATATATGATTATTTTGGTTGGAAATGACCTCCCCATCACCTCACTTCATTTGATCATCCACTTATGGAACACCCTGTATAGGGTAGAGAAAGTTTTTTGAATAATCACTCCGCCCTAGTGTGCAACTTGTGGGAGTTTATAAAATGCATATATCATCCGTTGACAGACTTAAGAACCAAAGTTCTGATATCGACTCAACAAATGAAGGATTTGTGTTTCGGTGTAGTTCTTCCAACTCTGTCTTTCCATCTTCCCGCAAATAATAGTTAATGTACAGTTTTTTTAACTTATAGAGCCTAGTTCATAACAACTTCCAGTTGATAAAATATAATCGATTATGCAAAATTTACTTACCTCATAATTCCTGATCTTTTATTTTTTTTTACCTTGTTTAAATCTGAGGAGAAATTATAAAATAAACAGTTTTTTTATTTTTTATGTTGGCTTACAGATTTGTGCCATATAATGTACCATATAAAATATTACCTACCATGGAAAAATATTGTGACGCGATTCGAAATTGAGATAAAGTGTATATATATCGTAGAATTTATTTTATAAAATTTATTACATTTTATTTAATAACGTTTTATTTTTTATAATTACTTTCTGTCAATAATAATGTTATTAAACATAAAATATCCATATTGCCGTGCAGAGAAAATACGGACCGGGGGGGAGAAAAAAATGGACCCGCCTTCCGTAATATTACAATAAATTCGGAACTACATTTAACTTGATTAAATTTGGGGAAAAAATGTATACTACAAATTTTCATTTGATAACCGGACCTTTCAAACGAGCCCGGGTCCGGGGGAATCACCCCCCTCTCATCGGGCCTGCATAGAAAAATTAAATATTCTATAATTTGTGTAACAATATTTTAGATAAAGACTGAAGTAAGAAGAATGAAGAAAATGGCATAAATTTCAAATCGGTAACTTAACGAGTAATTCAAATTAATACGAGCATTTGTAGCACTAAATATTACATACTATAGAGCGGAAGATATAATATACATCATTATTGCTATTAAAAATTTCAGTACCATTTATTCAAAGGAAGGATGTAGTTGGCTCTGTTCAGTATAGGTAATATTATTACGTGCTTTAATAACTGAAATTATTTAACCCGTTTTACTTTCAAAACGAGTCAAATAATTATTTACATTGCAAGTGGAAGACGGAAACAAATTGAAATTCCGCAAGCAGAGTTGCCCACGCACATGTGGTGGGGAAAGCAGGTGGCATCAGAAGGATGTGTTATACGATAAAAAAGAATAGCCTAGTTGCTTCGCTCTCGCTTGCTCTCATTGCCGACCCAAATGAAAAATTTTCTGACTCTGTATATGAAAAGTGTATAAAACTATTAATCATTAAATTTCATTTTACAATATACCACATATCAAGTAATATAAAAAAAACAACTATAGCTGTAGAGGTCGAAATTTAGTAGTGAAGATTTACAGATATACGAGATAAGCAATCTTTCTAAGAAGCCAAAGTCATCACATGCCTATAAAAAAATGTATTTCTTATGCTGCAACGATATATTCAAATGAGTGCAATAGTATTCTCAAGTTTTCAATAGGCCATTTTTAGTTTATTTTAATTGTTTATAATTTTTGTGTGTGTAATATAAGCGTGTTTCCATAGGATTTGTTATTGTTATTATTAACAGAAAGTATTATTATTTACATGCACCTAGTCAACATTGTCCAACAGTATCGCAAAAATATCAAAGAATAGTAGTTGAGAAATGTCATCCATTTGCAATAATGCATATAGGTTGACTATAAGAATGGGGATATAATATTTTCCCTAGAAAGAATGCCATTTCTGTTTCGAATAAGGTGGCACTAGAGCTCAAGTTGACAGTACAATGCAAACTTTTGCTTGCGTGTTATTCGTTATGTTAGTTTTCGAAGGAATTTAAATGTATTTTTCATTTTTTTTATTTATTACGAATATTGCTTTCCAAAGAAATGTAAAATACGTCAAAACATTTGAATCAAAAGAATGGTGACAAACTCAATTAATGTGAAGCTTTGAGTACATTCAGACAAATTAAAAATGAACGGCTGTTTTACACTGAGTTGTAATTATCCCTGCGTATAGATTGAGGTGGACCTCTCCATTTGCTATTTACTTGATTTTATTATCAGTCTGTAGCAAAATTTGTATAAAAATTCAATCTACAATCCGTAGATTTAACGTCCTATTTTATATTAAAATTTTAAATTTCTTTTAGAAATTTGAAATTTTTGTGATACTTTGTAGGTTAAATTAGTTTTAGAATTTGGAAGTCTCAAAATACGATAATTTGAATTTGAGAGTTAACGAAAGGTCATTTTTGTACAAGAAATTAAAACTTAAACTAATTAAGAAAAATGTAAAATATTTATAAATCTAGTGGTATACATGGCGTTATGGAATTAATATGCAGAGTTAGTGATAAAATATTATTGAATAATAATGTAGCTTCCAAACGATATTACTTAAAAACCTAGATCATGAAGATTTTGAAATGGTTTTCGTCATATCTATAATGTTGTACATAAGACACCGATTCCAAATGGGAAAAAGTCAAATCTGACTTTATGTTAATTATTTATTTACTTGATCCAATTTTATAACGAAATGTATACAAATATCACATTCCATTTTTATATGTATATATGTGCCTAATCTTAGCTTTACTTATGAATTTAAAGAGATGTTACATTACTTATTATACATTCTGTTGCAAAATCATGTAACAATATTAATACCTATTGTTGAAAATGTTATATTTGTATTGTATAATACCGATGTACTGAATTAAATGTGACACCAAGCCAAAATAAATGTTAACTTAATTCGTATACTTGCATTTCATTTTATTCCTATCTTCTAGAAGTTACAGAACAATCATTCTATTTTAAAACTGGTATAATACTAGATAACCCTAAACTTCGTTATAATTTTTGAGAGAAAGATAAATTCCAATTTCTTGACCCATACCACGCAGTACATTATCAGGGGTGGATGGGACAGGGGGCAAACGGACAAATGCCCGGTGGGTCTATGGCCGGGCAGAGCCGGACCGAGGTAAATGGGCGAATATAAAACCCGACGGCCAAAAAAATTTAATCGGTAGCTCTTTTCCCTCCTTAGTCCTCACTTAGAACGAAAAAAATCTCAGATGTGTTTTTCATACTGCTCTCTTAAAAACTCTTCCTCTAACATAAATGCTAAATATCATTTATAAAAAGTTATTAACCCAATAACCTAATTCTGCGTGTTCGTCCCAAATTCCCCAAAATAGATCGATATTGACAACAATGTTTCTAGAAAATATTATTTAGGTATTAAGCAAATCACATCATACACACTTTTCTATTTATTATGAAATTACCTACTTTCTGTATATTGTTGCTCTAAGCTGGGCTAATATACCAGTTAGGTAAATACTTTAAAACATTCATTATTGTAAAACCAATCAAAACAACTACTCTTCTGGCTAATACTGACGAAGCATTGAATTACATGATGAAAGCAAATAAATAAAAAATAATTAATTGTAAAAGAAAAATTCGTTTGACGAAACCTATTTTTCGAAGAAAATGTTTTTACAACTAGAATTTCTAACTTTTCATTTCAGTACAGTCGAATTGATTTAATTTAATTTTTTTCGGCGACACCATTTCACCTGAAATTTTATTGTTAATTCTTATGTATCAAGACCTCCTGATTACGAGAAAAATATTTGCGCCCAAGAATTCCGTGTGCGTCAAAAGTTATATGCACTTTTTGACGCGCTTTCACGGATTCTCAACTTATCTGCTTAATATATCTTGTACTAGTAATCGGATGGAAATTTTAAAAATGGCTTATTTGAAATAAAATTCTTAAAAAATATGGACCTGTCCGATATATATTGGTCAATTCGCCATCTTGAAAAAAATAGAAAACCCCAAGAATAGCCTGAAAAATCAAAATTGAATATCTTTTCTATAAGACGGAGTAATTTCACCATAGTTGGCAGAAATGAAACTCATTCATGGTTAAATATAATGCACTAAACCCGGACACCGTATGTCAAATAGAACGGTCAAAGATGGCGGACGAAGTAAAATTTTTAATTCTTCGTCAATTATTAAGGAGGCATTGTACGTCACTCTTTTCTCTTTTCGATTGTACGTTATTTTATGTACTTTTAGGGGATAGAGTTCATTTTTTTTTTCCAAAAAGAGTGCGTTTTTTTTATTTTCAAAAAAGTGCATTTTTAAAAATGTATTTTCTTTAATCCTTCTTTTTTACCCAATTTTGATCGAAACAAAATGAAATATGCCATAAAAAGTCTCGTATAACTTCAAAAATTTAATACGAAATGAAACTTCATTAAAGGAAAAGGAATAGGAAATTATTAAGCATACGCATGGTAATAATAATAATGATAATATATGATCAATAAACAGAACCAAGCAGTTAAGACTAGTGTAGTATTATTTTTGATGCGTATGCCGATGAACAGAATAGCACTAAGGATAACGAGCACATTCATCGTTTAGAAAAAAATGTTTGCGTAGGTATTTCAATCACAAGTGACATTATGAAATCATCGGTTAGTCAAAAAAAATTTCTAGCTAATAGTAAAAATAAGGATAGCTTTATAAAATTATTGCGCAAATAGTTAATAGATATATAGATTGACGTTAAAATATGTAGAGAACACGCCGATACTACAATCGATAAAACTGCTATTGATTTGGAAACCGAAGATAACCAAGTTATAATAGTTGGTGAAAAAATTGACCTTTTGGTTGGGCATGGAATCATCATAAAAAAATCTATTTTTACAAACCTAAAATTAATGAAATAATTGACAAACATTATGATGAAAATTTAATTGTCTGCAATTCCACCTACTGAAGAGGTAATAGAAAAATACATAAGCCAATGCAAGGAGTTTTCTATAAAAATATAGAAGACCTTGGCTTATCCGAAAGGCTGACCCCTTTGCCTTCTTAAGGTCAGCCGGGCTGAAGTCTGAGACCGAAGGATTCATAATGGCTTGCCAGAATTTTGTATTTAACACCCTCGTCTATCGTAGTCGTGTCATGGGTATAGAAGTCCCTGATGTCAGCTGCAGGGCGCCAGAGACTCTTATGCACTTGCTGTCGGCTTGTCCGACATATGCAGTCTCGGCCTATATCCAAAGGCACGACGGAGCATTACGAGTGCTTTATTACCATTTAAGGCACTCGTATGGGATAGACGAAACACCAGTGCTGCCTTACGCTCCGGGGGATATTGAGTCCGTTGTGGGAAATGAGAAGTGTCTAATTTATTGGAACTACTCTTTTCCCACCGTCAGGCATATACAAGACAACAAGCCTGACGTAGTCCTCCTGACGTAGTCCTCCTCGACCATCAACTCAAGACAATGTTTGTCGTGGAGTTCTCGGCTCCCGCGGAGAACAACATTGTCTTGAAGGAGAAGGAAAAACGGACAAAATGTCGAGATCTGCTCTTCGAACTCCGCAGACTGTATCCAGATCATACTGTTAAGATAGTGGTACTGATTATAGGTGGAACGAGACACACACTGCTTTCGGAACTTAAGATCATACCGGCATGCCGAAATTCCACAGAGGTCTTAGCCGGCAGAACGCAGAAGGCCGTCATTCTCGGTTCATTACGTCTGCTCAGGGCACACGATTCCCGGACCCAGTAGTCACTTACCCCACGGGTGTGGGGAGTGGCTGCCGGTACTACCAGCTCCCCTCTGTGAGGGTCGGAGCCACAGAGAAGGGTGACTGGGTTTTAACAAAAAAAAAACAAAAAAAAAATAATAATAATAATAAATAAACAGGAGAGGCTAACCGTTATCCATCTAGCCCTTGGAGAGTAGCGCCACCACTTACTCCATCTGGGGGTGCAAAACCGAACCGGCAGCCCTAGCGCACCCGGGAGGGGAAAGCGCTTTCCCCTCTGGTGTCGGTCGTGGGCTTGTTGGGCTAACCACCCAGAAGCCCGATACTCCGGTTCCAGTTGGCCGAAGACAGGGCCCCCACGATCGACCCCGTGCGGATAGGGGTCAAGGGCAAGGTGGTGGGGCCCAACAGGGAAGGACGCCCATTGATGACGACCGCTATAACCAAGGACGCTTTGAGTGGACAGATGAACCGAGAGACGACCTGATGCACTGTTATGAAAGCAGTGATCTCGGCCGAAAGGGGTACATCGCGCGAATGCATGCTCTGTGGTGTGAAAACCACCCAGAACATGACGCCTTCACACCTCAGAATCTGCGTAATTATGTATCCCACCTTCGTGCTAGAGGCTATGTCAGAGCCGCTCCTCAGCCAGTGAATGAGGTGGCCGAAGAGCTACCGAACGAACCGATTGAGGAAGCGGTTCCTGTCGTTCCACCAACACCAGAGATTCACAATACCAGACGGGGGTTGCACAACATAAACCCCCCCGGGCCATAAGATCTGGCCAGAATGGATGCAGAACTTCGTGCAACGCTACCAGAAGAGGCTGACATCTGGCACATAAATTGTGCCGTATAAGCTGCCGCTCAACGCTTGTCTCAGGTGGGGAGGCGAAATACTACCTCTCCACAGGAAAGAGTGGGACGGCACATAGAGAAGATGGAAGCTAAGATCCGGTCGGCGAGGCAACACGCATCCCGTATCCAATGTGTGATGGACTATATGGCAGCCAATTGGCCTTTCACCCACGGTGCGGTGAGTAGCTGCCAACTTAAGACACGTCCATCACACACTTAATGGGGCAGTGCTGCAAATCACCAAACAGCACTGCCTTGACGGAATACGGATGCTAGTGTCTTGTAAGAAGTCACTAGTGAGGCGGGACCGCCTCAGCATGTTGCAGAGAATCCACCGACTGCAGATCAGGTGGAAAACTTCTGGAAAACGTTGTACGAAGAGAAGCTTCCACTCAACAGAGACTCTGCAGCCCTGCAGCCACTTTGAAACCTTTTGCCAAAGGTTTCGGCAACCACACGAGGTGTGCCAACCAATAACCCCAGAAGAGGTTCAAAGAGCTCTTGAGGGCTCTAAGAAATTTGCTGCTCCAGGTTCCGACGGGATAAATAACTTTTGGTGGAAAAAGTTATCGGGTACCCACCACCATTTGGCCACAATTTTTAATGCCTCGCTAAATGGGAAGCAGCAAATTCCTTCTTGAGTTGTTGAGGGGCGGACAGTGCTGATCCCCAAGAACGGAGATTTGTCTAACTCAAAGAACTACTGCCCGATAACTTGTTTAAACGCATGTTACAAAGTGTTTACACGCATTTTGCACATGCGGGTGCTCCACGTAGTTGAACCGGTTTGCGAACGGACATATGAGCAACGAGGGTCGAAGAGAGCTGTCGCTGGCTAAATGTTAAATGCAAACGATATTCCTCTCTCAACAGAGCAACTTTGTCAGAAAAATTGTTCCTAAAAATGTCACTATTCAGTAATATTTTCCTTTAGATACTTACAAATTTAAAAGTTACCCATCTCCGCTTACTAGGGTTGATGAGAATATATGCTGAAATGATATTTCTCTATGAAGTTTGCAGATTGCGCTTTAATTCTGACTACGGTATTGTGTTCAGCTCGTGAAAATACGTCGGAAATTATATGCTCAGATATTATGTAGAGCAAAGTCAATTTCGGGCTATGATTCAGTCATTTTTGGGCCCGTTTTCATCCTAAATATGGATTTTACAAGATATTCGATGGTCGCGCATAAATTCTGACCTTGGATTCGGTTTCAGTGCCCCAAATTACGTATAGATATAGTGATCAGTTCAAGTAAACTTTTTATTTACTTGTTTGGGATTTTTCGGGCGTTTTTTAGGTGTTTTTTGAGGATATGTCAAAATTCCTCACTGATCGGCCAGTTCTGACCTAATATTCAGTTTTAGCGTCCCAAATTACGTATAGATATAGTGATCAGCTCATTTAAGCTTTTTATTTACTTGTTTGGGATTTTTCGGGCATTTTTTAGGTGTTTTTTGAGGTTATGTCAAAATTCCTAACTGATCAGCCAATTCTGACATCAGATTCGGTCTTAGCGTCACAAAATACGTATGGAAATGGTGGTCAGATCATTTAAGCTTTTTATTTACTTGTTTGAGATTTTTCGGACAGTCTTAGGGTGTTTTTTTGGGGTTAGGAAAAATGCAAGAGCCAATCCGGCAAAACGGACATCGGATTCGTGTTCAGCGGGTCGAAATGCATGGGAATACATGCCTTCTAGCACTCGACATTTTTTTTGTGTGTGTGCCTGTTAGAGATGGGCGCGTGAGTCGATTTTGACTCACGCTCACGCACGCTCACGACTTTAAACCTTTTGTTCACGCACACTCACGCACGACTGATATATGTTAAGGCAAACTCACGCACGCTCACGCACGGGATCTTTTGACTCACGCACACTCACGAAATCTTCCGTGATTTGGTACCTTAAATGTACACGCTTATGCCGTGACACGGTGAAATTCACGTCACGTGCCCATCTCTGGACCAGAGTGACCAGACCGGGCCAGGAGGGCTAGGCGACTGGCGAATGCAGTAGAGAGAGATTGCAATTACGCAGTTTGATTTGAATGTTGCGTCATTCATCCTGTCTCCTGTCCTTTTCCCTCCCTTCTCGCGCTTGTGTTCCGTCTTCCGTCTATCGCTTCGCTTCTTATTCTTGTCACGACACGACAGGTTGAGGTTTTAAAGCAGAGATGGGGCGTCGTGTCACGGCGTGAATATTATCTCACGCACGCTCACGCACGGGATCTTTTGACTCACGCACACTCACGAAATCTTCCGTGATTTGGTACCTTAAATGTACACGCTCACGCCGTGACACGGCGTGACACGGTTAAATTCACGTCACGTGCCCATCTCTAGTGCCTGTGTAATAATTCCAAGGCTTTGGAATATTGTGAATACCTTCGTTGGCTAATCGCCAAATACGCGTTTGGTAAACATTCCTTTTAATATGCTCGATAAGACAAGCTCTTGATGGTGGAATCGAAGAAAAATCAACTTTAGTGTTAATTGATAAAAACAAATCTTTGTCACCGCATTTCTGTCTAATGGCCATTCGGCGAAGGTCGTCTACGCTAGCGCATTTCTTTGATCCATATATGGCACACGTGAACTCTTCTAATGATGCGACTAATTTATCATCAATATCCAGCTGCTCCCAAAATCTTGAAATGTTCGGATATATTTGGTATATTTGGGAGAAAGTAACATTTTTAGGGGTTTTATCTTTCCTTTCCCTTAAAGGCGCTGACTGAGTCGGATCCAGTAAATTAATGAAGGCCCAGTAATGTTCTAATGTCTGATAGAGTTACCGTTTTCGAGATAAATGTCTGCGAATTATAATATTATCATTATTATTAATTTTTTTCAGTTTATTTGATTTTTTGTTATGTTAATAATATAAAGTTATATTATTCGCCAATAATTGTCACAGTTATTTCCTCTAAATGATTTACGGATATATGAATTTCCATATTTTTTTAAATTTTGGACTCATTTATCTGGAAAATGGTAATTCCTATCAAAATATTGTATAGGAACAAAATTATTGAAAATTTTATGCACTTTATTTCTTGTGCAGAAAGTTTTTCTCCATCTTTTTTAGTTTTTGTGTTAAATGACAAAAACTATATTTGCACCCGTTTTTTTTAACATATGACCGCCATTTTGAAAGTACAGCCAGTTTTTTGGGGGGGAATTGTCTAGAATTGTTCCTTAGGCCTTAAACTTTATGAAAATATTGTCCCCAAGGATCGGGGCGGGGTGCACCTACAGCTAGGGAGGGCTCCCCGACTATTAGCTATAAATAATAATATCCGAACCCTAGTCAAAACTTTCTTCGCTGTTATTGTCTCAACATACCCTAAATAAATAATTAGAAAATAATTAACTAATGCAATAAAATGCAACTCAACATGACTAACCTATGCACCATATAACGATAATAAATTTTCATATTCAGTTAAATTATTAATGTGCTGTGTTTAAGATGGGTCACAAGCAACAAAACACCTTCATAATAATAAATTAACAGATAAACAATTGCCGTCCTCTAAAAAGGGAATAACGTGTCGTTCCATGATGAATATTTATCTTAGAAATGAATAAAACAAAAGTGAAAATTAATTCGAGTTCGTTTTTGACTAAATATGCGATATCCGATACACACACGCTGGTAATCGATCTGACTGATTTACTCGGGTCTCTTTGATCAAGTACGGCCTCTATATGCCTAGTTTGATGTAGTAGGGGCCATCAATGAGTTATAGTACGAGCGCTGAGATTCATTTATTTATTTCAACTTTTATTTCGTATGTATGAGAATAACAATTTAATAACATAAAAATTAGTGATGACGCATCTGCGGATAGAGTTTTATTTTTAAAAATTAATCATCAAAATCAGTCCACGGGGAGCCGCTGGCGAAGACAGAAAAGAAAACGGCTTGTGTTTTAAATACAGAATGACCCATTTAAAAGCGGGGCTTTTTAAAATGTTTTATTTATTGTACGATTTAAATCAAATTTTGCTCAAATATAGAACGAATTAGGATCTAATTTTGACCAGAAAAACATTCGCCTCCTACAAATGCAAAACCACCTGCGGTATCAAAATATACGGAAAAAATAACAAAAAACCATATTAGGAATTTTTTTATAAGAAAATTTTGTTAAGTAATTAAACTTGTTCAGAATTGTCCAAAAACCTTAGTCCAAAATTTAACCAAAATTAAAAAATAATTATTTTTAAAAAACTGCAAATTACTTGACAACTACCTGACAGCTGCTGACAGCTGCTGACAGCTTGGGTTTAATTTAGAAAAAAATTATCATATCCACAGTTTTGTAAACAAAAAACCCAATAAAATGATATTTTCGTACTTAAATATTAAATATATATTAAATATTTTTTACTTTTGATTAAATTTTGGACTTAAGATTTTTGGACAATTCAGTTTCATTAACAAAATTTTCTTATAAAAAAATCCCTAATACGATTTTTTGATTTTTTTCACATATTTTGGTACCGCAGGTGGCTTTGCATTTGTAGGAGGTGAATGTTTTTTTAGTCATAATTAAATCCTAATGTGTTCTCTTCTTGAGTAAAATTTAATTCAATTCGCACAATAAATAAAAATTTTAGAGAGGTGCCCCGCTTTTAAATGTATATAACTTTCTTATTAGCACCAACAGCGAGAGATTTGTAAAATCTCATCTTTATTCCTAATTTAATAATAATAATAAATTGCCTTTATTTTCAGTATTATACGGGTGCCACGGGCTAGTGGCTTCCCCCTATATTTCCTTTATTTTTTAACTTATCCATTTGAAATTTGGGATGCATAAGCTACCTGTAAAAATAGATTTTTGGACATAAAAAACGGTATGAGACCATTTCCGGTTTACCCGGAAATGACCATAATTTTCGATTTTTAAACGGAACACCATATACTTAGGTATATTTTTACATATTTGGATTCAAGACAACATTGTGAGTATACCATGAGATTTTCGCGAATTTTTGAGTCGATGTTCAGTTTTTTAAGCATTTTAAGACATTCGTCTAGAGTACTTTGGAATACCAACATTTGTTCTACGGCAGGTAAAGTCCAAGGGAAGAATATAATTTTTCGTTTAATTTCATTGATAACTCTTTACGAAGCCTCCAAAATTAAAAAAATCACTTTTTTATCGAAAACTTTTTTTTCAAATGGGTAGGGTCCTAGTGTTTAATAAATTATGGAATTTTTTTCTGAATACATTGATATCCATTTCAAATCTATGCTATTTGTTTTTCTATTTTATTAAATTTATTGTTAAAAAATCGGCAGCTACTGGAAGCGGCTGGAACCTCCCCACACGGTGGATCCTTATCAGCTGTGTTTGGATATTACATCGGAAATCATAGCACTGAGCAAACAGATAAATTACACGTGACTTTGGAGCCATTTATTTCATGAAAAAATATCGAACGAACTGAAGTGGACTGCAAGCAATCTGTTAAAACATAACCTCTCATGTTTGTTTATGTTGTATGTTAATCAATTGCCGGATATTATAAGGGTCTTAACAGATAACGTTTCGAAGATTTTGTAGAACATATAGCGATAGCGAGGAAAAAACAACACAGAATTTAGCCCAAATGACACTCTAACCTCAACAAGTCAATAACATTATGGCCAATTCAAGCAGACTACGCATGCGTCAAATTAAAATCTTCCTGCTCGATCAAATAGGTCCGAGCAAATTGAGCTTCGTCCGAGGCCTTTATTTTGTAATGAAGCATTCTTTAAATTCCTGCTCCATTACTAAGATTCCGGATTTACACACGACACCAATGTGCACACGGCCCGCAAACCTGCCCATCTCCCGTCTAGAGGCATGGATTTGCACACGACACTAAACTATACGCAGTTCTACGTCACCAGTAAGCGAGGATTCTCGGATATAAAAGCCCGACCGCAAATCAATATAATTCAGAGTGGATAATTCTGCCAATCTGTCTACAGCGTGCTGAGCTGGACATATTGCAGTTTTGTGCATCTCCCGACGCAAACACGACGGAACGAATGCAATCTGACCCTGGGTATCCTACAGCGTGTTGAACTGGGACCCCTCGAGTCGTTAGTCATTCCCCGGCGCCGTTTCGCCGCCAAAGCCAGAGACGTCGCATCGCAACCGTTACACTCTCTCTCTCTCTCTCAGATAATAGAAAATGTTGTCTTAAGAACCGTAAAAGATACGGACATATAACCTGTACCTGTATGTTATGTAACACTGCCACACATTACCTGTTTGAAAAAGTAAATAAATTGTTTATATTTTTATTGGGCTGTCTTATTAACTAATCTGGACCCTGATTAATCTCCGAACCAGCTACCCGACAAGAAACCGTTACAATTTTGTAATATTCGAACGTTTCAGATTTAGCTCAGTTAGTTCGATTTGCATTAAATGAACGATTGTGACGCATCCCATCAATCAAACTTAATATCCGAACACGGCTATAAACAATTATTACCTTTAAAAAAACCAACTAAAATAAGTTTTGACATTGTCAAAAATATTTGGGTTGGTAACCTTTACGAATGTTGATTTTTAGGTTATGAAATATATTTAGGGACATACCATCTGCATCATGTTTAAGTTTTTCAAGTTTATTCTCATTTTTAATGTTTGTATACGCATTTTTAGCTTGGAGCCACAGTGGCTCCAAACAAATATTTAGAAATTCAAATAAGTTGATTAATAAAAATAGACTGCTAATTACAGATTAGATTTCCAACCTACAAAAAGTGTCCTATTTTATTAGGACAAAGTATTTAGAACTTCATAAACATTATACACTGTACTAGATTTTAGTTGAAAGTATGAGAACCAAGCAGAAATTTTAATAATAGCTACGTAATATTCTTAAATCTTAAGAAATATATATTTTTGAGGTTAGCTGTGACGTCACGTACCATAACCTATGAATCAACATTCACAAAGGTTACCAATCCAAATATTTTTGGCAGATGGCAAAATACATTTTCTCCTAACAATAATGCCAATAATATTTCTTGGATGTTGTCATGTGTGCACATATAACGAATCCTTTTTAATTTTTTTAATGGAAATCAAATCAAAAGGGTACAAGTGTGATATATCGTTGAAATTGGAATTTTTACTGCTTCCAATGGTTCGATTACTAATTTTAAGTAATCATAAAATAAACAACTTGTGCCAAAACGGCACTAAACGTAATCGGATCTCAACCAAAACCTTTTCAGATCTTCTGGAGCACTAAAGATACCCTCATGCAAAGTTTCATCCAAATCTGTTCAGTAGCTTCGCCTCTATCGTGCTAACATACAAACACACACACACACACACACATAACACACAGACATTTTTCAAAAACCACTTTTTTGGGTTTCTGGGACCTCAAAACGTAAAGATATGATATTATCTCAATTTTCGATTTTGGACTAATTGTAGTAACCTCCCACAATTTTATTGTGGGGAGGTTAATAAAAAATCACTTTCAAAATAATTTTTATTAATCCTTATATTTTGTACTAGTACTTATACCTATTAAGAAACAAAGGAGAGAACCAAAAGGCTATTATTCACAAGAAGGTAGTTATTCACATTTCATTGCAAAAAAAAAGTGGTCTGTCCGAAGGACTAGACCAGTGTATCCTTATGTATTTGGACACGCTGAAACCGAATCCGAAGTCATAATTGATTGGCTCGTTTTTCACCCCCCAACCCCAAAAATCACCTCCAAGACAAAAAAAGAGTGGTCTGTCCAGCACTTTTTTTTGTGGGCTGCATATGATTTTTGCAAAGGCAACTACGTTAAAGTTAAGAAAAATTATATTGAGATGATTTTAAGTGATTTTTTATTTTTAAATAAATTCAATAAAATAGAAAAACAAAAATAGCATGGATCAGAGCTGGGCAGAGTACCGCACTAAAGTACTCATGAGTACTTCAAAACGAGTACCTTTAAAAAGTACTCGTGAAAACTTGAGTACGAGTACTTGTTTTTGAAGTACTCTAAAAAATGTGTACTTTTTCAAAATTTGGAGAGTACTCTTCTAAAAATGAGTAACGAGTACGAGTACTTCGAAAGATACAAATTGAAATAGGTAATAGACAAAAAATTAGAATACCACTTACACCATTATCAGTAAATAATAATAATAATAAAAGATCTTTATTGGTCATACATGTAAACAATACAAATATAACCAAAAGGCCATTGACCGAGGTCCTTCAGCCTGTCTATAACATCATTTAAAATTTATTGCAAAAATTAAATATAGGAATATACAAATAGGAGAATATCAAAAAGAAAGTGTTTAACTAGCTACTTGTAAGGAAGTCAAAATTTCTTGAATACTTCTCTCGGAAAAACGACACCTTGGCCTCTGAACTGTTCGTGATCTCAGGAGACGATTTATAATTTCTAAATTTTGACGACTTCGTGCGAATCTCTGGGAAAGCATATTTAGTCTCTCCTGGATAGGATTGACTTTCAATTTGGTATAAAGATAATTATTAGAAGGCTTGTGGAGTGGATTCCTCGGATGGCGCATATTTGTAATTAGTCTGAAAGCGGAGGGTTCAGCAACTTGGATGTTTTTTGTAATTGATTTACGGCAGTTCAGGTATAAAGTGTGTCCATAATATAAAAGAGGCCGGCAAATGGATTTGTATATTTTGGTTGCATTTTTAATTAATTGATAACTAAAAAATCAGCAACTCCATAATGAGTGAAATGATTTTTCCAGCTTTTTATTATGACGTCTTTATACTTTTCAACTTCAGTCACACAATTAGATCATATAAAAATGTCTGCCACCAGGTCCCTAGCTATAACGTGATACATGAATCACCACAACTTTTTGTTTTTTTTTCGTCAGTTCTTATTTTAAAAATCCGCATTTTTTATTACAAATCTGAAGAACTACGAAAGTTAACAAAGCCTAAAGCACTAATTTACCACTCCGTGATGTTTCACACTTCAAACGCTCACTTCTCGTCTGACTGGCACTGACTGCCCTACACATTTGTATGGAAAAAGACAAGCTGAAACTTACCTGTGTTGCACGTCGGTACTCGTACTCGTTACTCATCAGTTGTGGCCGCCAAAAGTACTCGAGTACCTAATAATGTAAAGTACTTGAAAATTTCGAGTACAGAGTCCCATCCAAATAAAAGTACTCGAGAGTACTTGTTACTGAGTACTTTGGGTACTCAGTACAGTTACGAGTACAATTTACTCTAGTACTGCCTAGCTCTGGTATGGATTTGAAAGGATATCAATGTATTCAGAAAAAAATCTGTAATTTATTGAACACTAGGAGCCACCACCTTCTCATTTGAAAAAAAATGTTTTCAATAAAAAGTGATTTATTCAATTTTGGAGACTTCGTAAATAGTTATTAATGAAATTAAACAAAAAATAATACTTTTCCCTTAGACTTTACCTGCCGTTGAACAAAATTTTGGTATTCCAAAGCATTCTAGACGAATGTTTTCAAATGCTTAAAAAAACTGAACATCTACCCAAAAATTCGCGAAAATCTCATGGTATACTCAGAATGTTGTTTTGAATCTAAATGTGCAAAAATATACAGGGTATTCGGTTTAAAAATCAAAAGTTGTGGTCATTTCCGGGTAAACCGGAAATGGTCTAATACCGTTTTTATGTTCGAAAATCCATTTTACAGGTAGTTTATGCACCCCAAATTTCAAATGGATAAGTTAAAAAATAAAGGAAATATAGGGGGGAGCCATTAGCCTGTGGCACCCGGTATATTATACAATACCTAGCGCGAATTCTAGCCGAAGCTACTCTAATTTGGGGGTGTTGTATCTGAGCTATTTCCATTCTTAAGTCTAATTCTACTCAATGATATAATCAGCAAATTCCATTGATTTTCTCATCGATTGCATGACTTGATAATATTACGCTCCATTAAAGAAAACAGTGATAGTTTTGGAAAAAGTCAAAATATTTTTTTATGGTGGTCTACTTTACAATGGTTCCTTAGAGGTTAGATCCATTTCACGTGATTATGGTTATTCAATTTTTATTGTTAATAATTTTTTAATTAAACAAAAAGATACATATTTCACTATCTCTTATGATTCCTTGGCATTTCAAAATTGTAAGAGATGGACCAGGTGTCTGTAAAATTATCTTAAAACAATGGGGCGTTTTAACTACTCACACGGTCATCTATTTCATTAATTATTGCAACTTACCTTATACCTTATACAGGGTGTCCCACTTAAAACTCCCGGTGCCATTTTCTCGATAAATAAAAGAGATATTTGAATTATGTGAAAGATGTTCACTAGAATATATATATGATATCAGTTTTGAGTAAAAACCATCATTTTATAAATTGAGGTATAGATGGCGTTGCAAAGCAAAGTAATTATTTGATCCTAGGAACATTGGAATGAGGTGCAAGTGATCAGACATTACATTCTGAGCAACATTTATGATACGAACAATTTTCGAAAAATCGCTGGATCTCGAGATGATATTTGAACTTCAATATAATTTTTTTAAATATAAAAATTTTCGTAATTTTTTTAAAACACACTTTAGACGATAAATCCTTAGGGAAATTTTTTTATAGTGAATCAGGCTGATTTAAATGATAATGAAACATTTATTCCAAAACACAGAGTAACTTTCTTTTTTCAAGTAAAACAAAGGTGGCGCTGCAACTGCTATATGGAAATTAAAGATTTTGAAATTTCTGTTTATTGTGTATTGTCTAAATTTTTACATCATATTTATGTTGTATATTCGACTAAATTTTAGAAATTTTATTTTTAAATTTTTATTTTTAAATTTTTTTAGTAAATTGTAGACATGTGAAAAAAAATGCCATTTTTGTTACTTGAAAAATTACATGTAAGTTCAAGTATCTCGAAAACCAGTGATTTTTCAAAAATTGTTCATATTAAAAAAATTGCTTAGAATATAATTCTCCATGTCATACACCTCATTTTATCCTTCCTAGGATCGAACAATTTCTTTGCATCGCAACGTCATCTATACCCCAATGTGTAAAATAACCATTTTTCTACGAACTTCAAAATGACTGCAGAAAATATCACTTTGCCGCACGCCGTGCGGCAAAGAATTTGCCACATACCTTGATTACTTCTTCACACACCGAAATAAAATAGTGTGTTTACCTTAAAGAATTTTATATTACTTACTGGTAATAACAATTATATTCTATAAATGTACATTAATTACACATAAATTGCAATTACAAAGCCAAATTTTCTAACTTCAGAATGACTGCGGGAAATGTCACTTTAAATAAAATCTGACAGGCAGCAAATTTAAAATTTTGGAAAGACTTTAAAAAAGGGAAATAACTTCACAACCGTAGAAAAAATAGTATGTAACACACATGTGGCAAGCTTTATTGCAAAACTCATATGATAGGAACACTCGCTGCGCTCGTGTTCCTACTTTCATTCTTCGTTTTGCAATGAAGTCCTTGCCACATTTGTATTACAATCTACTATTTTACTCAAAACTGAAGTCATTTATATATTCTACTGGATACCTTCTACAGAATTCAAATATCGCTTTGAGTTATCGAGAAAATGGCGCCGGGAGTTTTAAGTGGGACACCCAGTATAATTTTAATTCATTTTCAAAGTTTATTTAAAGTAAGTACTGCAGTCGTTTTATATGGTAAGAATAAAAATTTATTAAAATAATTTCATAAAGTTAATATTAATGTTTATAAATATACAGCATAATATAAATATTGTAATTACTATTAAGACAGATTCAATTTCCCACTGGTAACCTCACTTTGCATGGGTCTGCAACAAAAAAGACATTAAATTAATTATTAATGTTAACAAACCTTGATTCAAATTTTGGTTAGTTATGTTGCAAAATACTATTCAGTAAAACATTAAACGAAAATGTCTGACCTATGCCGGTGCACTACTCGTATGTCGCACCAGAATTAAATGAAATACTTTTTTATTTTGTCTGGGTTTTAGGAACCTCTTTTATCGATTAACTATAAACTAAGGTGTACCTATACACAGAATGTCCCATCAGTGGACGATCAAACGAGGTGAGGTGATAGGGGAGATCATTTCCAATCAAAATAACCATATATGTGCAGGGCCGGGTTGGCGCGCCCCTAGGCTAATCATGTATTTGCGCCCTCTTATTCATAATGGAAAAATTGATGATTAAGAGGGGACAGAAACCTGAAAAAAACATTTTTTCTCCAGATTCAAAATTGACGAACGGAGAAGGGAGAAATATAAAAAAAAATCGTCCCGGTTTCAAAATTGATGAGCGAGGGGGTAGAAATCTAAAAAATACATTATTAACCAAAATTGATGAGCAGAGAGAAGGAAATGGAAAAAAAATGGGGACAAAATATATTTTATTAATAAGCAGAGAGCGCAAAGAGCTCGCGCGCCCCTTCACGCATTGTCACCCCTAGGCTATAGCCTAGTTAGCCTTATGGATATTCCGGATCTGTATATGTGCTTATCCAATTGTTGGTGGTTCAAAAGTTCTTTCAAATTTTGTGTTTTTTCCTGAAACCGCCTAGTGCGTCCGCTAAAAAATTAATAAAAAAATAGGTTGTTGAAATTTAGTAAATTTTTAAGTGACCCCGGCAGAAGAAAATGTACTACAGAAAGGTGACCAACTATCAGAAAAAATTGTCCATTTAATGCAGATTCCAACACGGTAACACATATTATATTTAAAACAGATTTTTTTATCAATTTTTTTACAATTAAGTCGCGTTTTTTTATACTAATAAAATTTCGAGAGTTAAGATAATTGGTAACATCGGCGCGGTAGCTCAATCGGTTAAGGCGTATTGAGTGGCGAATATGCTGATCGATTGAGACTGTGTGATCGAGAAATTAGAGATACAGTGTTAGTTTTACATCCACTGCATCCAAATCAACACGCTTACATCCCAGGGAAATCAACAGAATCGGCACTTCACTCCGTGGTATCTCGTATCGAGAGATCGGCGGATATGAAAATGTCTACCCTGGGAGCGTTTATTGATATCGAAGGTGCTTTTGATAAAACAACTTTCGAGAGTATAGGGATAGCCCTCCAAACGCACGGTGTTCCCAACACACTTAGTGAATGGATAACAAACATGCTCAAATGGAGAGCCATCCGAATAAATGTGGGGAACATAGAGACTAGAGGCATGGTCAATAGAGGCTGTCCACAGGGTGGCGTCCTATCACCCCTACTATGGGTTATGGTAGCCGACAGCCTCGTACACCGCCTCAATAACTCTGGTTTCTTCACAATAGATTATGCAGATGACATTACCATCTTGCTAAATGGAAACTTTGAGGTCTTGCTATGTGAACTTATGCAAACAGCCCTCAAGTTGGTCGATAATTGGTGCACAGAACACTTTCTCTCAGTTAACCCCCAGAAAACTGAGCTAGTACTATTCCCCAAGAAAAGGAAACTACCAAATATGAAAATGCCCAAATTATCGGGCAGTCAACTCCACTTAGCGAGTGAGGTCAAGTACCTGGGGGTCATACTTGATCGCACTCTGAATTGGAAGAGACATGTGGAAGTTAAGATAAACAAGGCATGTGCGGCATTCTGGCAGTGTCGCAGGGCGGTCGGTAGGTCTTGGGGTTTCTCACCCAGAATCTCCCTCTGGCTGGACACTGCTGTGATAAGACCCATGCTTTGTTACGCAGCCATAGTCTGGTGGTCCAGAGTAAGGCAAAAAATATACTCTGCATCCCCCCCCCCCCTCTAAATCTGTACATAGAGGAGGTGGCGTTGAGGACTGCTCTGAGATTGCAATCTGTAGGCCAATGGTATATTAAGGGCACGGCTACGAGACATGCCCGCATCCTAAAGGAGGCTACAAAACAAATTCCTCTTCTGGGAATGGGAACTGACCGTATCCCCCCTATATATAACTTCAGCAAGAACTTTGAGGTGAGTTTGAAAGTGTCCGGTAATGACGAGCCGGACATATCAATCTACACCGATGGTTCAAAAATGGACTGTGTATCAGGAGCTGGGGTTTATTCAGAAGACCTAGATCTACATTCGATAATACCGCTAGGCACACATGCCACTGTCTTCCAGGCGGAACTAGTAGGGATCCTGCAAGCGGTAATAGAAACCACGAAGGCAAACGTCAGTGGTAAAACGGTGCGCATATCAACGGACAGCAGAGCAGCCCTGCTTGCTCTAAACAATTGTAGGACAGGCTAGGGGCTGGTTCTGGAAATTAGAAAGGCCCTGGATGTGCTCGCACAAAACAATAGTGTCCAGCTCCGTTGGGTGAAAGCACATGACGGAATTCAGGGTAACGAAGAAGTGGACGCTTTAGCCCGCAAGGAATCTGAGAGCGCCCTGCATAGTCCAGAACCTGCAATAGCGCTCTCAGATTCAGTCCACAGTTCCCTGATAAAGAACTATACACTCAAACGCCATGCGGACTGTTGGAGTGGTCTGAGCAGCTGCAGACATAGCAGAATGGCTTTGGCCACACCCAGTCGTAAGCTAGGCAAACACTGTCTCCAGATGTCCAGGAGTAATCTGCGCATTTATGTAGGATTGCTCACAGGACATTGCAGACTAAACAAATAAACAAACACCTCCATACACTGGAAGTTGTAGACAACCCCAAGTGTAGGGGGTGTAACCTGGATGAAGAGACCGCCGAGCATGTGCTCTGTCACTGCTCTGCTCTCTCAACGAAAAGAGGATCCATACTGGGGGACTTCTGGCCCAGTATGGCCAGTATAGGTGGCGTCTCACCTGGTCTTCTCCTCAAATACATCACAAGTGTTGGTTGGCTTGAGGAATGAGAGGCTCGTTGGACATGCCACCACTTACGGGGGCAGCACAATGGGCCCGCTTATGAGGCCTGAATGCACGTGAGCGTAAGGTCACCCCTCGCCAAACAATCCAGATCCAGATGCTGATCGATTGCCTACCGCGCTCTGTTTTCGACCCCCAGCTCCGGTATTGACAACACCGGTGGGTGTGGATGTATGTCTGCGTTTTTCCAAATCTGTAACCCCCGGCCGCACAGCCTTGGCTATTGATTTGGGGGTTGTCCACTATCTGTGGTGTGTTTATGTTTATGGTTTATCAGATATAAAACAAAATTAGTGGAATAAAGGTTTTTATTATTTTTCAATTATTATTATAACTATTTAAAATCTACCATGTGCATTAACCCATAATCGGCATCGTCTTATGATATTTCTTTTACTTAATTAAATTTCCCGTTCATTATTATTAAGTACATTGATCGCTTCTCTTATTACTCCCACGTCCAGTGGAAGTATAGTGATGCAAAAAAAACATTGAAAATTTTTATTGTTCAAATAGGCTTAGAATGTCATGAAACGTCGAGATTTTAAGTTTGAGTAAAAAAAAATTCTGTCTGTCGGTTTGTCGGTCGGTCTGTCTGTAACTTTTTTTTGTGCTCACGATTACTCTGGAACCGTTTAAGATATTGACTTGAAATTTGGTACACGTATGTATTTTAACCTGGAACTAGATTACATTTTGATCTTAATCCGTTGAAGAGTTGAAGGGTAAATAGGCGTAAATAGGTAAATCAAGCAAGTAAGATTCCATAAAATTGGTATTTAGTATATACAACGTGTCCTCCGATTGAGTTCGCTATAGGTGAAATGGACAAAAAATTTTCGATTTTTTTTTTCTTACTTGGAGATTCACCCCTGCTTATATAAAAAGTAATTTTGGGTGTACTTTTGTTTTTTAAAATCATTTAGGCCATGACAGTTAAGCAAAGACGAATTTCATGTTAGGTATAATACCTTTTCTGTAAAAGATACAGGAAAATGCCATTAAGGAAAGTTATTCAAATTAAAAAGTTATAGTCCTTTGCAAAATTTCAAGAACATACGCCTACTTTGATAATTTTGATTTTTTCAATATAAATTGCATTTTACGAAAAAAAAAAAATAGTATTCCAGTTTACTGAAGTGTTCGATCTAGTACATAATGGAGCAAACACTTTAGTAAACCGGCAACATTTTTTTTTTCGTGAAATGCAATTATATTAAAAAAATCAAAATCATCAAAGTAGGCGTATGTTCTTGAAATTTTGCAAAGGACTATAACTTTTTAATCTGAATAACTTTCCTTAATGACATTTTCCTGTATCTTTTACAGAAAAGGTACTTTAGCCAACATGAAATTCGTTTTTGCTTAACTGTCATGGCCCACATGATTTTAAAAGAACAAAAGTGCACCACCCAAAATTACTTTTTTGATAAGCAGGGGTGAACCTCCAAATATGAAAAAAAAATTCGAAAATTTTTTGTCCATTTCACTCTCGATTTCACCTATAGCGAACTCAATCGGAGGACACACTGTACATATAAGAGAAGCTAAGGTCTCAAAAAATTTTTCGCATTAGTCACCCACATGACCACCCTTACCTCGTTATTAAAGAGGGTGAAAAAAATAAAATTGTGATTTAGTGTGTATCCAAGAACTAAAAGTCTAAAAAATTGTTTTTACTTCATCCATCTCCACTCCCACTACCGATGTGGCATATCGTTTCATGGGTTTTTAGGGTAGATAATTTCAAATATTATATTATTAAAGTTCCATAAACAATTATTTCCACATACAAATTTTTTCGTTGATAGAGACTTGGATAGAAAGTCTGGATGTGGAAATAATGATACCTTGGGCAGCGGCTTTTTTTGCCGCATCTCTTGCTGGGTTTGGCTTTCTTGTGCGTAGACTATATCATTAAAATAACTCCATAGAAATAAGTCTAAAGGGCAGGTCAGGTGATTTCGGTAACTACTGGATGGTTTCTTTCAATCCAGCTATTTCGGTATTGTGAGTTCAGGTACCGTCTCACTACTAAGGTATAATGAAGAACAGCCCCATCACATTACAGCCACATTTCTCAACGTGTTTCTATACACGTTTTCAAGCAAGCCACCCAAAGCGTTTTGTAAAAAAATTATGTAAACTTCGCTATTGAGTCTTCTTGATAACTGAAAAATTTTGTTAAAAAATTGATGATTTTTCGTATCGCAACGCAAAATTTCTCGGTAAAATTGTACGCTTTTGTCATAGTCGGCGGGTAAAAATGCTTGCACATATTATATATGGTTTGAATGCAATTGGTTTCTTTTCAAAATGCGATGCATCGTGGACGTCGGAACGCCAAAGCGTCTTGACATACGAAAAACACTTGTAGACGAGTTCTGTCACGATTTCAATTATTTCATCTTTGTCAAGCCTAGGTCTTCCTCCTCTTTGCGAAATACCAGGGATTTTGCCTTCCATGTGCCACTGATGCATTTTGTAGTCGGGATGGCATTTTCTATCATTGTATCCTGTCTTTCAGCAGCTCGACCAAAAATAATACAAAAGTCACTCACAACGAAAAAATTTTGTATATGGAAATAATTATTTATGGAACGTTAATAATATAATATTTGAAATCCTCTACCCAAAAAACCCATAAAACGATACCCCACATCGATAGTGGGGTGGGGGTGGTGATAGGGGGTGGTAGTGAGGGTGGATGAAGTAAAACAATATTTTGAGGTTTCTGGTTCTGGTACACACACTAAATCATATTTTGTTTTTCATCCTCTTTAATAATGAGGTGGGGGTGGTAATGGGGGTGGCTAATGCCAAAAATTTTTTTTGAGACCTTAGCTTCTCTTGTATATACTAAATACCAATTTTGTGGACTCTTACCTGCTTGATTTACCTATTTATTTATTTATTTATTTATTTATTTATTATACGGCATAGCCATTTTACATTTTATAATTCAATAAATGAGAGTATAATTACATAAAAATAGTTTTGGAATAATACATAAAATAAGAAAAATAAAAAACATTTTTTACAAATACAAGAAAATTTAGCTAAACCATGTTTTACTTTTAATTACTTATACAATGTTTAACTTGGTTTTTGAATGAATATAGTGACGAGCCAAAGAGTTCTATATCTTTATGGAATGAGTTTGCTGTTCTGAGTAACCTGCTTATGGGCTCGTTTTGACCATAATTTGTAGGATGAAAAGGTATTTTAAAGAGTTCTGAATTTCTTGTTCTACGATCGTTCAAATTAAAGCTAATCAACTGAAGTATCTCTGGACAGTTCATATTACAATTAATTAATTTATGCAAACAGCATAAATCAAGTTGCACTCTTCTCCGCTCAAGTGATAGAAGGTTGAGTTAGCGTAAGATATCACTGTAGGAATATTCGCCTACTGGATGACCCATCATGAATGCACATTGTCCAAGGAATTTTGATTGAACATTCTCAATGGATTCTTTATCGACATTATATGCTGGATTCCATATCACACTGCCATATTCTAGTAGACTCCTTACCAGAAAACAGTAGAGCAATTTGTATATCTCAATAGAAAAAAAAAAGGTAGAGTCCCTATTGATGCAACCTAATACTTTCAGTGCTTGTGATATGATTTTTGATATGTGAGGTTTGAATGTCATCTTGTCTTGTCTTTTATAGAATTTACCCTGTTTAAGGTAAAATTATTGAGATGGTAGTCGAATATTACAGGATTATTGCCTCTCGTGAAAGAAATTTGACTACACTTAGCAGGGTTAAGTTTTAATAGATTGATATCATACCATCGAACTAAATTATCGATGTCACTTTGCAAAAGAGAGGCATCATAAGAGTTGTCAACGATTCTGAATAGCTTCAAATCGTCAGCAAACATTAAGTAATTACTATTAATGAGTACCTCGCTAATATCATTAACAAACAGGTTAAATAATAATGGACCGATATTCGATCCTTGAGGAACGCCAGAAGTAATTATAATAGAAGATGATATAGCTCCTGAGCATCTGACAAACTGAGTGCGGTTATTTATATAACCGCATTATATAATCCATTCAAGCATGCAACCTTCGACACCCAAAGCCCCTAGTTTGGGTATGAGTAACACGTGATCAACACGATCAAATGCCTTCGTGAAATCGGTGAAAATTTAATCCACTTGTGATTGATGTTCAAAAGCAGGATAAAATTTTCATAAGGAAGTAGATTAGTTGAGGTGCTCTTTTTACGCATAAAACCGTGCTGCTCATTGTTAATAATATGTGCAGTATCCCATGATATTTTTGTCGTGATCAAGCAATCAAGAAGCTTGGGTATCTCAGATTGGACGCAAATGGCTCGATAATTCTTGACGTCATCTCTTGGACCAGATTTGTGAATCGGTGTTAAAAAGCTATTTTTCCAGAACTCAGGGAAAATGCCGGTGTGCAGTGACAAGTTATAGATTTTATGTAGTGGTATCGCTAATGTAAATACACATTTTTTAAAACGAATAATGGAATGCCATCAGGCCCAAATGATAATTTATAGGGTGCTTGAAGAAGTCTATCAATTATTTCAGTTAAGGTGATTGTATAACAGGTAATGTCAACGTTCTGTAAGTGGCCGTAATTAGGAATTTGATTTACTTGCTCAATGCCATAAACTGAGGAGAAAAAAGATGCAAACAAATTAACAATATCATTAGTATTATCGTAGCGCATAACTGTAGGTAGATTATACTGATTTCTTTTGTTTTTGAAGTAGGTCCAGAAATATTTAGGGTTATTGTTTTCGGTTCTGGCTATATAGTTATTAAAACAAATATCTTTCAATCTAGAGCACTCTGCTTTTAAATGGCAAAAATTATGGTAGTGGTGAATATCACCAGTCGATTTAAACTGTTTAAACCAGCGGGGATAGCTAGATGTCTCAAATTTTTTGACGGGAATGAACATGTGAAGACCATCATAATATATGTTGTAAAATTGTTCCACTGCTGAGTTTACATCAGATTTATTAAGAGCCACTTCCCAATCAATATTAGCTATTTACCCCAAATTTACCCCAATTTACCTCAACCCCTCGACGGAACAAGATGAACATATAATCTAGTTCTATATCTCGTTAAAGTACATATGTGTACCAAATTTCAAGTCAATATCTCAAACGGTTCCAGAGTAAACGTGCGCACAAAAAAGTTACAGACAGACCGACAGACAGAAAAAATTTTTTTTCGCTCAAACTTAAAATATCGACGTTTCATGACATTCTAAGCCTATTTGAACAATAAAAATTTTTAAAAAATTTTTGTCGTTACTATACTTAATAATAATAATAAAGCTTTATTTTCATGAGACTCGCTTACACAAGTATAGAATACTTCCACTGGATGTGGAAGTAATAATTGATAACAAAATATCTGTTCTAAATAACCTTATGTGGTATATACGTGTTAGAGTCTGTATTAAATGGACACATTTTTCTGATAGTTGGTCAACTTTCTGTAGTTTTTTATCAGGGTCACTTAAAAATTAACTAAAATTTTTTGTAAACAAAAAGTACGCGCAAAACCATTTTTTTATTTGACAAAAATGAATGATTTTATGAAAATGCTTTTATTGGCTTTGCTTTTTATTTAAAACCCACTAAAAATAAAAAAGCAACTAAACAACTTACATATATTTTTTTTATTACTTTAGTTAACGCACTAGGCGGTTTCAAGGAAAAATACAAAAATTAAAATAACTTTTGAACCATCAACAATTGAATAGCTATACAAGGTGTTTCATTAATAATTGGACCTACACTAACTGGAGAATCCTTAATCCAAAATATTAAGATTTAACCTGAAACACTTGGATAAAATGTGCCTCCTTACTGAGATACAGGGTGTCAAAGTTCTCCCAATTTGGTAACGTAGCATTTTTTAAGCTAAGAAACAATAATTTATGTATTACATCACGCTATCCCGTGGAGGACGCCTCATGAGTTATACCTGATGATGAATATTTTTTTCTTTTTTTTTTACGAAACGTAGTGGCCCTTTTGACTAGAAAATCTCATGCAGAAGTCATTTCTACGTAAAAAAGGTACACTTGATAGAACTTGATAATTCCAACCGTTTTCGAGAAAATTCTTTGAAAACAAACCCAACTTGAAAAGGAAAAATTGTTTTTATTGAAAAGTGTGCTTTGGTGATGTCTTAGTTCTGTCATTTCATATAACTTCATTAGTTTGACATTTTGACAGAACTAAGACGTCACCAAAGCACATTTTTCAATAAATACAATTTTTTCTTTTCTAAATTGGGTTTGTTTTCAAAGAGTCTTTGAGATCTCTGCGGCAGTTTTCTCGAAAATGGTTGGAATTATCAAGTTGTATTAAGTATACCTTTTTTATGTAGAAATGACTCCTGCATGAGATTTTCTTGTCAAAAGTGCCACTACGTTTCGTAAAAAAAAAGAGAAAAAAATATTCATCACCAGATATAGCTCATGAGGCGCCCTCCACAGGATAGCGTGATGTAATACATAAATTATTGTTTCTTAGCTTAAAAAATGTTGCTTTCCCAAATTGGGGGAAGATCAGTCAAGAGGTAGTTGAGTTATTGCAAAAAAAAATTGCAACTCTGACACCCTGTATCTCAGTAAGGAGGCACATTTTATCTAAGCGTTTCAGGTTAAATCTTCATATTTTGGACTAAGGATTCTCCAGTTAGTGTATGTCCAATTATTAATGAAACACCCTGTATAATATGGTTATTCTGGAAATGACATCCCCATCACCTAAGTTCCTTTGATAGTCCGCTTATGGGACTTCCTGTATAGTGGGATTTGTGAAATAAAATTGTTTTCACACAACAGCCCACTGATAAACATTCCTTCTTGAAAATTTTTTTTAATAAATTAAATGCTTTGTTTAGATAGATATGGATTGGTTTCCCAGCAAAAGTGCAAAATGTTCTCAATACCATCGAGAACAGAGCGAATCTAATCAGATTATTTAAATACTGGAAGTGCACAAATATACTAGTAATTTAAAAACATAGTGTGACATCTGTCCCACCGAAGAGTAACTAATAGATCCAGGTCAAATAGTGACGCGCTGCTTTCTACCACAGCGAGCCACTAAATCTGCTTACTATAAATAGTAGTAATCATATTTATCGACAGTTTATCCTTGCTCCTGTGAATCACAGATTACCTCAAAAGAATTGTGTAGATTTATTTATTTTTACTACAATATATGTGGCTTAACTATTTTAGTTACCTCACATATATACAGATTTAAACAAATTAGCTTACTAGATTAGGATTTTTTAAACATAATGTTTTTGGGTTATTTGCGTCCCTATTGTTTACATTAAGTACATATGTAGATTGCGAAAATTAAGATCTATCAGTTCCATCTGTTTATGTGCCTGTCTATATGGCGTTTGTCGGTCTATCCGTTGGGGCTATATCTAAATAAAAAACTCTTTGACAGAGAAGGATAATATTTGATAGTAGGTGGTTGATGTTGATTGATTGACCAGTGTGCGATAGGCTTTGCTGCTACGTTCACACTGAGTTGGATTAGCGTCATGTTTGTTGTCAGCAGTGACATAGTACAGGGACGTGGGTTGGGCAGTGTAGGTGTTTGTGAAATGCGTTTCCTCATTGTGTCGTGATATGTAGCGTTTATGCTCCTCTTTTTTTGTGTTCCTGCTTCTACAGATTTTCTACTTTTTCTGAGTTTCCTGATGTCTCCGTTTCTGATTCTGGTAGAGCATATATCTGTAGGTATTAGTGAAATTCGCCGCCGCATTGCGATGTAATAGTGAGTGTTTATGCTCCTCTTTTTAAATCTCTGCTTCTACAAATCTTCTTCTTCTGTTCCTTCTGATTCTTCCATTTATGATTCTGGTAGAATATATAATATATAGTTGCGATTTCTTTTTGGCATTCATTTTTTCCCTCACTTTTCTTTCCCAGTATGCTTGGTCCTTTTCTAGTTTGCTCATGATCCTCTAGATTTTTGTTCTCCACGTGTAGCATAGTCTCGCTATTTTTAGTTTGTTGATGTTCAGTATTAGCACTTTCTTCAGTACCTACATGTGTTGGGTCCCTTCTTTGAACCTGCCCCAGTACTTCATTGCGAACATTTCTATCCTTTTCTGATGTACTTATCTAGTTGCTCGAGCAGGAATTATGCGTAGTATTTGTATCCTATGCTGCAAAGTGTTATTCTTCTGTAATCTTCTATACTCTGTGGCGAGTTGGTTTTAGGGAGGGGTATTTGTACGTTCGTGTTCCATTCCGTGGGCCGAGGTGTGGTTTCTATCCATACTCTAGTGATGGTTCTTAGAGTTTGCTCTTTTAGCCTTTCCGGTCCGTAGTGTATTAACTGTTTGTTCATTTTGTTTACTCAGGTGCGGTACTTCTAGCTGTGGCTATTATTTCCAGCAGTTGGTCCTTTGATGGTGGCTTGTCCAAGGGCCAGTGGTCCGTTTCTTTTATTAGTTATCTTCGTTCTTTCGTTGCATTCCTTTCTTCCTCCAGCTTCTTGGTCCAATGCTCAGGCCTGTAGCTAGAAAGTGCTTTCAGGGCGGGCAAACAATTTTTCAGGACGGGCCCGTAAAAAAGTCCGAAAAATTTTTTGATGAGCGGGGGGGAAATCCAAAAAAAACTTTTTTTTTGTAGGAAAATCCAAAAAAAACTTTTTAATCCGAAAAAATTAAAAAAATTTTACCCAATCTCTTTCAAAATATTAAAAAGACAGTTAAAATTGCCCCCATTACGATTACCGTAGGTCGGGCGAAACTTATTCCAGGACGGGCGCCGCCCGTCCTGCCCCCCCCCTAGCTACAGGCCTGCCAATGCTGCGGTGGTATGTTTCTTCTCTTATGGGTATTATTGTTTTTTCTATACTTTTTTCAGATATCTGAAGGTTTTGATTTAGTAGTTGTCCTGTTGGGAGTGTTTCTATGTTTTCAAAGAAAGCTCTACATTTTTTTCTCATCGTGATTTCTCTCTTTATTCTTTAAATGCTTCTTTTAGTTATTTATATATGTTCCTCGTCGGGTGTTGTGTTAACTTTTCCTACTTGTTATTTTTTGAAAACAGAGGAAACACTTTTCTTTGCTTTTTATCACTAATTTATTATAACTAATCGTTACTGCAGTTTCGACAACTCAGCGTGTCATTTTCATATGGTTGATTCACAAATACTGAATGATAGAGGGTTTTACAATAATTTATACCTAATAATTTAATATTATAATTTATATCTAGGGGCGAGCATAGAGGCGACTTCAATGTGAATATCAGTCGATATTCCGTTGAAGCAACGTCGAGCGCGGTTAGTATTAACTGGGGTCCCATCTTGGGAAATACAGCGTCCTCGTCCCACCTTATCAGTGTATACGCGGAAGTTACGTAATTTAAGACGAGGATTACGTAGTGGATATACCATCCTTCGGAGGGGATGTAAAGCAGGCGGTCCCTTGTCTATTAAATGTTAGGCAAGTAAAAGATCCCTACTCTACTTAAGGGAAGAGGTTCGGCAAAATTTCCAGGTTGGGGGTAGCCCGTCTTCTGGCGTCGGTGATAGGCCCTGGTAGCGGAAATAGGCCGACGTTAAATAGTTTAAAAAAAAAATTATATCCACTAGGAAAACAATAAAGAGATTATCTAAGAAAGATACAGTATTTTTTTTAATCTTTTTTATTTAACATCGGCCTATTTCCGCTACCAAGGCCTATCACTGAAGCCAGGAGACGAGCTACCCCCGAACCTGTAAATTTTGACGAACTTCTTCTCGTAAGAAAAGGATCTTTTACTTGCCGAACATTTAATAGACAAGGAACCGTCTGCTTTACATCCCCTCCGAAGGATGGTATATCACCTACGTAATCCTCGTCTTGAAATTACATAGCTTCCGCGTATACGCTGATATACAAGCCGCTAGAAGGTGGGACGAGATCGTTGTGTTTCTCAAGATGGATCGCGTACATCCAAGTACTAACTGCGCTGCACGTTGCTTCACTGGAGTGTCAAAATACAATTAGTCAAGACGCCTCTACGCTCGCCCCCAACAAAGGTACAGTAATACGATTTTTGTTATTGAAAACGGGGCTATAATAAAGTTCTACCTGATTATTGAGTAGGTGGTTATTCTGAACTAATTTAGATCTGTATATTTCAATAGACTCCAATAGATTTAATTTAATACTTTCTCCCAGCCTGTGTAATATATTGATATGTTCTAATTGTGGAAAAACGTGACCTGATTCTAAAGTGTGATTTGAAAAAGTTGAATCGTTAGTTCAGTCTAAAGGAGCGTTCGTGTTCATTGTACCTAACTTTAAATGGACGACCCATTTGTCCTATATAGAAGGCATCACAGTCTGGGAACTTTAACTTATAAATTCCAGATTTTTGCAAGTCATTAGTTGTATCTTTAGCATTATACAAAAGGTGTGAGAGTTTGGAGGTGGAGAAATTGGATGTTCATCTTTCAAAAATGTGCGCGTGGAAAATTTAAATACCTTTCAAATGAGCTAATATGCCGCCCATTGCAGTTTTAAAGTTTTAAGATAATGCCCACATTAGAGTTTTCGAAAACAAATTCATTATAACAAAATAATTCGTTCAATACGACTCAACCTCAGTTTTGTCCGAACTAAATAAGTAGGTATAAGTTTATAAGTTTATTTCAGCAGTAATTTAGAACCTGACCCTCTGCAACAAAAATATAAACACCTGAGTATATAGTAGTACGTACACTATCTCTTTTTAATATAACCTATAAATACTATTGTGGCATATCAATATCTTACAATTTTACTCTCCATTTTCTCTTTTTTTTTATATTTTGGTTACGCCCTAATATAATCCTATATTATAATAATAATATTTTAAGAAGTTCTATATAATTGCTTCGATTGTAAGCAGAGGTAATATTATATTAGTAATCTATAATTTCTAATGAAAGCATATTATAAATCTTTTGCCCTAAATATGTAAGCTCTTAGTTGAGTAACCATATTTATGTCGAAGTAACAGTTTTTTGCACATAATTTTTGTGGCACATAGAATATACAGTGTGTCCCGGGATAGATATAACAAGAGGTGTAATGGACCAAAAATTTTGGAATTTTGAATTGGTATTTGGGGCTTGAGTTCTGCTTGTTCTAAAACTAAAGTATATCAAAAATGACTTGATTTGAGCAATGTTGTAAAAATCACCACTAATAAAGTACCTTTATTTTTCAAAATATGAAAAATTCCACTAGAAAAGTTATTTAGAATGCAATTTTATACCTCTATACCTTTCAGGAATATAAAATTATTTTTTTGAAACTTCCTATTTTTTGCGAATTAAGAGTTGAATTCATATTTAAAGTTGTGTAGGAGCAAATGTTAATTATCTCAAAAAGTAGGCTATTGGTAAATAAAAAATTGAATATACGAGATGTAAGAAAGTATAATGTTAATCGAACTAATTGTAAAACAAGAAACAATTACTAACAGAAGATTAATGAGGTTTAAAAATTATAACAAGTAATAAATGTCAAAAACATAACATATTCAGAAACAAATTAATTATTGACCAATGCAAAACAATGTTTACAATTTTTCTATTATTCAACGTAGCTACCACTCACATCCACACACATTTCGATCCTTCGCCTGAAGTCCTTAAAACTGTTTCGAATATGAGCTAACGGTATCGAGTTTACGGCATTTGTAATTCTCTGCTTCAATACTGCTACATCGTTGGGGAGTGGTTCAGCGTAAACCAACTGCTTGAGGCGACCCCATAAAAATAAATCCAATATTGATAGGTCTGGGGATCTCGCCGGCCATTTGATCGGTTCATTCCTGGCAATCCAATTTTCTCCAAAATTTAAATTCAACCACCGATTAACCATTTCTGTGGAGTGGCCAGAGCAACCATCATGTTGAAAATGAACAAAAGGCATATCTCTTAAAATATTTAAATGTTCTTCAGAAAATCTTTCAAGAAGCTGTAAATAAGTGTGCTGGTTTAACCTTCCCTCAATGAAATAAAGTCCAATAACTCCAACGTGATAAGAAACGGCACACCACACTTTTTTATAATATTGTCTTCTACAATGAATTCTAAAATTTGGATTTTCAGAAGTGCAAAACCGACAATTCTGAAATGAAACAACACCATTGGTTCTGAATGTGGATTCATCTGAGAAAATTATGAAATGATGAAAAAATCTCTCTTCCATGATTTTTTCTCCAATGGTCAGACAAAAATCCAACCTACGGCCGTCATCTCCCTCTTCAAGCGTATGTTTATAATTTGTTTATATGTCCTAATTTTCTTTGCCTTGTAAATTTTTTGGAGTTCAGACTTGCTAATATTAATAAGAGCTGATCTCTCTCTTATTGGCATCCTAGGATTTTCTATAACAGAGGCATGAGCTATAATAGCCTCAACATTGTCTTCGTCATATGCTTTTATTTTTCTTTTCATGTTAAGAACACTACCAGTAGCCAGAAACTTTTTAATTATTCTCATAGCCTGAGTACGTGACAAAGCAGTGTCTGGAAATTTCAAATTAAATTGGCTTACCACTTCTCTTAGCGAGTTTTCACCGCCAATTCCGTAGAATTGCACAATATAAATTTTTTCACGCACTGTGAGTACCATTTTCACTTAATTTTTTATGCTTGGTTCGTTAATAATTTGAAACAGAAATTAAGGATAATATTGACTACGTTTGACAGATATGTCAATAATAAATGATAAATGTGTATCCACTGCTTTTCTCATAGTCTACTTTTAGCTTCTACATAACTTTAAATATTAATTCACAAAAAATAATTTCTATGCAGTTTTAATTGAATGGTTCAAAATAAAATACTAATTTATTGAAAAAATGGGAAGTTCCAAAAAAATAATTTTATATTCCTGAAATTTGGTATGAAGGTATAAAATTGCATTCTAAATAACTTTTCTTAGTGGAATTTTTTCATATTTTGAAAAATAAAGGTACTTTATTAGTGGTGATTTTTACAACATTGCTTATAAAACACCCTGTAGAACACCAAATCAAGTCATTTTTGGTATACTTTAGTTTTACAATAAGCAGGACTCAATCCCCAAATACCATTCCAAAATTCCAAAATGTTTGGTCCATTACACCTCTTGTTACATCTATCCTGGGACACACTGTATAAATATCTTATATTCATCACCTCAGTTATTTCAAAAAATATTTTACTGAGAAATGATTTTTTTATATTATTTTCAGCGATTTTCAATGCTGTAAAACAGCAAACACAAAAATTACGGCCCCTAAATGGACCATTGTAGCTACCAATGGCTTCTTTATGGTATAGGCGAGCCTTTTGTGACCCATAATAAATTATATGCAGGCGTACCATAACTTCATGTTCTTATGATTTGTCACATAATAACCAGAAATGGTCAATTATTGTGTAACCATAAAAAATGCTGTTTCAGTTTTACGTTGATGGTACTTTTATACTAATATGCAGGTTAATATAAAAGTACCGCATATAATTTTTTACCCAAAAGCCCAGCGAAGGTAATTCGGTAATTAAATGATTACGCATGCGCATGTAATATTAAAAATCTTTCAAGGGCGTCAAAGAGCAGCATCCGCCATTTGTTTTTTCGTCGTAAGCTTGGCCTGTGCTTTAAAATTTGTGTAAGCTAACTTTGTGGGTTGGACAGCTTGTTAAGTCTTTTAAGTACCTATTCTGTGTAACAAAGTATGTTGTGATCGTATAAGTTAGCTAAAGTTCTTCATACGCCAGTTCTCATCATGTCACTTTCAAATAAGTGATTTATATAAAAGTGTATAACAAATCCTTCATCTCAACATCAAGCTTAATATTAAGGAAAGGACGAAAGGTTTTTGTTTCTGTTGTCATATATATTTTACTAGCTGAGCCGAAATTCGACGGAATATGGATGTTTCAAAATGCATCCTAGAAATTATTCTTTGGAGGGACACCTTTGAACTTATTGCCAGCACTCACATTTTCTAGAAATACGCAGCCCTGTTTCAACCTAATAATCTCACCTTTTCCTACAGTATTTCATAAAATTAAAAAAAGTCTTCGTCAAATGTTGACGTGTTTAGTCCAGTTAATTATTTTATTCTTTTAGTGACCACCCTTTTTCACTAAAACTAAATTAGGTTTCTTCTTTAGCAATTGTGATAACTAGATGTCAAATATTATTATGTTCCGTAACATTTTTTCCTTAATTATTTTTTTTAAGCCTCTATAATTTTCGATCAAAATGTACTAGATTTTTTCCATAGCAATAAGCCTTAGTTACTTGCCGAATAATATTTTTCTCAGTCAAATATTGTTTTAGATATAGAGCCAAGAGACCAATCGACAGAAGAACTGAATGACTGAATTGAAATACCTAAATTTTCATAATCTAAATCTGAATTGTGAAAATTCTGAGTAATCTGAAATAGCGATTTTTTCACGATTATAGTACTTCTCTTCAGTAAGCGAGGAATATAAAGAATTTATACAATTATTTGCAATAATCTCCCTTCTCTATTTTGACACTTTCTATTCATTATCTTATTCCTTTCAGTGATCACTTTGTATATTTTTTTTAACCAAAATTGTATCAGATTTTCATCCTTATCAACCACATTCCAAATATAATTTTCCTGTCGTTTTATTTTTTTAAAATATGCAACCTGTATATTTTTACTTCCCTCGCATACCGAAGGGAAATATTGTAATCGTGAAAAAATCATCCTCCGAGATTTCTCCGGATTTTCACGTTTCAGATTACGTACCTTACTAAAATTAAGGCCATTTAATTCCGTCCGTGTGTCTGTTTGTCTGTCTGTTGGCACTCTATCTACAAAACTACTTGAAGGTGAAGGATAATATTTAGCAGGTAGTTGACGCTACTGCCAACGAAGAACTGGGTACGGTACAGTTACATTGAAGAATATACAGGGTGGGCCCCATAAAACTTATAATTAAGGGGAAAAAACGGAACACGGTATTATTTGACATGTAGTTAACACAACTGTCAAGAAAAATTTTTAAAAAATACAGGGTGGTCACTCAAAAAAAAATTAGAAATGTGGCGGTGCACGATAATATTTATCACGCAGTTAACACAACTGTGGAAGACAAAAAATATGAAAAAATATACCGGTTGGTCACTCAAAATATATTTTTCAATGTGGCGCATTACAATAATATTTCGCATGCAGTTAATACAACTCTCAAAGAATTTAAGTTTATTTAGATGAACGTTGTTTTCTGTATCATGAATATTTTAAATTAAAATTTATAAAGTAATAATTTCTGTTCCTAAGTACACTTATAAATTCAATTCAAAACGATAGCGGGCGCTGGCGCTGTACAAAAATAATCATATCTTTTACAAAAATAAAGCAATGATCAGTGCATGTAATTCTTTCTCTAAAAATAACTCCATTCTTTTCTGTAAATATCATATCTTAGTAGTTTGCATCTCTCTGCAATAGTTTTTAAAATGCATCGAAGATGAATACACTACGCTATTCTGGTACGCTTTGTTTAATTTGTTAACAATTTCGAGGATAATTGGATAGCACCTGAATCTAGAAAGAATAAGCCTTTCATTGGTTTGGAAATTATTAAGAAATGTTAAAAAAAATGGGCCTGTATATGTTATGGGAACATGAAATCAATCAATTTTCAGTCATTTAAAAATTATCGGAAAAAAATGAAAAGGTAGATTCCTGACTAAAATCTGCGTAAAGCGTGAATTTATAATTCATGCAAATGGATTTTTTTGGCCCATGTATTTCTTCCAGTGATTTCCATTTACATTCTGGAAAGAGTTTGTGTTTAATTTATGTCTAGATATCAGTATTACTTCTTTCCCTAATGTTACTTTCTTTCTAATTCTATCTTCCGCCCTGATCAAAGGCTCCATTAATTACAATGGTCGTAAAATGTATAATGTACCTAATCCATTCTTTAAAATAGTAATATAAGAAGGCGTTTAAATGTCTTCGTTTCTAAAGCCTATTTTGATTCAGAAGAATGCTATGATGATACATTTTAATGTAATGTTAGATTTTATTTATTTTTGATTTCTAAGTTGCTTTTTATTGTATTGTTTTTATGTTCTGTGTTATTTTTCATTCACTTGTTTATATACTTCTTGTTTCCTTTGTTTTGTCAATGCGAGATAATTTTCTTCTGAAGAATAAAGTATATTTTGATTTGATTTGGCTTCATTTTGCTCAACACTTTGGTATTTGTTAAAATGAATATATGGTTACAAGAGGAATATGATGGCGCCCAAAAATTTTTTTGCATATTTTTTATTACTAATGTATGTACTTTTCGCATAAATAATTTCTTTCATATAGAGCAATTTTTTATGATTTTGACAAAAACGTAATATTTATCGGTGCCACTCTGTATTTTCAAAACATAACGGGTAGACATGACCACCACAAACATGTGTGCCAAATTTTGAAAATTGGATGAATGGTTAAAATAATATGGCGGATTAAGTCAAAAATTAAAAAGTAATCTGTATATCAGTAAGAGGCTCCAAAGGGCAATTGGGAGTATTTTGGAATCAACTGAATGTCCTATATTTCCTAATAAGCTATGTGCAGGAACTTGGAAACACCCCGTATACCCATTGTACTTCTTCAAATGAGTATTTTTATTATTGAGCGTAATTTGGGGTTTTCTAAAATAAAACATACTATATGTTTTTATCGTTGCATGTTTTTTTTTAGTTACATAGATATTTGATGTGGATCGCCAATACAATATTTAATTATTAATAAAAACAAGGTTTTCCTTGTATTGGTATTTTTCCAAGCAAGGTTAAAATTAGAAAAAATGGGAACAACTTATATAATTGTAGGTATATTACATAAATTGCACCTAAACAATTTTTTAAATAAATTAGAATTATAATTTATACATATAATAAATCTGTAACCAGCACGGTAGCTCAGTCGGTTAAAGCGTATTGTTTAGCAAATATGTTGGCCGACTGCCTATCACGTTCTGGGTTTGAGCCCCAGCACCCAGGTACTTTTTTTTTTTATGGGGACGTAGGGGTAGCAAGCTACCCACAAGTGGTCCCCCTGACACCGGATCGCCACCCTGGTACCGCTTTCGCATTTCTTCGGGGTGGTGACTGTTTGCGCCCGGTTGGGCTCCGCCTTTTATGATCGCCTTTTCCCTACGTCCCCCATCCTCTGTGAGATTAGGGGTTCAGGGGCGATTTTCTTACACATTGTTTCTCTCGTCCTGCTCCATATGTCGTTTTTGTTTCATCGTCGCGATGATGTACGTGGACACCGCCGACCAAGCTTCTTCGCTTTCCAGCATGCGCGTGATAAGATTTTCTTCGTGTATACGCACTCCGAGCTTTCTCTCGAGCTCCCCTCTTTCCGCTTCCATTGCAGCACACTCAAAGATGGTGTGTTGTGCGTTATCCGGAGCTTGCCCACAATGAAGGCAAGCAGCGCTTTCCCTCTTTCCGAACCTGGCCAGGTATTCGTTGAAACAACCATGTCCGGTTAGCGCCTGGGTCAGGTGATACTCCATCTGGCCATGTTTCCGGCTGCACCATTTCTTTATGCTTGGAATGAGTCCATACGTCCATCGACCCGTCATGTCAGTATCCCATCTTTTCTGCCATTTAACAAAAAGTCTCTCCCGTGCCGCTCTCTTGGCTTCGGCCCTTCTTTGCTCATCGCAGACGTCATTACACTCTCGGTAGATCTCTTGTCTCTCTCTGATAAGGAGATCGATCGGCGGTGTACTTGCCAACACCAGCGCTGCACTCTCTGACACCGTCCTGTATGCCGAAATAACCCTGAGTGCACTACGTCGTTGCACGGTAGCTAACCTCCTTCTTACTGTTGCCCTTTCGACCGCGTCACCCCCAGACTTCCGCTCCATATAAGATCTTGGCGTGGACAACACTGTTCAGTAGCCTTCTTTTCATCTCACTGGGCCCACCGATGTTAGGCATCAGGCGCGCTATCGCTGCCGCTGATGTTGCTGCTTTCTCGGCTACAATTTTCGTATGCTCCTCATACCTCAAGCCTGCATCTAACTGCACCCCCAGATATTTTACAGATTTCTTCCACGGCACCATATCGCCATCCAGGGATAGAGTAGGGGTCGGGAAGAGCCTCTTATCTGTTATAAGTACCGCTTCTGTCTTGTGAAGCGCTAGTTCCAATCCGTTATCACGGAGCCACACACTGGCAAGGCGCATGCACTCGTTCATCTTAACCTCCAAGATTTGCGTTGTCCTCGCCGTCGTAACCATCGCCACGTCATCGGCGAACCCAATTATGCCACTTCCTTCTGGGAGAGTCAGATTTAGAAGACCGTCGTACGTCACATTCCACAAGAGTGGCCCTAGGACCGATCCCTGCGGTACTCCTGCCGTCACCTTGAATTTTTTAAGTCCTACCATCGTATTGTAGATAAGTATTCTGTCCAACAAGTAGTTACCTACCATTTTCAACAGATACCCCGGTGTCCTCCTCCCGGCCAAAGCCTCCATAATCCTGTCCCACCTAGCCGTGTTGAACGCATTGCGGATGTCCAGCGTTACTAGGGCGCAGAAACCTTTACTTCGCCACGGGACGTTTTTGATCGGATCCGCCGCGCTGACTACTTGCCTGATGGCATCAACCGTTAAGTGGCCTCTCCGAAATCCAAACTGCCTTGGTGACAGACCTCCATCTGCTTGAATATGTTTTTCAATCCTCTGAACGATAAGTCTCTCGAAAAGTTTTCCCAGCGTATCCAGCAGACAGATAGGCCGGTATGACGACGTCTCCTCAAGCGGCTTTTCCCCCTTTCTCAGCAAAATCAGCTTCTGCTTCTTCCATCTTTTTGGAAACACTCCCTCGCTGAGACAGGCATTGTAAGTCTCCAACAAAAGATTTGGCCATATATCTATGACTTCTGAGATGACCTCGTTTGGGATCTGATCAGGTCCTGGCGCCTTTCTATGCGTCAGTCGTTTTTTTGCTTCTTGTAGCTCCTCGACCGCAAACGGCTCTAGGATACTCTCCTCTTCCTCTTGCGACAGTCTTGGTCTTGTTTGGTGCACCGGAAAGAGGGCTGCTACTATCTTACCAACCCTTATCGGGCACGTCAGTCCTGGAGTCTGTTGCCCGCCCTTCAGCCTCTTGGTAACCAGCCTATACGGCAATCCCCAAGGATCTTCGTCCACTGAACGGCACAACTCCATACGGGAGCACCCAGGTACTGATAATGCCGGTAGGTGTGTATGTATGTATGCGTTTGTCCGGACAGCCTTGGCTTTGGATATAGGGATTGTTTACTATATGTGTTGTAGTGGTGTGTTTGTTGGCGTGTTTGTACATTGAAAATATTTGCCAAAAACTGATTTAGGACGTTGTAAGATGAGTAATAGGATACAATAAGATAGTTTTTGAACTTTTCGTCTGTTTGTCTCTTTGTTTGAACGCGCATCACGCAGAAACCACTGAACCAATTTTAATGGGGTTTTCACATGTACATTCATCTAAGCTTGGAGTAACATTTAGTTTTTATTTCATCGAAATCGGCCTACTCTAAGCCAAGTTTTATGAAAATCGGTTTAGTAGAACCGGAGATACAATAAGCGTATTTGCACGGCATAAAATTTCATGATTAAACTTCTGTAATAATTCAGAGAGTAATTCGGGAGTATTCTAAAACATTCCAGAAAATTTGTGAGCTTTCTGAAATATTTTAGAATAGTGATTCTATCTCAAACATCGTTTACAAAGAAACTTTTTAGTTAATTTCAAAATTCCACGCGAACGTAGTCGCGGGCACAATTAGATAGAATATTGTTTGTTGACTGAAAATTTAGATATATGGGGAATAGAGTTGGCGAGAGTGGGATGTATTAAAAATTAGAGGTTCTAAGTAGACTTAACGTATTCTAACCATATTTTTTCCCAATTTTTCCAGATATTTCGTTTTTGATTTAGGATAATATCATTATTTGTTGACACTGAGTAAATTTCGGAAACTTTAGTGACTTCCTTAGCTGCTTGATTTACAATTTCATTCCCTATTATTCCAACATGACCCTTTGTCCAAATAAATGTTGCTGATACCCGATTTTAACTTAGATTATTGACTATTTCCTTGATATTGCATATTATGAATTTCTTGTAATTTTTCAAACAGAAACTTGTTGATAGCTTGCAAAACATTTTGAATCGGAAATAATGATTACATCTCCCATATTCATTTCATTTGTCCAAACTAAGGCACGTTCCACAGCAAAGGCCTCAGCTGTGAAGATTGGCATGAATCGTTAAGGCAAATTTTATAAGTTTGGTTGGTGTTGGAACACAGAATGCGCAGCCTAATCGGCCATCTATTTTTGATCCGTCTGCATAAATCTCTATTTTTTTTATTATATATGCTTAAGATAGTTTTCTATTTATATACAAGATATGTACAATTACTTTACAAACTATATATGAAATTATTTTTTAATAAAGCCAATGAAAAAGACGGACCAAATTAATCAAATTTAGTTAAAGTAGTTAATTATTAAATAAATCCAAAAATATTATTAAAATATTCCAGTTTTTGCAAATTTTATAAAAAAATGTTCAATTTTTCATATAAAAATATATACATATATTTACCTTTATTAGTGCAGTTGAATTGATTTTTTTCGGCGACAAAATTGCACCTGAAATTTTATTGTTGATTTTTCTGTATTATGACCTGATTACGAGAAAAATATATTGCGCCCAAAAATTCCTTGTGCGTCAAAAGTTATATGCACTTTTTGAGGCGCTTTCACGGATTTTCAACTTATCTGCCTAATATATCTTGTACTAGTAATCGGATTGGAATTTTAAAAATACTGGCTTATGTGAAATAAAATTCTTAAAAAATATAGACCTCTCCGATATGTATTGGTCAATCCTCCATCTTCGAAAAAATAGAAAACACCAAAAATAGCAGAAAAAAATTATTGAATATCTTTTCTATAAGACGCAGTAATTTCACCAAAGTTGACAAAAATCAAACTCATTTAAGGTCAAATAGAACGATCAAATATGGCGGACGAAATAAAATTTGTAATTCTTCGTCAATTATCAAGGAGGCATTGTACGTCACTTTTTTTCTCGATTGTACGTTATAGTCTAGGTGCCCACGTACATAAATGCAATTTATACATATCCTCGTATAACTTCTTGTACGGCATAATTGTGCCTAGTCTATCACCTTTTTCCTTTGCGAAAATTTTCGTAAACGCAGCGTTCCTCCTCGGTATGAAAAAGACGATTTCCACGCGTCGGACTGGAAAATCGGCAAATATATTTTGTCGGACAATTTGAGAATTGGATTCTACATATATATTCTATATATTTCTACAAACTGTCCGACAAAAATTTTGGAATGTTAAGAGTGTCTATTACCCTAAACATAACATAACATAACTTTAAAACATTTATTGATAACCAGCTGATTTTTCAAGATTGCTTAATAAAAATTTGTAGAATTCAATTTTCGAATTGTCGGACAAAATATATTTGCCGATTTTTCCAGTCCGACGCGACGTGTGGAAATCGTCTTTTTCATGCCGAGGAGGAACGCCGCGTTTACGAAAATTCTCGCAGAGGAAAATAGTTATAGACAAGGCGCAATTATGCCGTACAAGAAGTTATACGAGGATATGTATAAATTGCATTTATGTACGCGGGCACCTAGACTATTATTTTATGTACTTTTAAAAGATAAAGTTCATTTTTTTTTATTTTCAAAAAAGTGAGTTTTTACAATTTTCAAAAATATATTTTCTTGGACCCACCTTTTTTTTCATCCAATTTTCACCGAAAGAAAATAAAATATACTGTATTAGCTTCATTACAGCCATATGCCATAATTTCACCGCATTCTTCATCGATAGCCGATTCGTCAAACATAGAATAGAACATTATATATTCAGTTTTCTACAGCCACACTGATTATTTTTACAGCTTTTCTTACATTTACAAAAAATATCTCTTAGTAAATTTGTAGGAAAAGCATTACTTACACTCATAACATTATGCATTAGGCCAGTCTCAGTTTTAAGCCACCCGAATTGTAATGGATCTTTATCAGAACCTAACCGTTTTTGGACTTGGAAATATACTCTTAAACAGTGCTTTTCTATTGCCTCTTCAGTAGGTGGAATTGCAGACAATTATATTTTCATCATAATGTTTGTCAATTATTTTATTCATCTTAGGTTTGTCAAAATAGATTGAATAGATGATTCCATGCTAGTTGAGTCGTTATAACCAATAAAAAAAAAACGTGATGTACAGTGCCTCCTTGATAAATAGAAACATTGAAGAATTAAAAATTTTATTTCGTCCACCATCTTTTACCATTCTATTTGACATACGGTGTCCGGGATTACTGCATTATCTTTGACCATAAATTAGTTTTGTTTTTGTCAACTTTGGTGAAATTACTCCTTCTTATAGAAAAGATATTTTTTCGGACATATTGGACAGGTCTATATATTTTAAGAATGTTATTTTAAATAAGCCAGTATTTTTAAAATTCCCATCCGATGATACATATTAGATAAATATTAAGGCAGATAAGTTGAAAATCCGTTAAAGCGCGTCAAAAAGTGCATATAGCTTTTGGCGCCCAAGGAATCTATGGGCGCAAATATTTTTTAGTAATCAAGATGTCATAATACATAAGAATCAACAATAAAGTTTCAGGTGGAATGCTGTCGCCGAATTAAATCAGTTCGACTGTACTATATGGAGTAGAAGTAGTAGTAAATTCGTCAAACGAGAAACAGAATACACAGCTGACTTTTTTCAGATATATCTTAAAGAAATAGTAGAATTTCAAGCAATCCTGTTTGCTTTGTATGTTTAAAGTGAAATGACATGGAACAATGAACAATGTAAATAACCCAAAAACATTGTCTCAAAATATATTGTTGTTAGAAAAAAAATGTGAATTGTATAGGCTTAAAGATAATGTTAATGTTTTTTTGTTGCTGGGGGATATAAATTGACCGAGAATAATTTTTTGAAGGTATATTATTTTAGTTGAAACATTATTTTCTGAAACAGTAAGTTTTCGCAAAAATGAATCATATGGAGTCGAAAGCTTATTTAATGTTCTTTGATTTGTTTTTTATTGCTGCCGTAAGGTGAAAATGAATCGAGATTTGTAGGAACGGGCGCTTTCATTATTCAAGAAACCCGATACTTTTGTATTTTATTCAAAAATGTTGGAGTATTCTACGTCAAAATTGCGATGTAGTTTTGCAAGTTTATTTGGTTTTCTTTAATTCGTTTTTTGCGAAAAACCGAATATATTGGGGTAGGTAATAATTCACACAGTTCTGAATATGGTAGTAACTGTTCGATGTCAAAATTTATAACAAATAAAATTACGAATTGAGATTAACAGCCGACGGATGGATTTAAATCTATATACTTAATTAAAATAAAAAAATCGAAAATTGAAACACGAACAAACCATGTTTAAAATTTGAAATGTAATAACTCAATATAATAGATAAATTAATTTCCAGGAAGGAAGTTACGCATAATGATACGAGTGTTGAATTATTCACAATATGAAAAAAATCCAATAAAAATATCACTTAATTACTAAACAAATTCATCAATAAAAGAAAAATTATGAAAAATAGTCTATCTTAGGTACTGAGAAATCAACAAAAATAAGATCGAGCACCATTATGTTTTTTTTGAATGCATGTCTATTATTAATGTGTAAGTAAATGTAAGAAGATTAGATCAGAAAAAAATATAGGAAAATGTGCAATGAACATTTTTTATAAATATACTGTTACTTCAGTAAAACAGAATTAAATTTGCACCAAACCCGGAACAAATTTTTAACAAGCTAATTTCTTCGGGATTTTATTCTATGGTTAACCAGGAGTCTCTGACTGAAAATCCCAAAAAATCGGCTGTGTAGAAATAAAGAAAAAATGCTCCGCCAAGTTGAAATTAGGCAGTTATTTCCTTTAATCGGTAATAGCCCACACAGACTTTAGGAAAAAAGTAAAGAGGCAACATTTTGAGAGAAAGAGCTAAGCTTCAATATGGTATAAATCGGTTAAATATTAACAAAGTTATGATTGTCAGAATAACAGATTCTTTTCAAAAAAGGGTATTCTTTTGTATTTTAACACCGTAAGAATGTAACAATAGTCAACAAAAACTTTTGTTGGTAATACTAATTGAACATGGTTTATTTAAATATGAAATAAATCATATACCAGTTAGTTTATTGACGATAGTTCGTTTCGAAAAACAACAAAATCATCTCTTTTTTTCTTATTTTGATAAAAAACTTACACCAAGTCCAACTTTGCCTGAAAATGCTAAGCAATTGATTGGAAAAGTTGTGTGGCAAAGCCCGGCTCAATGTAAATATATTGTTCAGTGTGTTTCATTTGTTATCAAAGGAGAGCTAAAAGAAATAAATTAATATTGACCCACAAAAAAGTAGTAGAGATATCTCAAAACGAATTTTTAGCATCAGCGTCAAATAAATATCACTTAATTAAACTTCTAACATCAAATTTCAATCAAAATAATATCACAGTCAAATGTGCGGATGCAGATGCTGATTATTTAATTGTAAAAGCTGCTATTAGTTGCTCAGCTGATATGTTATAATTGTTGGTCAAGATACAGACTTAATAACGTTAGTTACTGAGCATTCCAAAACAAAAAATGTATACATGATGAAACTCGGTTATTGAGGTAAATCTGATAAAATAAGGAATATCTGCAAGTTACGTTCAGAACTAAATGTAGTAAATAATACTATATTTGCACATGCCATATTCGGATGCGATACCACCTCTGCAGTCTATAAAAATGGCAAAAAACTGTATTTTCAGTTTTAGAAAATAATACTGAACTAAGTAATAGCCTATTAATTTTTAAAAGTTTTGCTGAAGCAAATCAGCTTGCAGTAATTGGGGAAGAATTTATTTTAAGATGATATGGCAGGAAAAAAACTAATAGTTTAAATGATTGCAGGTTCGTTAGGAATAATCAGATTTTTGCTAGGCAAAATATTTTCCAACACTTCGATCTAGCAGTTCTTCCGCCAACATCCGATGCCTCTAAATATCATAAGTACTTATAGAGTGTATTGGCAAGTTCAAGTCTGGTTAGGCGACAATCTTAATCCAGGAACTGAGGTTGGAAAAACAGCGGTTATCTAGAGCCAATAAAAACAGTACAAAAGTGTGCCCCTGATTTCATTTTAAATATTTTATTCTGTGGTTGCAAGAAAAATTGCAAACAGTCTTGAAAATGTAAAAAATATAACCTTAACTGCAGTACCAGTTGTGTAAATTGCATTGGACATGAGCGTGACAATACGTCAGAGGTGTTACTTTCTGTGAATGAGGCTAGTTTTTAGTTAAAGCTCGTATTTGAGAGTTTTTTTATGCTTATTTAATTTATTCATGCTTTTTAAAGAGTTTATAGTTTATTTTTTCACTGTTTATGAGTTCTGTTATTGTGTTTGTTGTTACGTTCTTTTGTTTTTAGAATGGATTTTATTTTACGAATGTTTACATTAATTAATTAGTATTACCAGTAATAATTGTTGTTGCCTTTTGTTGCATTTTATGGTATTAAAATACAAGAAGTATTCTTTTTTATAAAAATCTGTCATTTTGACAATCGTAACGTTGCTAATATTTAATCCATTGTAAAAAACTTTATATCACATTAAAACTTTCTCTCAAAATTTTGCCTCTTTACATTTTTCCTAAAGTGTCATCTGCGCGGGCTATTACCGATTAAAGGAAAAAAGTGCCTAATTTCAACATGGCGGCGCATTTTTTCTTTATTTCTGCACGGCGGATTTTTTGGGATTTTCAGTCAGAGACTCCTCGATAACCATAGATACAATCCTGAAGAAATCAGCTTGTTACGAATTTGTACCGGGTCAGCTTTTAATTTTACTGTACTATGTTTAATATATGGAATGACTATTAGGCTCTATAAAATTTAAAAAAAAAGAAATAAAGTTGGATATATGAAAGTGAATAAATATTGAAAATTTGTTTAAAATAATGCCTTCACTCCGAAAATATCATTATAATGAGTTTTTTTTGTTTAGAAAAGTATGTTATGACAATTTTATTTGAAATTAAACGCACGCTGCCAGGTAGTCATCAAATTATTTGTATTTTTTTTATTTATTCTTCAATTTTGATGACATTTTGGACCCATTTGAATAACTGTCATTAATAACATTTTCCGAAAAAAAATCACTAATATGATTCTTTGATTTTTTTTTACTTTATTTTGGTATCACAGGTGGCTTTACATTAGTAGAAAGCGATTGTTTTTAGTCTATAAGTAGGTATACTCTAATTCTATACTTGAGTAAAATGTGGTTCAAATCGGAAAGAAACAGAAATAAAAAGTTGTACTCTCTAAGAAATATTATTAAAATATTTCTATTTTTTGGAAAATTTTATGGAAAATTTGCAAATAAATAATAGCAAATTCGCCAAACAAAGAACAAACTACGTAACTGATTTTTTTTTTCAGACATGTCTTAAAGAAATTGAAGAATTTCAAGGAATCGTATGTTACTTTCATGGTAAAAGTGTGAGGTATTGGCCAAAATGGGGTTTTATGCAAATAGCTCATAAAATATCGTCTCGGATATTATTTTCGATGAAAATTGATCGTATGTAGTCTATAACTTATTTAATGCCCTGTATTTTTTTTTATTTTGCTGCCATACGATAGAGAAATTTGAAAGAACGGGCGATTTTTCACTATTTTCAAGAAACCCAAAACTTATATTTTACTCGAAAACAGTGGAGGATTCTTCTACAAAATTACGATGTAAAGAAAGTTTGCTTAATTTCCTCTAATTTGTTTTTTGCGGTTGTACGATAAAAATTCATCGAGTTAGAATATTTTGAAACTAGGAGCGTATTTTAACTTTTTCGAATATTTTCATCCTACTGCAAAAAAAAAACTGATAATGGAATAAGTCCCACAATGTTGTATATGATAGTAACTCTTCGATATTAAAATTTATAATAAATAAAAATCCGAATTAAGATTAACAACGGACGGATAGTTTTGGGGCTACATGCTTAATTAAAATAAATAAATCAAAATTGAAATATGAACAAACCACATTTAACAGTTAAAATATAATAACTTATTTTAATGGAAAAATTGATTTGCAGCATGGACATCATGCATAATGATTCAAGCAGGGCCGTGGGGAAAACATTTTTTGAAAATTGATGAGCGCGGGGGGAAAAATCCCAAAAAAATTTTTATGAACGTTTAAAATATGAAAAAATTATAGTACAAATTTTCAACATTTCAAAACCGGGCCCCTCAAAATGAGCCCGGGAGAAACCCCAAAAAATTTTTATGCGCGTTTAAATTATGGTATGAAAAAATTTTAATACAAATTTTCAACATTTCAAAACCGGGCCTCTCAATATGAGCCCGGGACCGGGGGGGGGGGGGGTCTGGCAGGCCTGGATTCAAGTATTGAATTGTTCACAGAATAAAGAAATACAATATTGTCTATATTGTATTTCTTTTTACTGTGAACAATTCAATACTTTTACTAAATAAATACTCCAATAAAGGAAAAATTAGGAGGAAAAATTCATGTTATCTTATAGGTACTGATAAATCAATAAAAAACACGATCAAGTATTATTATGCATATCTAACTATTATTATTATTGTGATCTACTGTTTCGATCAGTATAAATAAATTCATATATTACATTAGTTTTGTAACATTTTTTCTTTTGGATGCATTTTTTAAAAGTAAAACCATTTTTCATAGTTTTTCAAACAGGAGAAAAAAACCGCTGCCCAAGGAATCACTACTTCCACATCCAGGTTTTCTATCTAAGTCACTCACAACGAAACAAATTTGAATGTGGAAATAATTGTTTATGGAATTTTAATAATATAATATTTAAAATCCTCTACCCCAAAAATCCATAAAACTATACCCCACATCGGTAGTGAGGTGGGGGTGGTGATAGGAGGTGGTAGTGGTGGTGGATGTAGTAAACAAATATTTTGAGGTTTTTGGTTCTTGTACACACACTAAATCACATTTTTTTTTCATCCCGTTTAATAATGGGGATGGTAATGGGGGTGGCTAATGCCAAAATTTTTTTTGAGACCTTGGCTTCCCTTGTATATACTAAATACTGATTTTATGGACTCTTACCCGCTTGATTTACCTATTTACCCAAAATTTACCCCAATTTACCCCCCAACCCTTCGACGGAACAAGATGAAAATATAATCTAGTTCTATATCTCATTAAAGTACATGTGTGTACCAAATTTCAAGTCAATATCTCAAACGATTCCAGAGTAAACGTGCGCACAAAAAAAAGTTACAGACCGACAGACAGAAATTTTTTTTTCGCTCATATTTAAAATCTCGACGTTTCATGACATTATAAGCCTATTTGAACAATAAAATTTTTTAAATTAATGATCAATCAAAAAAAGAAAATATATCTATTATAATATGAATAATTTTTCTTTATTAATAAAATGTATTGTTTGACATATTCTGATAATGTTTAGTACAAGTTATGAATAAGTATATTTTTTTACATTTTATTATTATAAAATAATATTTTTTAATAAACGATATATTTCCAGCGGCATGCCGCCGTGTTCTATAGAATCAATTTATTTTCTTTTAGTAACAATAAGTTTAGGTACATAGGTTTAGAATATGATTTTCTTTGTAATTGAGAGTTCCAAAATGGTTATTGGTCAATATATATTGTATATTTTACTACATTTTGTTTTATTCCCGACGCGCGACGGTTCTCTGCAACTCTGATATCATTTTCCATTTTAAAAAAGTATATGATATATGCAACTACTTTACAGGATGTGTATAAAATTATGCATTAATGAAGCCAATGAAAAAGACGAACCAAATTAGACAAACTTACTTAAAGTAGTTAATTACTAAACAGATTCAGAAATATTATTAAAATATTCTTATTATTTTTAATTGTATATACATTTTTTATTTAAAAATATATATTTCCACCATTATACACTCGAAAAGGTAATACATTCGTTAAACTAAGAACAAAGTGCGTAATTGACTTTTTTTAAGGCGTATCTTAAAGAAATCGACGGAATTTCAAGCAATCATGTCGTTCCGATTTGTACCTATATTAAAAGTGAGGTCATATGGTTCAAAATGTTTTTTTTACAAACATCTCAAAAAATATTGTTAACTTTTTGGTGGTTCTACAGTGTAAAATGGTTTTTTGTCGCTATAGGATACAAATTGACACTCTGACACTGTATAGGTACTGAGAAATAAAGAAAAGACACGATAAAGTACTGTTGAATTTTCGAATGCATGTCTAACTAATTAGTATTGGATTTACTGTGTTGTCAAATTTAAAATTAAAGTAACTGATTGGATTAGGAAAATATTCGGGAAAAATGTGTATTGAACAAAAAAAATCTACTGTTCAGTATAGGGAGACTATTAAGATCTATAAAATTTAAGGAAAAGGAAATAAAGTTGGATACAGGAAAGTTAATAAATAATGAAACTGGCAATATCAAAAGGTATATAAATCAACCAGTATAATATATCGATGGGTTTTTGACAAAACATCATAAGCGACATTATCTTCATTTTTAGCTTTTTTGGTTCTTGTGGTAGCTTACGTTACACTATACGTTAAACTATAGGTTCCCAGAAAATCTCGTAAGTGAATTATTTCATATTCTGCTAATATTAAATATTTTAAAACATCGTAAGCACTCACTTTTTTAAAAAATAGCCATAAAATATCCTAAGCCTATATCATATCGATGGGTTTTTGACAAAACATCATAAGCGACATTATCTTCATTTTTAGCTTTTTTGGTTCTTGTGGTAGCTTACGTTAAACTATAGGTTCCCAGAAAATCTCGTAAGTGAATTATTTCATATTCCGCTAATATTAAATATTTTAAAACATCGTAAGCACCCACTTTTTTAAAAAATAGCCATAAAATATCCTAAGCCTATATCATATACTGGCAGAGAATCGTAAGCACCATGGAGTTGTGTCGGGGCGCTTAAAATAATTTTTCTTATCCCATAAAACTAAAGGCTAACCATAGTGTTTCGTGTATATATGTACATCTTAAGCGATAAATTTCAAATAAAATATTCCCAACATAACATCTTAAGCAGCAAAATTAAATTAAAACTTTGTATTATCATCAACAACAATGTCGGTATCAATTTGTAATGACGAACAAAATCGTAATACAAATTTTGGTACAGTTGGAACTAAGAAATACAATTATTTTAAAAAAAGTCGGTTCCTGTAAAATTTACGATCTGTCTGTGTCGCTTACGACTTTTTGTCAAAAACCCATCGATATGTATTATATTACATTTTTTCTTTTAGTTGCATGTTTTTAAGTAACATATTTGCAAACAACAGTCAGTCACTAACTAATCAAAAATTAAAATCTATATATGGAAATATTAATAATTTATATTTTCTTTATTATTAATAGAACAATTAAATATATTATTTGTAAAGTAAATAATTATTTGACATGTTTTGGTGACTATTTCATACAAACTATGAGTATTTTTTTCTAACATTTTATTATTGCAAAATATCATTCATTTTTATTAAACGATATATTTCAACAGCGTACATTTTTCCAATGGAAATGAATTTATTTCCTTATTGTATCTTTTCAGTCCTCTCATTTCAAAATGTATATTTCCATACATGCAATAAAAATGTTAAACGTGAGATAATATATGGACCAAATCCGGGGTTTTCTGCAAACTATGGTTTTCAAAAAAAAAATTAGGGACATTTAAAATTCATAAATGACATTTAAAATGTTTTCTATTTAGTAGTTGTAGAATTACTTCAGTAAAATAGAATTAAATTTGGACCAAATCCGGAACAAAGTAACAAGCTAATTTCTTCGGGATTTTATTATATGGCTATCTAGGAATGAAAATCCTAAAAAATCCGCCGTGCAGAAATGCGCCGAAATGTTGAAATTGGGCACTTTTTCCTTTAATCGGTAATAGCTCACACGGATGACACTTTATGAAAAAAAGTAAAGAGGCAAAATTTTAAGAGAAAGCATTTAAGCTTCAGTATGGCATAAATCGGTTAAATATTAACAAAGGTATGGTTGTCAAAATGACAGATTCTTATAAAAAAGGGTATTTTTTTGTATTTTAACACTATAAAAATGTAACAATACTCAACAAAAACTTTTGTTGGTAATACTAATTAAACATAGTTAGAGAGAGATATCTCAAAACGAATTTTTAGCATCAGTGTCAAATAAAGATCAGTTAATTAAACTTCTAACATCAAATTTTTCCCAAAACAATATCACAGTCAAATGTACGGATTCAGATGCTGATTATTTAATTGTAAAAACTGCTATTGATTGTTCAGCTGTAACCCTGTTATAGTTGTGGGTCAAGATACAGACTTAATAACATTACCCATTGAACATTGCAAAACAAAAAATGTGTACATGATGAGACCCTGTGATGGAGGTGAATCTGATAAAATAATGAATATCTGTAGGTTACGTTCAGAACTAAGTGAAAATGTAGTAAAAATATTCTATTTACACATGCCATCTCCGGATGCGATACCACCTCTGCATTTTATAAAAAGGACAAAAAAACCAGTATTTTCAGTTTTAGAAAATAATATTGAACTAAGTAACAGCCTATTAATTTTCAAAAGTAAATTTGCTGAAGCAAATCAGCTTGCAGTAGCTGAGGAAGAATTTATTTTAAGATGGTATGGCATTAAAAAAACTAATAGTTTAAATGATTACAGGTTCGTTAGGTATAATCAGATTTCTGATAGGCAAAATATTTTCCAACACTTCGATCTAACAGTTCTTCCGTCAACATCCGATGCTACTAAATATCATATTTATTAGAGTGTATTTATATAAGTGCATTGGCAAATTCAAATCTGGTTAGGCAACAATCTTAATCCAGAGAAGAGATATTAAAATACAAAATGTACTCTTTTTTATATAAATCTGTCATTTTGACAACCGTAACTTTGCTAATATTTAAACGATTGCAAAAAACTTTTTACGACATTAAAACTTAGCGCTTCCTGTCAATATTTTGCCTCTTTACTTTTTTCTCTAAGTATCATCGGTGTGGGCTATTACCGATTAAAGGAAAAAAATGCCTAATTTCAACAAGGCGGCTCATTTTTTCTTCATTTCTGCACGGCGAATTTTTTGGGATTTTCAGTCAGAGAGTCCTGAATAGCCATAGAATACAATCCCTAAGAAATCAGCTTGTTACAAATTTGTTCCGGATCAACTATTAATTTTACTGTATTAAATACAAATTTACTGAGGGATATTTTTTTGACAGTGCGAGATTATTTTACTGCTTTCAAAAAATATTTCTTCTATGCAAAAAATTGATTATTTGGAGCCAAGCTTATTTAATATCTTGTAATTTTTGTTGTTGCTGTAAGATGAAAATTAATCGAGATTGTTTTAAAGACAGGGGCACGTTTTGACATCTTTTCAAAAAAACTGAATTTTTAAAATTTTACTCAAAAGGAAAACGATTCTAGTAAACATAAAAGTACGATATAAATTTAAAGGTTTCATTAATTTCCTTTAATTCGTTAATTCACCGTGTTAGACCGTTTTGGAAGTAAATAGGAGCGCGTTTTGATTTTTCCAAGAATTTTCATCCGACGGCAATAAAAATTTAATAAATTTTGATAATAATGTTGGATATGTTAATGACTATTTGGCAATAAAATTTGTGATAAATAATAAAATCAATAATCTCAATTATTGATACGATTGAGACCGAATTGAGGCTAACAGCCGACGGATAAATTTAAATTTACTTACTTGATTAAAATGAATAAATCAAAACTGAAACCATATTTAAATATTAAAATATGATAATAAATAAATTACTAAATAAAACTACCGAAAAAAAGTGATGCCTTATGGTACAGAAAAAGCAACAAAAAACCACGTTTAATTTTGATATAACAAAGTAAATAAATAATGGAACCAAGTGTATACAAATCAACCGGTATAAATTTCAATTATATTAGTTTCCTATCATCTTTTTAATTGTATGCATTTTTTTTTTTTTTTAGTCAAACCGTCACTTCGCATACAGCAAAAAGTCAGTCAATCAATGATCAATTAAATATGAAATTCTATCTATTAAAATAACAACAATTTTAGTTTTCTTTATTAAAAAAGTAATTAATATTACTACAAGTGCATAAAGAGGTACATTAAAGAAGACCCTTTATGCATGAGTTTCATACAGTTTCAATTTCCATATTTAGACAAATAAATTTCAAAATTAGTTTAAATGTCATGAATCCGGCTATACATAATAATGTTACTTTTTAAACGCTTTCTATTTTTTTTCACTATTATCATAAATATATGTTTTAAGCACTAAAAATTATGAAAAAAGTACGGTTTTTTTAACAGACGCAGTCGTAGAAAAAATATATAATTTGTGAATGTAAATTATTATTTGACATATTTTGATAATGTTTAGCACAAATCAGTTCATTTTTTTAACATTTATTATTAGGAAGTAATATTTGTTATTATCGATATATTACCACAGAATGCTGTTTTCTAATAGAATCAAATGTATTTTCTTGATTTATGTCGGAATTAGTACATATTGTTTTATTCCCGACGCGCGACGGTTCCCTGCAGCTCTGATATACTTTTATATTTTAAAAATATATGATATGTACAACTGCTTTACAAGATACATATAAAATTATTCATTAATAAAGCCAAATACGAACCAAATTAATTATAATAGTTAATTATTATTGAATAAATCTAAAGATATTATTAAAATATACTAACGTTTTAAAATTTAGTATAAAATGTTCAGTTTTAAAAATACATATTTTCATCTATAAGCAGTAAAATACTAGTAAATTCGTCAAACGAAGAACAATATGCTTTTTTCAGGCATGTTATAAAGAAATACAAGAATTTCAAAAAAATATGCTGCTTTGTATGTTAAAGGATTTTTTGAAAATATATCTAAATATCATTTTCAGACAAGAAAATTTTGGAAATTTTGCAATCTTATAAAAGCCATGGTTTTCTTGTTTCTGTAGGATACCAATGAAAGATGGGATCTTGTTTCAGTTTTGGAACATGCAATATTTTTTCGCAAACGGTAGGTTTTACGCAAAAAAAAATTAATGGTGTGGAGTCGAAATCTTGTTTAATATCCTGTAATTTGTTTTTTTTTTGTTGCCGTGAAATGAATATTAATTGAAATCGTTTTGATGATAGGGCGTGTTTTGACGCCTTTTCAAAAAACCTATAAAACTGTTGTACTTTCCAGAATGGAGGAGGATTTTAATGAAAAATTGCTATGTAAATTTGAGTGTTTATTTAATTTTCTTTAGTTGTTTTTTTTATGGTTATATGACAAAAATGGGACGATTTGAAACAGGTCTCGATTCGATTTTTCAAGAATTACAAATTACAGAATATTAAATAAGTTTCCGACTTCATTTGACCCAATTTTCACGTTACCCAAAATGAGGAAAACGCGAAAAACTCTCGAGAAAAAGTGCTTCTGGAAAAACGAATAAGATGTCACATCTTCAAAAAATTTAGTTCATTTCTATCGTACAACAAGAGAAATGTTTTAAATATTTTTTTAAGAAAAAAAATTTATTACGAATTTAGTTCAACTACCTATATATTTAATTTTACTCTAAGTTTAAACACTAGTTAAAATTTTGCAGAAATTAATAAAACTATTTTTATTTTTCATGGCTACTAACACCTATGCTTCCATATCTATGTGACGCGATTTTAATATTTTTACTCCATTTAAGAAAATGTTTATAAAACAAATATCTGATAAAGAATTAAAAAGTTTTATCAGAAATTGCTAATTCCGAGTGATAATGCTTTATATTCAACCGATTTTACGTAACAAAAGTATATTAAAGACTCGACAAAGACAAAGTTTGAATCAATTAATAGTACATAAAAAAAATTTGACTTACCGATTTAGTCACTTTTTATACCCTTTGGAATCGTAATACGACTGATTATTCGGATTCTTTTGCCTCGATCTATTATCTTGCTCCTCTTTAGACATACTGGATGAACTTTTTGATTGTGCTGAAAAATGAAATCAGAAGTGAGTCATTTATATATATTTATCACGCAAATACCATATTGTTTAATTACCTTGCCAATCCTTTGGCTTTTCTGTGTCTCTCGATTTCCAATAGGAAGGATTATTTGGATTTTTTTGATTTGCTCTATTATCCTCATTCTTTTTATCCATATTATATGTATATACAAGTAACACAGTTAATTTACTAAACAAATAGGAAATTAACGGATTCACAGTTTCTTGCACAATGTAATCTTTACATCAGTAGCGAGTATACATGCGCTATTTTTTGACGGTTTTGGGAATCCCCTCGTGGCGCGTAGAATAGTCAACCCTTTAGATAAAAACGGGGAGTCCCCGAATCTTCCCTAGCACTATTTTTGTCGAGAAGTGAAATCGCATAAAATGGGATAGGGATTTTCTGTACACTTTTAAATTTTACAAGGAACGTAAAACTTGCAAGTGGTTTAAGTAAAATAAAATGGTAAATTACAACCAATGCTTCTAATTATTTTCGAACAATAAAATCGAGTATTTTTTGTATACTTACCTCAAATATATTTTTTAAAGCAGACTCTCAAACAAGCTGTAGACACTGGATTTTGGAAATATGTTTTGGGTCACTGCCATATAAAAGTTTGTAAACTATAAAAATAATGCGATAACGAATACTTTTGTGAGATATTATAAATTTTATATACTGGCATACATACATTAACAAAATCTAGGCATATTTTAACAAATTCGGAATAAGATGTTTAATACTTAATATTTGTATTTGATTACACAGGCACACAAAATAAAAAAGTGGTCTTTTTCTGGTACTCAATTGGGTAACCCATATGTATTTCGACGTGCTGAATACGAATCAGATGTCCGTTTAGCTCCATTGGCCACTATTTTTTTTGTAAATTGCGAAAATAACCTAAAGGAGACTCATAAATTAGGTTATTTTTGCGATTTACTAAAACTTGGTGAATAACGGAGCATTCAACATGTAGAAATACATGGGGCTTACTCAATGGAGTTCCTGAAACAGATAACTTTTCACTTTTTTTTGTGTGTCTGTGTAATATATTTGCGTACGCGATTTCCTAGAAAATGACCGCGGATCCGGTGATATTCATATATTACACAGACACACACACACAAAAAAAGGTCTATTTTTGGGACTCCTCATGTATTTCGACATGCTGAATACCGTTTAGCCCATCAATTTTTAGTAAATCGCGAAAATAACCTAAATTATGAGTTTTTTTTCTTAGGTTATTTTCGCGATTTACAAAAAAATGGTGGCTAATGGAGCTAAATGGATTGATTTGCGTTCAGCACGCCGAAATACATATGGAGTACCAGAAAAAGACTATTTTTGTAATTTTGTGTGCCTATGTTATTAAATTTAATTATATTAGAACTATAAGATTTCAGTATTAAGCAGTCAAGCGAATGAGAAAAAAGTCAAAAGAAATTACCATGAGTTCTCTTGTCTTTCCTTGTAAGTCCTCTTTTTCTTTCTTTTTTTTTGAGAATGAAAGATAAGAATACCCAAAAATTGTTATCTAAAATTTCACCGTCGCCGTCGCACAGTTCACTGAAACTTATTACCTGATATTGATGTTGAAGTCGCTTAAAAATACATTTAAATTCTCTCAATTCAATATCTATATTAGGTAAAAAGGTTCAATTAACTGGGTGACGCGCGACGGAAAATTTTACTTCACAATTTTTAGCGATCTTTTTGAAGGCGGTTTGATGTTTTTTCAATAATTTTGTTTCACCCTTTTACACAGTACATTACCATATCATTATTTTGAATTTTTAAGCTTTAATGCCAGGCTCGTTATCAGAGAATTCTGAAATCTCCATATACCAAATTTCAAGTAAACTTGTAATAGTGTTGCATTATCGCACTGCTTAGAATTCTTAATTTTTGAGCTCAGATTCGGTATCAACTATTCCTAAGATATCTTCTGGATATTTGCAGTTCCGACGAAATTTTCGCGGCGCCTTCGCCAAATATTGAAATTTTTTAAGTATACAAATCTTTCCATTTTTGCTCATTTTGCATTAGACGTACCTCGATGAAATTAATATTAGACCACCATCGAGTCATACTTTACAGTTTGAGGAGATTTTATAGAAATCGCTTAAGTAAATCTGTAAGTAATGATTGAAAAAACAAAAAAAAAACACAATACTAGGGCAGGCCGAAAAAACACTTTTTTTATTTTTCTATCTCTATAACCCGGAAAAGTTACCTGTTGCCTAGCTAAGTAAAATAAAAAAACATTCAAACCAAAAAATATCTTCCGTTCGCGCATCGCACTGAAAGTTTTGAAAAATGGCAAGATTTTGCTGTTTGTTTTTATAATTACTAAACTACTGTCGAAACTCTATAATAAGAATAATATTTATTGACCAAAGTATACAAAAGGTATATATGGTATGTCAGCACAGAAAAATATATGTATAAAAATATAGAAAATGTATACATATTGAAAAATAATAAATAAAGATATAAAGACAAACATCTATACATTTATATTTACTATATTTACTAGTGAAATATTTTGTCGAACTCGAGCTATTCTCCTGACTAATCCCCGCCGAGCGCTGAATTATGAGTTACAAGCCTGGCCGCGTTAAGTACAATAACTATGTATTGCCACAAAACGCTAAGTTTCGATTGTAATAGACACCAGCCGAAAGACTTATTCCCATTCAAAGGAGCTCTCGTGCCAGCCACCCCGTACCACTTGCAGACTGCAGTTTCGAGCTATTGGCTCTCGTCAGTGCAAGGTAGATCTGAGACGGCTGTAACGAGGCATTTGTTTACTCTTGGTACATGACAAGATTTATAAAACCACGACATGCAACAAAAATGACAGGCTCCTTTGAATGGGAATAAGTCTTTCAGCTGGTGTCTATTACAATCGAAACTTAGCGTTTTGTGGCAATACATAGTTATTGTACTTAACGCGGCCAGGCTTGTAACTCGTAATTCAGCGCTCGGCGGGGCATTAGTCCGGAGAATAGCTGTTGGTTGCAGTCTGGTTTTTTATTCCTTATATATTTAAGGAAACATAGAGGAGTTCGACAAAATATTTCGCTAGTAAATATCTATACATTTACCAACAATTACTATAGGCGAGTTTTTGTAAGTTGATGTTTTGTGGGAGAGGATTCTTAACACATGGTCATATCTACAATTATAATCATGAGTGGATGAATTGGAAGCAAAAGAGTGCTCATTCTTTTTAACAAATACTACAATACTTTTATATATGAAACTACAAGGTAGAGTAAGATTTTTTTATCCATAAACACTTGTCTGCAACTTTCCTTGTATTCCATATTATACATTAACCTTATTAATCTTTTCTGTAAAACAAACACTCTTTGTATTTCCCGAGCACAACCTAGCTCATTATGTTTAAAGATGTATGAGGATATGCCATAGCAAGATGGATATTTAACAATCCTGAAGCAACGAGGCAATCTTTCATCTGTCTTATGGCCTAGTATGCTTTACTTAATTTTGCACAAATACTTTCAATATCAGTTAAGTCCATTGTCTAAGTGAGTGCCTAAAAATTTTACTTTTTCATTGAAACTTATATATTTCGATAGACTTGTGTTATTTGGCATACCTTTCTTTATATATTAATTGATGGCTGTACTTTTAGATTCATTAAGTATGAACCGACTACTTTGACACCAGGTGCTAAATTCATTCATTATGTTAGCAACTGCAGATTCCAATTCCTACGTAGTTTCGGCTGCTACAGTAATAGTAGTATGATCCGCAAACATGGTGATAAAATCATTTGTAATATGATCAGGCAAATCACTAATATAAACTAAAAAAGTAGGGGGCCCAGAACGGATCTTTGAAGAACACCAAGTTTAACGTCGTGGTCCTAATGTGAAGTTTGGGACATGAGGAACTCGAAAAAAATTTAAAATCTGTCATTTCAAAAAATTTATTGTTCGAGTAAAAAGATCAAAACACAATTTTTAGTAAAAATGACAATATCTCGTAATTTCTTCTAATTTTACTTTTTCATTTTTAGTATACAAACAGCGAATATATTTATCACTTCTAATTTTGTTATTCAAAAGAGCGTACTTTTTTTAAAAATTGTGGCGTAGTACATCTTGATAGAAGGAACGTCCTAACGAAGCCATCTCATGTGTCAGTGTCACACACTTTATTAATGGCTTCGGTCACAATTTTGACACACCGTTCTACAGCCTCGGTGTGACGAGGGAAGCTTTGGACATCCTGTTACAGTGGACAAAAAAGTGCTGAGCAAGGATCAATTATACCTGCTTGATATTTCTGCTGCCATAAAGTCAGGTACAATTTTAAATTTAGCAGCTCGTGATCCTGGTCCGCTGTCACTCTCAAGATGGTTGACGACAGTAAACAGAGTTCTCACACTATATGTGAACAACCTACTAATGAAATTATGCAGTTTTACATTTTATTTTGAAAGGTTACGCTTCTCTGGTTCAAAATTAATACCAGCGAAAATTTCACAGGTGGTCAAGAGATAGTTTTTGATGCCATCAGAACATCACGGTACCTAACTCAAAATTTATTGTCATCAACTCACTAATTGAGCGAAACGGTTTCTTTGTTCACCCCGAAAATTTGATCCTTGCAATGATTGTGGAAGAAAGAAGACATATCAGAGAACTGAGGCTGCGCCGAGTGTTGAAAGCTTGATAAATTTCCAAGGGAAAGACTATTCGAAACTTCAACCCAAAACTAAACTTCGAAGCAACAGACTAGTCCAACATGATTTGGTGGGATAGTTGCAATATCTCTCCTCCTCCACTATTAAGCAACATCGCGGATGAGGACATCAAAAATCTAATACAGATTGGCACACGCAACCGGATTTCCAAAGCTTGCCTTGTCACACCCAGGCTGTAGTACGATGTGTCAAACTTGTGGCTGAAACATCTAAAAAAGTATGTGGCGCTGACGCAAGAGGGCGACTCTCCTATCAAGATATATTATGCCAGAATTTTTCAAAAAATCTGACTTTAAAGTGCACTCTTTTGAATAACAAAATTAGAAATGATAAATATATTCACCGTGTGTTTACTAAAAATGAGAAACTAAAATTAGCAGAAATTACGAAGTACTGCCATATTTTCAAAAAATTGTGTTTTGTGAGCTTTTGCGCGAACAATAAATATTTTGATATTACGAGTTTTAATTTTTTTTCGTATTTCTCATGCGCCAAACTTCACATTAGGACCTATAGCGTTTCGATAATAGCAAGTTTAGTAATTATAAAAAATTGACGAGAAACAACAAAATTTCGTCATTTTTCAAAACTTTGAGTGCGATGCGCGAACGGAAGGTATTTTTTTATTTGAATTTGATTTTTTCTTTCATTTTTCTTAGCTAGGCGATAGGCAACTGGGGTACACTGTTAGAAAAATAAAAAAAAGCGTTTTCGGCCCACCCTAATACATACGGGTCGAATTGAGAGAACCTCCTCTTTTCGTAAATTTTTTGAAGTCGGTTAATGATATGCTGAAAGTAACAAGAATGCTCAAAACTAAGGCTACTCAAGTCACCATATTAGAAGCGACAAACACGAGTCAATATTTGGGTTTAGCCTGCAGAAAAAACTACAAACCAAGACAGATTTCTAACTTTACAAGTCCGAAGAAACAGAACTCGCACTCATTTGAATTGGTTACGAAGCTATAGTTTGATATTTTGATGTGATTTATCAGCGTACGGTAGGCATTGCTGCCACTGTCGGGAATATACCGCTGGGCCGACTACGTCTACGCTGAGTTTGATTTGAGTCATGCTTGTTGCGAAGCCACTTGACGTATCTTACAAGAGCGAAATGTAGGACAAGTGAATGCATTGCGAACAAGCTTAATTAATGACATATTAAAATAAATAGATATATGTACAATACAGGGTAACAGAACACTGCACGAAGCAATTTTTTGAACAGTGCACACTGCATCCGAATATACAAGGCAAAACTTAATTAACAATGTGGTGGTTCGTATTTAAAAATTCTTTTGTGCCATAGAAAGCATTATCGAGCAAGTATTTTTTTTCTTTCCATTTAAAATGGTTAATATTCAGTGATCTTACTTCAGGCGACAGAACATAGAAAAACTGAATTCCTAAATAACCAGTGCCGTCTCTAATTTTAGTTAATCTTAAGAAGTTGATATCAAGATTATCTCTATTTCTGGTGTTATAAGAATGGATTTACTTCTTGTGTTAAATATACCTTCATTATTTTTTACATATAAAATACACTGGAATATGTGAGTGCACGGAACTGTCATAATTTTTAATTTTTTGATCTGTTCTTTACAATCATCTCTATATCTTAATCCCGAAATTATTCGTACGTTTATTGAACTTGCAGCATGTCCCCAGATTAGTATAGCATAAAATATACTAGAGTGGATGAGACTGTGGTATGCAGTTGCTAATATATTTTGTGATACTTTTCCGACCAGATTACGAAGCAGGTAAGTGTACATAGCTATTTTCTTACGAACATGATTATTGTGACTCTCCCAAGTTAGTTTCGGATTTAATTTAACCCCAAGGAATTTAAAGAATTCTGGGTTGTTTATATCTTGTAATTTGGGCATGCTGAATATCATGGTCTCTGTTTTTGATGCATTTAGGCATAATTTGTTTGAGACAAACCAGTTTCGAGACTTTAAATTGATGTGAGTATTTCATTCAGGATGTCTTTAATATTTCTCTTTGAGATAGTTAGGCTGGTGTCGTTAACGAACAATATGGCTAGTACATTATCGGTAACTGAATTGGGAAAATCATTAATGTATATAAGAAAGAGAATGTAGTGGTAATGCTTCTCTTTTTGTTCTTGCTGTACAGTTCTTCGGTTCCTGAGTCTTCCTGAGTCTTCCTTTCTTCCGGTTTTGATTCCAGCAAAACACATGTCAATGTGGTTTCCTTATGATATTTTTTTCCTTGCCGTTTGTTCCCAGTGTGCTTGGTTCTTTCCAAGTTTATCATGATCCTCGCAATTTTTGGTATTCGCATGTGGGTACTTTTAGTTTGTTGCTGTTCAGTATTAGCGCTTTCTTTAATAGATGTATTGGGTCCCCTCTTTGGACATGTCTCCAGTACTTCATTGCTTAGTTTTGTAATTGTTTTCCCTCTTATCGACGTTGACATGTTTTCTCCTTACCGTCATTTAGTACCTTATTTGTAACTATTTGCAACTTATATTAGTCCGTCAGAAATAATGATTTGAGTCGATTTTTCTAGAAGTTTTTTCTCCATCAGATTTTATTGGTAAATAACAATAAAATCATAGTGCGTATGCATAGTTTTGACTGGAAAACATTAAAATGCACTCTTATGCAAAAAAAATGCATTTTTTGCTATTTTTTCGGATTTTTTGATAGTTTTTCAAATATTATCGTTTAAAAATAATTAATATTGACTAGAAATTTTTTATTTTATTATCACACAAAGTGTATTGTGCATATATAGTCATTTTTGACCCTCCAGATGCAATTTTTAGCCCTTGATTGCATCCAAAATTGCATTTTATGCATGCATAAAAACAATAATTTTACTAATGCTTTAATATTAAATATATCTCTGAAAAAATTTATTCGGGGGGGGGGGTTTCCATGGTTGCTGATTACGAATCTGACATGAAAATTGGAAAAGTCAAAATGGTTGACTGGAAATGGCGCGAAATTTAAATAAAAAAATGCTTTTTTCGCGTTTTTAAAAAGTAAATATTTATAGGATATCAAATAAGATACAAAGTATTTTATAGACAAAAAAATGTAAAAGAAATGTTTTATTTTTTGTTAAGGATAAAATTTATTATATTTACAATGTATGTACATATTATTTATTAAAATTTTAAATGTTTTGATGGAGGTTCACCATCTGAAGACTCACTGTTGTCTTCACGTATAGCATTGTTGTCAATGTACTCTGGTTCATCTTCTTCATTTTCTTCTACATTCCTAAAACAAGAAGGTTGTACTTGAACTTCTATTATTTCAGGTTCAGCTGATTCTAGAGGTGTGAAGTCATCAATTAGTTCGCTGTTTAAGCAATCATTCCCCTTACATTTTTTGCATTGTTTATTGCACTTTAATCCAAGCTTCCTGCAGCCACATCTGATTGTGCAATTAATTTTGCACGAACATATGAAGTTTTTCAGTAAACTTTCAGGAATCATGGGCTGGTCAGAGAATACTGGTTCTAAAATATTTTCAACAATATTTCTTCTCCAACCCCAGCAGCAAGGGCCAATATTGTTACTATACCAAAATTGGTATTGTAAGTAGACACGTTCAACATGCCTTTTAAGCGCTCCTTCTGTCGGTGGAAGTAAATTCAATGATAACAATGTCAGCGATTTGGCGTAAAAAAACCGGTATTGGTTCAAAGGAAAAATACTTGAAACTTTTTTTGAAGCGTACAGTTTTTTCACAACTTCAATGCCCACTTTATATAAATTACTCCGATCAGCATTTGGATCGTTAAATTCTTCTGCTGCTTGTCTTAAAACTTGGTCCTCTGACAAAATCTGGAAAATGTTCAATTACCCTATATTATGAAAAGAAGAAGTGGTATCAGAGCCACACATGGCATGACAAAGCATAGTTACTTTTTTAAATTATCGTCGAAGGTAAAACTGTTTGTTCCATATAAAGTATATTCGTGTGAATGTTTTATCGGTTTTTTCATAAAAATATTATCTAATAAGTTGCAAGCCAATTGGGTCATTAAAATTAGAAGATCTACATCTTCTCCTAAAATATAACATCTAGAATAAAAAGTTCCAAGTATTTTTCCTTTGAACCAATACCGGTTTTTTTATGCCAAATCACTGACATTGTTATCATTGAATTTACTTCCACCGACAGAAGGAGCGCTTAAAAAACATGTTGAACGTGTCTACTTACAATGCCAACTTTGGCATAGTAACAATATTGACCCTTGCTGCTGGGGTTGGAGAAGAAATGTTGTTGAAAATATTTTAGAACCAGTATTCTCTAACCAGCCCATGATTCCTGAAAGTTTACTGAAAAACTTCATATGTTCGTGCAAAATTAATTGCACAATCAGATGTGGCTGCAGGAAGCTTGGATTAAAGTGCAATAAACAATGCAAAAAATGTAAGGGGAATGATTGCTTAAACAGCGAACTAATTGATGACTTCACACCTCTAGAATCAGCTGAACCTGAAATAATAGAAGTTCAAGTACAACCTTCTTGTTTTAGGAATGTAGAAGAAAATGAAGAAGATGAACCAGAGTACATTGACAACAATGATGTACGTGAAGACAGCAGTGAGTCTTCAGATGGTGAACCTCCATCAAAACATTTAAAATTTGAATAAATAATATGTACATGCATTGTAAATATAATAAATTTTATCCTTAACAAAAAATAAAACATTTCTTTTATTTATCTATAAAATACTTTGTATCTTATTTGATAGCCTGTAAATATTTACTTTTTAAAAACGCAAAAAAAGCACTTTTTTATTTAAATTTCGCGCCATTTCCGGTCAGCCATTTTGAATTTTCCAATTTTCATGTCAGATTCGTAATCAGCAACCATGAAAACCTCCGATTATAAATTTTTTCAGAGATATATTTAATATTAAAGCATTAGTAAAATTATTGTTTTTTATGCAAGCATAAAATGCACTTTTGGATGCAATAAAGGGCTAAAAATTGCATCTGGAGAGTCAAAAATGACTCTATATGCACAATACAGTTTATGTGATAATAAAATAAAAAGTTTCTAGTCAACATTAATTATTTTTAAATGATTATATTTGAAAAACTATCGAAAAATCCGAAAAAATAGCAAAAAATGCACTTTTTTGCATAAAAGTGCATTTTAATATGTTCGCGCTATGATTTTATTGTTATTTACATCTAAATTAATCATTCTATCCAATAAAATCTGATGGAGGAAAAACTTCTCGAAAATCGACCTCAAATCGTTATTTCTGACGGACTATATACCGAAATTTGTAACTCATCCCACCAGTTGATATTATAAAATATATTTTTAGTTATTTTTAATGTTTTTAGTTTATACGTTATCATCATTTAGTAACTAATTTGTAACTATTTGTAACCCATAAACTAGAATTTGTACCTGCATCATCGCTAAGTAATAAATTATTAAATGATAGCTACACATGTCTCGGCAGCCGCATGGTTTTAAAATTTTGAATTTTTTTTTACTCTCATTATTTAGTAACTAATTTGTAAATATTTGTAACCTATAAATTAGAATTTTACCGAGCAATAAATTATTAAATATGGCAGCCAGCATCACGGCAGCCGCCGGACACTATAATTTTACTTTTTTTCGTCTCATTATTTAGTAACTAGTTTGATTAATATATAAACAGAAATTGCATATTTTCCCAATATGAAATAAGTTTTTTCATATTTTCTCCTTATCATCCTTTAGTACCTTATTTGTAACTATTTGTAATTTATATACTGAAATTTATAACTTATCACATCAGTAGATATTAAGAAATATATATTTGGTGTAAACTTCATGGGAGTCGGACTACTACTAATGTTTTTAGTATACATCTAACTGTTATTCAGTAATTAATTTGTAACTATTTATTACCAATATATTAAAATTTGTAACAATACCATCACCTGGTAATAAAGAATTCAATCATGGAGGCCAATTTCCCGACACTCGGTTAAAATTTTGAAATATTTTCCTGTCATTATTTAGAAACTAATTTGTAACTATTTGTAACCTATAAATTAGAATTTGTAACAGCGTCATCGCCGGCAATAAATTATTTAATTATGGCGATCAACTTTATGGCAGCCGCCCGACAATAGATATCGTTTTTCAAATTTATTTTCCTCTCATTATTACTAATTTGTAATTATGATAAACCAAAAAGTTAAATTTGCTCAACCGTTACCGAATTAAACATATCCATTTCAGAACTTTTATATAGTTCTTTATAGTTGACACAGATGGCGTAATGATATGTTTAGCCTGTTAACCTGAATCGTGCACTGCGATAGTGTAAATAATATAATACAGTGGTTTACTGGTTTGGAGCAATGATGGTAAGCAAACATTGGGATAAATAATATTATTTTATGGATAGATATATTATGCTGTATTTACTCTAAGATTGTTTGTCTTTATTACAATTGCTTAGATTAGGTAATTAATTTGATTTATGTTAGTTCAATAATGGTTGAGGTACAAATTTAAATTTTTGGGTTACAAATAGTTGCTAATTGCTTACTAACAATGAGATGAAAAAGTTTGAGAAATTATAATGTCGGGCGACTGCCGTAACACTGCCGTCATAATTTAATAATTTTTTGCAGTTACAAATTATAATTTATATAATTTATCGATTACAATCAGTTACAAATTAAGTACTAAATAATGAAAAAAAAAATCAAAATTTTAAGATCGTGCGGCTGCCGAGAAATATCCGCCATTGTTTAATAACCTAGGTCAACAAGAAAAAGGCTGCGCTTTTGATCTGAACCATCTGATCCTATATTTACTTTTTGACATGCTGAAACCGATTCTGATATTAAATATATATATATATATATATATATATATATATATATATATATATATATATATATATATATATATATATATATATATATATATATCGCATCAGTTTTTGTCTACCACACCTTGTACTCCCAAAAAATTCAAAAAAGGGTCTTGTTTGTCCTAAGGTTCTGATCTAACTTTTCTGAAGTATTTTGATCTGCTGAAGACAATTCTAGGCAAAAAAAAATTCCATAATGTCAGTTTCCCTCTGGCACCTATAGATGAAAGGTGGTGGCAACTGACACAATACAATTTTTTTTTGTCAAAAATTGGCTTCAGCGCGTCAAAATACTTCAGAAAATTTAGATCAGAACTGTAGGATAAGATCTTTTCTGAACTTTTTAGGGGATAAAATGGGTGGTAGACAAAAACTGATGCGATAGATTTTTTTTAAATATCAGAATCATTTTCAGCATGTCAAAAAACATAAGATAATATGGTTCTGATCAAAAGCCCCCCTTTTTTTATCGACCTGTGTAATTTATTACTCAGAGATGATACAGTTAAAAATACTACTTTATGGTTTACAAATAGTTACAAATTAGTTACTGAATGACGATAACGAGTAAACTAAAAACATTTTTTTACACCAAAAATATATTTTTTAAAATCTACTGATGGGATGAGTTACAAATTTTGATTTATAAGTTACAAATAGTTACAAATAAGGTGCTAGATGATGATAAGGAGAAAATATAAAAAATCTCATTTGAAACGGCGAACTTCATTATTACACATATTACATACATATACACATATCTTCTTAGTCAGGCTACATGGTGGTTTATTTTTCTCGTTGAAAGATACACTGTGTATTATTTTAATTCTCCCATTACACTTTCTCTCCTTTTTAATTGGTTAGTCAAATATGATCCTAGATATTTCAATTTGTTCATCGTTCCTAAGAAGGACTTATCTATTTTGTATTCCTCTCCTCTCGCCGGGGTCTCTGTTGTTGACGAATATTGATAATATAACTGGAAGATCATCCGCATATGCTAGTACGATAGGAGATTTCAGTATTCTTGTATCTTTGTTAAAATTTGATTCCTTCTTTGTGCTTTGCATCGCTTGATTACGACTGTGCTAAATCATCTGGAGGAAAGACGCACCCATTTTCTTGGGGTTAGCAAGTGAAGACTTATTTTTTTCTTGTTTTATATGAATATCTACCTCGTGGGTTATCGTAAATTAATGTTAGTTACTGATGTTGACATTATTATCATGGGTTTTAATTTACTTGCATAGGAAAAACAACAAACAGAACCCGTTTTAAGTAATTCGGTTTTAGTCATTTCTTGAATGTACGATTTTTGTGCTCCTGTACTTGTATTTTAATTCTTGTGTTTTCTAGGTAGCTTGTATAGTGTTGAAATTTTTTTAATGAATTGTCCAAGTCGGAGGAGGAAAATAGCAATACCAACGCACAGAGCTATTCACAAAATAAGGAGGTTGCGGTAGAATAATTGCTGATAAAAATGAAAAGAAGATATCAGAAGATGTTCCACATATACCTCAATCTCCAAGAGCAAAGAGGAGTTATAAGAGTAAGTAAGGATGTTCTGGATGTATTTGTTTATTTAATTAGTATTTAGAAACACTTTATTAGTTCTGATGATTTGTGTTTTTAAATGTCTTTTTTAAATGTTTTTAAATGTCTTCTTCATTGTTAGATATAATGATACTATCTTTCTTTTATATATACAGAATTGTTTAGTTTGTAAGAAGGAGTTCGAATTGTGCTTGCCGAGCGAACGGACGCGTCCGAAAAACGCTGTCATTAAAACGTGAAAACGCCCGCTAAAAGTCCGCTAAATTTGATAAAAATTAGGTGAATTTGTAAATTAAAGAATTCCGCGCAAATCGATATATCATAACAAAAGAACAAAATTGAAATAGAATTAATATTTGAAAATAGCTAATACAGATTATTTAGTGGCAGAACCGATAGTGCAGTGCTATGCATAAAGAAACAAGCTTAAAGAACCAGGCAATACATAAGAGGAATAGATAAGCTAAGTATCTTCTCATTTTTAAAATACCACCCAAGTTTATTTATCCAAGTTTATTTATGTCTTAATTATTAACAAATGTCTGCCGCATAAAACCATTGCAATGCTTTTTAGGTCCAAGCCCTAACTAAATACAAAGTGTAAAAAATATAACTTTTAAGGTGTCAAGTGAGTAATGGGTAATTTCGTACATAATTTGTATTTGTATCAAAAATAATGTGTTTTGAGGTGTTGTATATTTTTATGCAAATTTTTAAGATGTCAAAAGTGAGTGATAGGTTTGGGGAATAATACATACCTGGGACGTACGATTAGTGATTAATTTCGTACATAATTTGTGTTTGTATTAAAAAGAGTGTGTTTTTGTGGTGTTGCATATTTTTTTGCAAACTTTTAAGGTGTCAAGCAAGAGACAGGTTCGAGGAATAATACATATCTTGGGAAGTGCAATTAGTGATTAATTACGTACAGAATTTGTATTTGTATTAAAAAGAGTGTGTTTTTGTGGTGTTGCATTCTGCATTATAAATGCTGTAATAAAGTGGTGAGGGGCTGATTCAAACGACTTTCTTCGAGATTATATATCTAAACCCTTGAAACTGTCGACCGCTGTAAATTTATAGCAAGGCAATAATGGTGTTATTCCTTAAGAAAAACAGAGTTTCTTAGATAAACAAGCGTTGACTTGGGTAATAAATGGACAATCTTATCAGTGGCGTACTATTGGCTTAATACGCCGGGGGCTGAATTTCTTGCAGTTCAATGGAAATGCATGTTATTTCCCAGGAAATGGTATCTATACACAAGAATGATGAATCGAATACAGAACATAGGACCAAAAAATCAAAGAAACGGGGGAATGAGTCAGGGGCAGTAAAGCGGCGGCAGGGGAGCATACAGAAAAAATGATAACACATACACGAGAAGAGGTATACCACGGCAACAATGGAGATAAACTGGAGGAAGAAGAAAAAGTAAAAAATGAATGAATCAAATTAATATAAGAAGACTCTTCAATAAGCCACCATCCAAGGAATAACTGCTAGAAATCACGGTAGTGATAATAATTAAAATTAAACTCGAAATCAATGAGGTATTGTTGATATACTGCGTCAGGGCTGAGTTTCCACAGCACTTCAGCGGAGGTATGTCTAGTGAAGGTTTCTTTCAGAAAAATGGTGTTCTCTAAGAAAACACACACATACGGCGATAATCTCGTAATTGATGCAGAAGAAGAAGAAATGGACCAGCGGAGAGGAACACACAATAGATGAATATTCCCTAAGAACACCGAACAAATTGAAGTACCTAGGAACAGACCGGACGAACCAGCTGGAGCGGAGAGAAACAGTAAAGGAGGGAATCAAAACGGCACAAAGGTAACATATAAAAAATAAAACTATCATGGGACCTTACCAAATGTATGTACATAGCCGTCATACGGGCAACGATGATATATGGAGTCAAAACGCGGCAACAACAAAAGCCAACAGAAGAAGTTTTTGAGAAGAGCAGAAAGGGCATCATCCAACAAAACAACAAGACGAAAACAGCGACACAAAACATCAACATTATAGAAATATATGCAATGAAGTGTTGGGGACATACTTACTGGAGAAAGTGTTAGCACCGAATAGCAACAAACTAAAAATAGGGAGAGCATGCTACAGTGGAGAACGACAATTGAGAGGATCAGGATCAACAGATGAACACCACTAACAAATCGCAAGGATATATACTCTACCACAATCAGAAACCGAGGAATCAGAAGGCTCAGAAAAAAAAAGATTCGAAGAAGCAGAAACGCAAAAAGAGGAGCAAAAAAACTCCATATTACGACACAACACGGCAACATATTTCACAAGAAGAATCAGAATAGGCAGAAGTCCAGAACCAAACACACGAAAGAGGTAGCTTAAACGCTCCGTCACGACACAATGCGGTAACGCATCTCACAAATACCTACACCTCCCATCCCACATTCCTTTACCATGCGCCATGTGGCTCTCGCTGCTGGCAACAAGCATGACCTTAGTCCAACCCAGCGTGGACGTAGCAGGCCCAGCTGTATACCTGGGAGTGGCAGCAATGCCTACCGCACGCTGGTAAATCAATCAATAAATCAAGTACACAAAAATATGAAGACGTACAAGACATCTAATCTGCAATATACTGGACAAGTACGAAGCTAGTTTATGTAGATTACATAATATAACAATTTTACTTTAAAGTATTATTACGGTATTTTTTACTAAGGCTATTATGAAAAGAATAATAGTTGCAGTCAGGTGTTGCTGATTTCGAATATTTATTAAAGACAATAACTTCTGTTGGACCTAAAATTTCTATAACATATATAAAATAGCATGGTAGAATACTTCCTATTGAAATTAAATCATATTCATCATACATGACGTTCGCCAAAAAAGCGTGTAAATCATGTGTGTCATATTTTATATAAACTATGTCTTATCATAATTTTAGAGCAAAATGTTCCAAAGGTTTTTGATTAAGAACAGATAAAATACAAAAATATACAAGATATCTAAGCTGCAATACACAGTACGTCTTTTAGATTCATGAAAGCCGTATGCAGGTTAGATGGCATCAGTTTTACCTTGAATTATTATTGAGGTATGTTTTATAAGACTATTACGAAACGAATGGAATTTACAGTCAGGCGTTGCCGCATACCTAATAAATACGTTGACCATCAAAATGTTTATTTTAAATATGTAAAGGGACAATTTTAATAAGACACGGAATAAAAGTTTAAGTGGGGCGTTGCCAACTGCGGATATATATTAAACACGATAATTTATGTTAACTTAAAATCTTTGTTTCAATTTTGATACATTTATAAAATAGCATGGTGAAATTGGGTCATATCCGTCATACAGGATGATAGTCAGAGCCGTGGAAACTAACATATTTTACCAGAAGTGTCATTATGATTTTAGAGTAAAGTGTTCCAAAGTTTTTTTATTAAGAACATAAAAATACAAAACAGTACGTCTTTCAGGTTCAAGAGAAGTTTACGTAGGTTAGATGATATAACAATTTTACCATAAAATATTATTAAAGTATTTTTAATAAGACTATTACCAATACGAATGGAATTTGCAGTTGGGCGTAGCCGAATACCTAATAAACACGATGACTTCCGACAAAAATTTATATGTAGAAAAGCGTGGTACAATATCGTTTTTAAAATTGATTAATGCTCCTCGTACAAGGTGATCGCCACAGGCATGTAAAATGACTTAATTAAGCAGAAATAAATCGAAAATGTATAGAATATCAAAACTGTAACATGCGATGTGACTCTTAGGATTCCACCCAACTTTACGTGAATTAGGTGATATAGTATAGTTTTACTTTAAGAGGTGTAAACTGTTTGCATCTAGTTCCAGTAAGTCTATTATGAAAGAATGACAGTTGCGGTCAGATATTGCCGACTAATAATATCTGTTTCAACAATAAAAATAAAATATATATAGACTATGTACTTAATCGCAATGACATCCTTTAAAAGTGAATTGTACCGTGTTCGTACAAAATATATATCAAATAGGTAGTCGCAGTAGGCCACGCCCGACTACTACTTCCACTCGTTTTTAGTTGATCTGGCATCATCTCATCACCTTCTTCAATAGGCACGGCGCCGTGTGCCGTGGATATCTGATTGGCTTCGGGCATAAGTGCCAGAAAGCCACTGCTGTAATGTTTAATTTATAATAGTGTTCTTGAATTGAATTGAACTGAATTGATAATAAAGTTCAATTAACTAGGCGATGTCAACGATGAAATTCTAGTGCATAATTTTTAGTGATCGTTTTTGTTTTGAAGCCGGTTCAACTTTGTTCAAAACGTTTTTTATACATATCCAGGATCCTTAAAAGTTAATATAAGGTATACAATCTCAAAATTTGATGAATTCATTAAAATTGATATGAGCAACATAATTACTGTGCTAGTATACTTTTTCCTAAATCACTAAATAGAAAAGTTTTCCTCTTCGTACCTCCATACACAAACACTCCATATTTAGAAGTAAATAAGTAGGCATACAGTTTGTCCGGTTATATATATCAATTTTCTAGGAATATGTTGAATACGTTCTTAGGAGTGCAGATAAAAATAGATAAAACACACAAAGATATGCAAAGTATACTTTTTGATAGGAACACCCATATTTGTGAATGGATACGTTTTTATTATATTTTATGCTGATAAACTTGTGTTTTTATTTCTACTTGTGATACCCACGTAAATATCGCGCGAGTTAAGATACGCTCAATACAAATAGAATTTTCAATAAATTTGCTATAATAATAGCAAGGAATCTAATCAATTTAAAGGTACTGTGTACCGGGGCTACCTTGCCTCTCTTTAAAAGTTTTTTGAATATACCTCAATATAAAAATTGGGACTTATATATGCGAAATTTTAGGCATTTGCCTATACGCTGCTGGACTTTTATAGGCCTCAGATGTCGATGAATACCTTTTTACCTCCCCACAAAATTGTAGGAAGTTACTAAAATTGGTTCAAAATCGAAAATTGAGATAACATCAAATCTTGACGTTTTGAGATCCCATGAACCAAAAAAAGTGGTTTTTGGAAAATTCCTGCGTGTGTATGTGTGTTAGCACGATAGCGGTGAAACTACTAAACGTATTTGGATGAAACTTTGCATGAGGGTTTCTTTAATGTTCCAGAAGCTTTGAAAAGGTTTTGGTTGAGGTCGGATTATGTTTAGTGCCATTTCGGCACAAATTGTTTATTTTATACTAACTTAAAATTTGTAATCGAACCATTGAAAAGTAGATAAAATTCTAATTTCAATGATATATTACACAAGTATTTTTTCGATTTGGTTTCCGTGAAAAAAATAAAAAACAAAATAACAATCTATAAATAGTCACGCTTCTTGTGTATCAAATATTTTACAACCTAAAGTAACTCTCTGAATAGATTAGTGTGGATCTCGAGGCTGCTCCACAAATTAATGGCACTGTACTTTCCCATGCATATACCCAAACTTATTCACTCTTTCCTGACAGATAGATCGCTGCAGGTCAAGGTGAATAATAAACTATCAACTCGGCGGGACATTCGCCCCCCCTAGGGGTCGCGCCTGTCCCCGAAACTGTACAACTTGTACGTCTCCGATTTCCCGGAGTTCCCGAATACTAATCTTGCTAAGTACACCGACGACACGGCCGGGTATGCGCATTCACATAATAGTCCCTTGAGGTAAACCAGAAAAAGGCGAACAGCCCAAAAGTTCTGTGAGACATATACCCTCCCATTTTCGTGGGTGGGAACACGATGGTGACAATATTTTCCGACTTAGCGTCCAACTGCTACCTCTAAATTGAACAAACCACCCCCATTTCCGAGGAGTTGTCGGATCGGATTTTTTTGGTCAGTTAGAATAAAATAGGAAAATATTTCCCACAGGTGACCTAACCCACCCCCGGGGATTGAAACTACCCCCACCCCAATAACGAAATGCCACGAAAACAACGGAAATCATCTGGAAAGCGACTGTTTTCGGGGGCGGGGAATACGATGGTAACAATATTTCCCGACATATCCTGCATCGACTGCCCCTAAACCTGAAAAACCACACCCTTTTTCGATTTTCTGGTGCTAGACATGCGAGGGCTTGTCGGATCGCTTCTTTTTATCAATTCGAAAAAAATAAGTGAGGATTGACCACAGGTGACCTAACCCACCCTCGCCCTGGGGGATTTTATTAAAAACCGCTGCCCAAGGAGTCACTACTTCCATATCCAGATTTTGTATTCAAGTTTCTCACAACGAAAAAAAAATTGGTACTATATTTGCACTCCACTATGTGGAAATAATTGTTTATGGAACTTTAATAATCTAATATTTGACATCATCAACAACTCATAAAACGATATGTCACATCGGTAGGGGATTGAGGTAGGGGGTGGTAGCGGGGACGGGAATTAAAAAAAATTATTGAGGAATTTGGTTCTTGTACACACACTAAAATCAAAATTCTTTTTTTTTTCACCCCCTTTAAGAATAGGGTGGGGGTGGGTAAGAGGGTGGCTAATACCATTTTTGAGGGTAGGTCACCTGTGGTCAATATTTACCTATTTTATTCGAATTGACCAAAAAAACCGACCCGACGAGCTCTCGCAAGCCTGGCACCGGAAAATCGGAAACGGGAGTAGAGTTTTTTCGGTTTGGGGGTAGTGGGTGAAGGGTAGATCAGGAAATATGGTCACCACCGTATTCCCCGCCCTCGAAAACGGGGTATACTTCTTTTCGGATGATTTTCGTTGTTTTCGTGGCATTTAATTATAGGGGGTGGGGGTAGTTTTAACCCCCCCGGGGGTGGGTTAGGTCACCTGTGGTGAATATTTACCTATTTTATTCTAACTGATTAAAAAAACAGATCCGACAAACCCTCGCAAGGTGGTTTTTTCGATTTAGGCAGTTGGACGCTAGGTCGGAAAATATTGTCACCATCGTGTTCCCCGCCCTCGATGTCTTGCGGTCCGGTCGCAGAACTTTTGGGTAAAAGCTTTACCTCAAGCAACTATATCGCTCAAGCGGCAAATATGCTGCTCAAGACACACATGGTTTGTGCCACAGCGTATTACAACAAGTGGAAGATTCGGAGCAACGCCGAAAAGTCCGCGCCGGTTCACAGAGAACCGAATATTAACGCCAATTTCGATCAGTGACAACAAATTCCAATCAAACGGTGGGTGAAGTATCTGGGGGTTAACTTGGACAAAAGACTGACGTTTAACATCCACATCAACGAAACCATACGGAAGGTCTACTCCATGTCCAATAGTCTGTATCTGCTCCTGGCCAGGGGTAGCGGACTAAACAGACAAAATAAAAAACTGTTGTATACAATGGTGATCAGGCCGGCAATCGCATACGCGGCGCCGGTATGGTGCAGCATCCCAGTCACGACAATATGAAAACTTCGAGTCCTTGAACATACATTTATGCATCTCATCTCTGGTTAGAACAGATGCACCTCCCTCAGAGATTTATACGCACTATATCACGACATAACCCCACTAGAGGATTACGTCCTAAAAATTTCTCAAAAATTCTACGAATTCAAACTGGGCGATAATCCGCTAACCCGTAACTTAACTCGAATCAGACAGCATAATGCAATACTTTTCGATATAAGACACTCCCTACCATACCTAGCCATACTTTCCTATACGATAACCTCTTATTTCCCGACTTTTGATCTTTATCTTACCTTTATATTCCCCAGTCCTCTATTCTTTCTGTATATGTTCTATTTGTTCTTTTTTCACCTTTTGTTCTTTTGTACCTTTGTCTCTAAATTCCATTCAGCCAATGAATTATAAAAATTCCAACTTTTTAAACATTTTCACATTTTCCTGGCAAGGAGACCGGCCAGGGTAGAATTGCTTCGAACGGGTTTTTTCATTGAGTTTTTTCCCGTGCCAGCAATCAAAATTTTTTAGTGCTTGTGCGCGCGCAAGAATGCAAGTTTCAGTGTTACATATTAATTAGTTATAAGTATATTTGTGTATTATGTTTTTTTTATCTATTTATTTAACGTCGGCCTATTTCCGCTACCAGGGCCTATCACCGACGCCAGGAGAAGGGCTGCCCCCAACCTGGAAATTTTGCCGTACCTCTTCTCGTAAGAAGAGTAGGGAGCTTTTACTTGCCTAACATTTAATAGACAGGGACCGCCTGCTTTACATCCCCTCCGAAGGATGGTATATCCACTACGTAATCCTCGTCTTGAGATTACATAGCTTCCGCGTATACACTGATATACAAGCCGCTAGAAGGTGGGACGAGATCGCTGTGTTTCCAAAGATGGGTCACCCATCCAAGTACTAACCGCGCTGCATGTTGCTTCACTGGGGTATCGAGATACATACACAGTGTAGACGTATCTACGCTCGCCCCTTGTGTATTATATAAAAAGTTATTGTTAGTTTTAAGTTTTATTTCTAAACAGGAGCACTAACTCTCCAATCGAATACTGTTCTAGCCAAACCGAACCTGCCCCTACCCTACATTCACGTTATCTGGCTGGCTCTGGGCCAGGTTTCGGGGAGGCGCATATTTTTTGTACATGCTTAATTTGAAATAAATCTGTGTTTGCTTTTTTTGTTTGGGCGAGATTATAAGTTTTAAACTTGAAGTTCGCAGGTTCAAATCCTATCGATCGCAAAATTTTTTTTTTAAATAAAAAAAATTATTTCAACTTAATAAATATAGTTCAACGAGATTGTTAATATTTTGTGCTTTTTTCGGCTTCATAGATCCACCTAGTGGGAAGGTTTCAGCCGCTCTCCGTAGCTGCCGATTGTTTTATTAAAAAAAGTGGCAAAGTTATCCGTAAAATGGAAAAACTTTGTCTTCGCATTTAAATTGCATATAACGACAAAGTTCACCAGATTTTATGGTTTCATTGCATCTTACATGGGATTTCCTTGGATTTTGTCGAAAAAAAATTAAAAAGTCTTCACAAATAAAGATTTTACAGCATGTTTTCATAACGTTTATTAGAAATAATGTAACAAAATGTAATAAGCAATTACATAAAATAAAATTTGTATGGAATTTTCAATAAAATAAAAAACAAACAAAATTAAAAAGTTAAACTGAAAACATCCCTCGACTTTGATCTTCAACAGATTCCGGTAGAATTTTATTTATTTTACTGCAGGTCAGATATTAAAAAAAATACGGGGTTACATTGCCAGCAAGGATATTGTAACTTTCTTTATGTTTTGGAAACACGTCATCATATGGGGCATAACTTCTAAACAAATCATATAACATATCGGAAAATAAATTCAATGGGTTAAATACGTATCGAGCTACACACCTTAGTCTAGCAGAACCTCCTTACAATATCACACAGAAATTTTTTTAATGTTACTTTCATTTTCCTTTCTATTAAACAGTCAACCGGAGATAGCGAGCAATTTTGCCAGCACCTATTTCAGATATTTACTAAATCATAGAGGATAGTGTACTGTTATAATTTTTCTGAAAATCCACTTTATTAAAAAAAGAGCAAAGTTATTCCCCCGTAGGCAAAGTAGCCCCGGTACACGGTACGCTAAAAACCGCTGCCCAAGGAATCACTACTTCCACATCCAGATTCTCTACCCAAGTCACTCACAACGAAAAAAACTTTGTATGTGGAAATAATTGTTTATGGAACTTTAATAATATAATATTTGAAATCCTCTACACCAAAAACCCATAAAACGATACCCCACATCGGTAGTGGGTTGGGGTGGTGATAGGGGGTGGTAGTGAGGGTGGATGAAGTAAAAAAATATTTTGAGGTTTCTGGTTCTTGTACATACACTAAATCACAATTTTTTTTTCATCCTCTTTAATAAGGGTGTGGGGGTGGTAACGCCAAAAATTTTTTTGAGACCCTAGCTTCTTTTGTATATACTAAATACCAATTTTATCGACTCCTACCTGCTTGATTTACCCATTTACCCCAATTTACCCCCAACCCTTCGTCGGAAGAACATGAAAATATAATCTAGTTCCAGATCTCGTTAAAGTACATACGTGTACCAAATTTCAAGTCAATATCTTAAACGGTTCCAGAGTAAACGTGCGCACAAAAAAAAGTTAGACAGACCGACAGACAGACAGAAACATTTTTTTCGCTCAAATTTAAAATCTCGACGTTTGATGACATTTTAAGCCTATTTTAACAATAAAAATTTTAAAAAAAAATTTTGTCGTTACTATACTTGGATGTGGAAGTAAATAAAATTAGACCAATTAAGTAAAAAGTAACAGAGATATTAAAGCACCTCGTCTCTGAATCTGTAGCGTACCGATGGGACATCACAAAATGCGAATCGACGTCCGGCGGTTATGTTATAAGCAAGAAAGCAAGCCGCTTCGCTTCCCGCAATACGTAATGGCATATACACTTACTATACTTGGATGTGGAAGTAAATAAAATTAGACCAATTAAGTAAAAAGTAACAGAGATATTAAAGCACCTCGTCTCTGAATCTGTAGCGTACCGATGGGACATCACAAAATGCGAATCGACGTCCGGCGGTTATGTTATAAGCAAGAAAGCAAGCCGCTTCGCTTCCCGCAATACGTAATGGCATATACACTTGTCCGTTTTACAAGTTGTTAAAATTTGAGGCTGCTTTAATTGTTTGTGTTTGCAGTGATTTCTTTAGAGCTTGGTTTTGTTAAAAGTGACTCTCGGAATTTGTCATATGTAGATAGATGTGCTAATGGTTATGAAATATTTCAATAAAAATAAAGACTATATTCGTGCCGAGTTGTTAATTTGCGTCAAAATTTAGAAACAGACAAATAGTTTTAATTTTTTCGTGCTGTACAAAATTTGTTTTTGGAAACAATACACTAATAGACAAAATTAACTTTCATTTTCAAGCGGCAAACTTTTTTATCTTTAGAAATAGATATCAAGTATATTGAGAGGAAATGAAGATAGAGGATTGAAGCAACTTATTTATTTGAAACTTTTTCTAGGGTTAGCAGTTTTTAAAAAATTCCATGTTAAAGTACGGAACACTTTCGCTGTTGGTAACTTGCTTATCAACTCTTTAAGAGAGTTTTAAATGCTACTATAGAATGGAGAGCGCAAGTTAAGAATCGATTTAGTAGAAAAGATTCTTTTCCCTAGAAATTGATGAAAGAATTTTTGGGTTTTTATTGTCTCTGACTTTAAATAATATAAAAATATTTTATTTAAAAAATTTTGGGTCGCTTATGATTAGCTTCAAGGTTCTTTATCGTGATTATATCATTCACGAGAAAGGAGTTCAATATGAGTTCAACTATATATAGTTTGCAACATTCTGTCAGTCTCGCGACGTACCGGTCCTCAGGGCCGGCGAAACGTGATCAATCCAGGTGGGTAAAACGTGATCAATCCAGGTGGATAGTGCAGAGGAATTTTTAAAAAAACATGTTAATAGTGTAGAATAATAAGTTTTCAGGTGGGTAATTCCCCACCTACAGATTTTTTCAGGTGGGTAGTACTACCCACCATACTCACCTCTTCCGCCGGCCCTGCCAGTCCTCATATAGGTTCAATATAGGGGATGTGACACGAGTTCGCCTTCGAGCGACTCTTTGGCAAAATGGCTTTTTGTCTTATTTATGCACAAGGCGGTTTTCTCTATAACATTGCCATTTGAAAAGACTTCCTACTGATTATCCAACACATTCGTCCAATTTACGAGCCGCTGGATGAATCCAAATTTGTTTTGTACGAGAAACCGGCCTTGTCCATTTTTACTAATTTTTGCCACGTAATGGGCTCATTTAATGAATTTCAGTTGTTACTTTTTGCTGATAAAGTATTACTTAAAATTAGACGATATTGAAAATTTCAGATGAATCCGATGTGTGGTTTTCGAAATATACGACTTTTAAAGAGTACGGTGCGACCAACATCGTGACGTCAGAGTATAGTAATACAAATCAGTAAAAATAGTTGGTAAACTGAAATTATTCTTTATTCATAAGTTTCAAAACACACTGCTTAAGTTAACGATTTGTAATACTGTGAAACTATAATAACACGCTGCAGCTAGCCGCTTCAGCTAGCGGGTTCCTATCAAGTGACGTCACGGCCGATTCTCGACCGCGGCTGCGGTCCATTTTTATGATTTTTTTTAGACGATTTATAGGTCTCACAAAATTCTTGTTTTTTTGCACAGTGTCTTAAAATTATAAGATCTTTCAGATAATCGATTTAAAAAAAAAGTGCTAAATGAGCCCATTGCCTATAGACGCTACGCACTTTTGCCGTATTAGTCGGTTTAGCCCTTTCAGTACATCGCATCGTTAAAATTTTATATTCATTCTTTTGAACGATATTGACTGTATCTCCACTTTTATTGTGTTTCGTGAAGCGAAGTCCAACTTTGCCGCACTTTTGAAAAAGTATAATGCACTTTGTCTTTGACCAAAATTACACTTTTATTTTCAGTACATTTTTCCATGACCATAATACACTTTCACTCCCAGAGCCTGGACATTAAATTTCTAGGTGTGGGCGCCACGTGTTTTGCCTTGTCTGTCTTTGTTTAGTTAAGCTCTCTTTCTAAAATGTCTTTTTAACTCATTTTTACCTAAGTAGAAATTGTTATCTAGTTTTCGACTCAGATCGATTTTGGGGTGTTCTATAACAGTTTCACTGATGTATTTCCACATTTTGGAACTATGCAATACTTATGACGGGTTTATTCACTCATTTTCGGTAGGCAAACACGACACACTCAGGACGTAAATAACACAAAAACAACAGCTCAACTCTTTACAAAACCCAGGTTAAAACGCAATACTATGCAACTCATACAGAGCATTCGATAGCACGGCCGGCGAACGTGTATTATGACGTCACAGCCCACCATACCTCGTGTTACAGAAAGTGACATTTGATCATTATTATAAGAGCAAATTTAATCGCAAAAATTTCTGATTTTTTGGCAACAGGCTTTCTTGATCAAGTTTTTTTGAATAATGAGATAAAAGAAATCGCAAATGACCTCATTCACTCCTTCTACAGTGTCCGCCAAAAAGTTTGCACCATATGGGAAACTCTTTTATTGACTTTCGGAAAAATTCTATTCTTGATAAAAGTTAGTGCCTGATCTCAAACGAAAAAGGGGCCTGACAAATTTGTGTTAGTCCTGGCGCTTAGGTCGAAAAATTATTTTTTTGAAATTGGCTCAAGAGTAAACTACCTTTATTTTTGAAGATGTCGAAAAATGCTATTTTAAGAAGTTGCTTATGATGCGATGTTATATCCAGGTTTGAAATTTGAATGTTCTATTTTAAACATAGAAATTTTCCACTTTTTTACGCATGATTCCTTAACTATACTTTTCTGCTATTAATAATTATCTCTATTTAATAGTTTCAGCCTAAGTAATGGATTAAAAGCAATACTTTTTTAATAAAATAAATATTTTGGGAAGAAATGTTAAATTTCTTGGTGCATAGTTGTTCTCCTTTTTCCAATGTTAACTTTTTCGCTTAAAAAGAGTTTCATTTAGCTCTATAGCTAAATCGAAAAAAAAACGTATAAAAAAATTGAACTGCCTTCAAAAAAGATATCTAAAAATTATGAAATAAAATTTCACCGTGCTTATTACCTAATGTGAACTCTCAACTTTTGACATCAGATTCGTTATCAGCTACTTTAAAATACTATAGCTACCAGTCGTATGGCAACTCCGACGGAATTTGAATTTTTTATCACAAAATTAAATTTGGCTCAAAAAACACAAAAAGAATCAATCAGAATGTTCAGATGTATTTTTTCATATAAATATGTAAAACACGGTTTTTAATAACTGCATCAATTATTCAATTATAATATTTATGTGTATAATATTATCTTAGACCTTGTTTTGCAGTAGCCCTTGAAGATGACATGTTATGTTATGTCGAAAGTACTTGACATCGATTGTGACTAATTAAAACAAAACCTGCATTCCACTTTTTACACATTATAATATATAGATAGGGTGGCGATGTTTTTTTTTTTCGAGTATAACTATTCAACTAATGCCAACTATTTTTTCTTTTCGAGTTCGAATTTGTCAGGAAGAATGAGCGGGTAGAAATATGGAATTAAGCAATTCATTTAGTAAAGCACATAAAATGATCACCCTGTGCTTATACTAGCTGCGTTTTTACCTTTTCTGTTAGAAATATAACTATCTAATATTATTCAGCTTGGACATCCCTGTAAATTAAAACATGAATTTGTTAATATATATACACAGCCAGAGCTGGGCAAATACTTTGAAAAAGTATTTAAATATTAAATATTAAATACTTTCAGTAAATTTAAAGTATTTAAATATTAAGTATTTTCAAAAGATAAAAGTATTTAAATAATAAATAACAAAAGCAATTAAATAGTTTAAACTTAGTATTTAAATACTTTCCGAATATTTAAATACTTTGATAACACTGAAATATTTTGAAGCATAGTTAAGCGTAAAAATAGCCTATAATGGCTAAACTTTAGCACAGTCGATGTAGGTATTTACCTACAAATATTTGCAAACTGAATAATTTCTTTTTAATAAGTTCGTGAAAGTGTATAGAATAATATCCTGAAAAGTTTACATTTCGCTCGGATGCAGAACAAAAAAAATGTGAAAAAAAAATTTTTCATCAATTTTTTCAAAATTTTGAAATTAAGTCAAGCTAGGAAAAAATAAAAAATGCAGATAGTTAGATCACGTATTTATAAACAAAAAATGTCCTAACAAGATTTACCGCTAAAGCCACGGTTTTCCCAGAAAAAAATAATCAACTGTAACGTTATAGTCCACAGTACATCGCCCTTTTTTTTAATGATTAGTAATAGGCTGAATTTTCGTGACTAGCTTCGTTTTGACGAGACGCTCAACTTTACTCGCTGAGAAAATTCTCGGTAGTGGTAGCTAATAGCAAAAACTATTTTTTCTATTTCACACAACAAAAGTTGGGCGTCTCGTCAAAACGAAGCTACTCACGAAAATTCAGCCTATTACTAATCATTAAAAAAAAAGGGCGATGTACTGTGGACTATTATAACTCGGAGCGAGATACATGCGTGCGCGCGCTTGAATACGCATGCCTGTGACACCGACGCACTGAATTATATGTTACTAAATCGGAATTTGTTCAATCTACATGAGTGTTGGTTCATTTAAAAGATTGAAATTGCAGCTTTTTGATGCTTTTTTGTTTTAAACAGTACAAGCAAAGGATGGATGGAAAAAATATACTTATATATGTATTATCACGCCCGAACTCAATCGTCGCAATAAAAAAAAATATAGAAAAAACTAAAAGCTCTTCAAAAAAATTCTTTCTTCATTGAGATCTGTTAAAAAGTATGTACACTTCATGATAATTATGGTTTATTAAATTGTAGTAACGTGGATTAAAAAAAAAAAGGTACATTTCAGATCATTTTAATTTCCTTGCTTGATGATTTTTTTTGATAAATATATATATATATATATATATATATATATATATATATATATATATATATATATATATTGGAGGCTGTAACCTTGCCAAGAACTTGACCCATTGGAAAAAATAAAATATCGCTATTTCAGAAAAAATCTATATTTTTCGAATGTTCAAACAGAAATTCGTTTACTTGTATGCATTTTTTCAAAAATATGATCAATCAGATCATGATAAGAAATTGCAATTTTCACAATCTTATCCTTATAACTATGAAAATATCTTTGATTGTTTTGAATATAAATTCTGGAACTTTTCCAATACATTAACAAATGTATAAGGAATCCATTAACAAATGTATAAGGAATCCATTGGATATAGTTGAAATATAGATAATATATAATACTGTACTGTAATAAATACAGTACAGTAAAGGCACGTACAAATTCATGCGAGCGATTCAGCAGCTATGTATGGTGTCTGTGTATGCGTTGATAATTAGATATTCTCCCTCCAGACTCACTATTTATCCTCCTATTCACTAAGAAAAATGTTAAAAACGTGTAATCAGAAAGAGAAGAAAGCTTTGTTTTATTCGTTAGAATTGCTAAGAATTTTTGGAGGTTCCCTAGTATGCATTTAACCGTGCGCTGCTTGGCCGCGCAGAGTGACAAAGTTACTTCATTATTTTTTTCCAGGAATACCGTGGCTTTAGCGATAAATTTTATTAGCACATTTTTTGTTCAGAAATACGTAGTATATTTACCTGTATTTTTTGTTTTTTCTACCCTGACTTAATTTAAAAAACTTTTCTTTCCCCTTTTTTTGTGTTTTGCATCCGAGCAAAATGTAAACTTTTCAGGATATTATTATTCTATAAGCTTTCACGAACTCATAAAAAAATATTATTTAGTTTGCAAGTTTTTGTGGGTTTCCCTATAAAATGTTCTCTGTCGTTTGGGCTACTATTTCTATTTTTGTAGAAATCAATAAAGACTTATTATTATCATTATCATTATTATATTAAATACTATTTGTCTATTTGAGGTGTCAAAATTTTAGGTTTCATGACTTTCATGAACTTCTACAACACTATTTTAATGCCTCTATACTTAATCAGTTCTAGTTGGGTATTGGACTTTTACTTATTCGTAGAGCTAGACCTTTGCGTCTTCTGCAAATACCCAAATAAAGCACAGAGACTATGGTACTAGTTCAACTGTTCTCAATCACAAAACATATACATTAACATTACTGTCTGCTCTCAACCAACATTCTGGGAATTAAGACGTGAACGACTGGAGACTGAATGATGCAATATATTTATTAACTACATAGTACAGTACATGTCTTGATTCTTGACGAGATAGTATAGTACATGTTTTGATTATTGACGAGTATCTGCCTGTCTCCCTGGTGTATTTGATTATATTTGTTATATATATTTAAATACTTTTGAGATTCAAATACTTCTGAAAGTATTTAAATACTGTCAGAAAAGGATTTAAATACCTTTTTAGAAGTATTTAAATACTTCCCAGTTATTTAAATAGTTTAAGTATTTATAAATACTTTAGGATCATTTTCACAAATACTAAGTAGTAAATATTTCAGATAAAGTTGCCGCACTTTTGAAAAAGTATAATGCACTTTGTCTTTGACCAAAATTACACTTTTATTTTCAGTACATTTTTCCATGACCATAATACACTTTCACTCCCAGGGCCTGGACATTAAATTTCTAGGTGTGGGCGCCACGTGTTTTGCTTTGTCTGTCTTTGTTTAGTTAAGCTCTCTCTCTAAAATGTCTTTTTAACTCATTTTTACCTAAGTAGAAATTGTTATCTAGTTTTCGACTCAGATCGATTTTGGGGTGTTCTATAACAGTTTCACTGATGCTCGGTATTTAAATACTTTCGAGTATTTAAATACTTATGAGGTATTTGTAAGTACATATTTGCCCAGCTGTGTACACAGCAATGCAGTAAATTACAGCACAGTCGTATTAAGAGGATATCAGGTCCTGATCTAGTACTTATATCTTTACAATGAATATTGGTAGTTATAACCACCCTTTTGTGTAAATTCGCAAAGATCCGTAAGATAATTTTATACAACGGCATCTGTTTGCTTACCAGAAACATATTATCATCATATTACCATATGGTTTCATGTTCAATATATCGCCTAATACCAAGTAGTCATTCAATGATGACCATGTTAAACTTAGTCAGGTAGACGTTTTGTATTATGATTTTACTAAATGCTCCCATCATCGTATCAATCATTAGTTACTGCTACAAACATTGGCAAAGTTTTGATTCAACTGAGTATTATTAAATTCTTCCTAATCATATACGACATATAGGCTGCAATTTGTATTTTACAAGGGATACAGATCATCAATTAACTCAGCATATGGAATGCCGTATGGCTCTAACCTTGGGCCTTTGCTATTTCTACTAATACACTTATTTGATTTAATCAAGTACGTACGTGTGTATGCGTGTTCGTGTGCTTATGTGTATGCTTCCTGTAGACCTGTTCCTGTAAACATGTTAACTTCTGTCAGACTTAATTTTTTTATTTCAAATTTGAAAAATATGTAAGGTAGCATGGTAAAATACCATATTGAAACAGATGTCTGGTGATTCCATAGATATGTATACTGTCAAGTTTTATATAATTTTTTACAGTGCGTCACTTCTCGTGAAGACACTGCGATAAAAAGAAAATCGCAATTTTCGAGAAATCGTAGTAGGCTTAGAGATATTTCTTAATGAAAGTTGTTCAGAAACTCTAGATATGGTCCCCTGTAAAATGTTATGAAAATAGGAATATTTTCAAAAAAAAATGTTTGTTTCACTTCTCGTATCTTTTTTATTTGTGACCGAATTCATTTCAAATTTTTATCAACTATACAATCCCATAAGGCGGTTTTATCTAACACATAAAGAGAACTTTTTCCAGCAAATGAAAGTTGTACACAATTATTATTAAAATTATTTATTATATATAACCCACCCTCAAGTGAAATACACTTCTCAGTCCGCTTTTTGTTAATTATTACAACTCTTCATAGTTCGTTAGAGGTAACTTCTAAACACGCTTGCCTTATCCTCCCACAAAGCTGCTCCACATTTTGAGGTTTGGTCATATAACCTTTGTTTTTAATAGGAACCCAAAAATTAGAATGTTTTATCCATCTTCGGGTAAAATGTTCATTGTTCTTATTACTACGAAATTGTGGGATAGATGCTCCGTTGAGTTGGAAATGCAATTGTTCTAATGGAAAATCGACTATTGGATTCCAAAGATCATTATTTAGAAATTGTAGCAAATGTAACGCAATTATATTTTGAAAAAAGAAAAACTGTCCTATTATTGTTTTGTTAAAAATTCAGCACCACATATTTACCTTCTGCGAATATTGCCTTTTACAATTTATTATCCAATCAGGATTTTCTACTGCCCAGTATCTAGAGTTTTGCGATGATACTACCCCGTTGGTGGAGAAAGTTACTTCATTCGTGAAAATTACTTTCCTCAAGAAGTCTGTATTGTTTAAATAATTACCTTGGATCCGTAAACAATATTCTAGTCTCCACTCTTCATCACTTTCCTCCAAGATAAAAATTTGGCTCATGGCGTTTTGAACATCCTCCAAATTTTTGACGCCGATAAATTGAGGTCACGAGCTATATTTCTAAGACTCATAGTGGGTATGGCGTTAATATAACCACTAGCGACTTCGCCAAATTCTCGACTAAAAAATCTTGCATCCAATTTTTTATCACCTTCTACTAGATGTAGCTTGATAAAATTAATATGGAATCACCACCGAGCCATACCTTGCAATATGAGGAAGATTTCATAGAAATCCCTTACACCAATTCTGAGTAATTTTTGTTCAAATATTAAAAAAAAACATTGAATTGAGAAATCCCCTCCTTTTTTAAATTTTATTATTAGGTAAGTTAAAAATATTAATAGATAGAGAGTAGTATAACCAGGAGATGAATAATAGAACCAATCTTATTCTATAAGACCACTGAACGTTGAAAATAATGAGAGATTTACTTACAGTCAAGAACTACAGGGGGTATTTAGGAAGTTAAATGGAGCTACTCCCCACCTTGCTCATATAAGATCCTTAGAATTCTGATTTTGGACTTGAGCCTGCTGCAGTTTTTATTTGGTGAAATAAATAATGTACGTCTGAAAGTAGTAGTCATTCCCTCGAGAAACGGGCCTAGGGCTCATTGTATTATTTCGCTAGTGTAAGTTTAAATAAAAATATTTTGCCTAGAATAGCAACAGCCACCTCCACTGTCACAAAGATATTATTACAAAGATTTTCATTTTCAGTAAAACTCTATTTACATAGGATCAATATTTCATTTTTTTTCAAAGAAATCTCGGCATGATTTTTCATATATTTTTCCAGTTACAATGGAATAATGAATTTTAGCTTCGATATTGGTACCTGAATTTTTTAATAGCCGGTTATGATCCCTGATATAAAGAAGGTAATGTTTTTATTCATGTATTTCTCATTTTTTAGTAATAACTGATCCGCGATATGAAGTGGTTCGAATTCCATTACAAAGTGAAGGGCTCCATCCGCTTTATTCAGACAAATCTGTATCTCCTTAAGAGAATCATTGAGACGACCCAAACGTCAAAAATTTTTACGAAGTGATAGACATGAGGTTCTAAAGGATTTTACGTATAATTAATTTCATTAGAATCAATAATATAACATAGGTACCTTACATTTATAAATAATAATATATTATGATATATATTATATATTATTTATTATATAAAATAAAATTCTTGAAGTGTACATGCCATATCTCAGATAACTAATATTAATATTCCAACCGGAATATACATTTTGTAGTCTAAACAGCTAATTTAACGTTTTTATATAATGTGTGCTAATTTTAGGCCGTAGGAGGTTGTTAGTTTCTATAGACATATTGAAATAATAGATTTAAAAATAAAACACGCACTATTACTGAAACATAAATATTTTCTACACGCAACAGTGAGTCAGAATTTTTCAGTAGGGGAATCACAGCTTTCTAAAAAGGTCGCTTTGTGAATCCCCGTAAGGAATAATGCGTAGTTCGTCTGATAACTAAAATAGCTCTAAAACGGTAATGAATATTATATTATAGAAAATATATATTTATAGGTACGTTTTTTAAAGTCAAACCTGCTTTCTTTAAACACGATTATATTTTAATATTTAAGAACTAATTTAAATGTTAGTGTTATTTTAACAAATGATTGATTGCTTATTAAAGTTTTATCCAGGTATTTATACAACAATTTAACTGTTATATTCTCTAGGTTCTACCTATGATAATATGAAAGAGAAGATACGCTCTCAAGCAGAAATTCCCTTTACCGCAGTATCCGCTGTTACGTCACTTGCTGGTCAACTAAATTGCTGATCAACTGAAACGGACCAAATGAATTTTTAGGTTTAATTTAAATTCATATTTTTTGCGAACGAGAACAGATATCGATATGCGGTTTTCAGAATTTAAGATACAATTTATTTGTGAAACAGCGAGTTTTGCCGGATTCTTTTATTTTCGTCACTATTTGCAGAGTGTGAAAGAAAGGTGTTTTTTTTTTACCAAATTTTATAACTTCCGAGATTCCACAAAAATTATTTTATATTTTTTGATGAGCATTTTTTTAATTATTTAGTTATGGGGAAAAAATGAGTTTCTCAAATTTTTTATATCTCTCTAATTTTATAAGATATCGTTTTTTTTCTGAAAACCTGTCATTTTTCTATTTTCTTGCCGTTAGGCTTTATTGTGTTTTGTAAGAACGTTGCAGGTTATTATAATACCTTATAGTAGCTCCTTTAAAATTATAAAAATAAGTACATTTCTTGTGACACTGACAAAAAAATGCGCATCAAAACAATATAATATAATTTTTGTATAATGTCGGAAGTTACAAAATTTGGTAAAAAACGCACCTTTTTTCACACCTTGTAGATAGCAATGTGCTTCAAAATAAAAGAATCGGACAAAACTAGCTGTTTCACAAATAATGTATCTCTTAAATCCTGAAAACCGCACATTGATATCTATTCTCGCCCTCAAAAAAATGTGAATTTAATTTCAACCTAAAAGTTCGCTTGATCTGTTTCAATTGGTTTAGTTCAGCGGTCAAATTTTTTAGGGGTAAACTAAAATTACCCTAATTGAAGTATTTGGAAGCTCATATTTCAATAAAATAAAATATTACGACACTTTTGATTGGACGAGACAAAAGAGAACATTGTAAAATAATAAAAAGAATTATTTTTTCGCTTATTAAAATTTTATCCAGGTATTTATACAACAAAAGACAACGCATTAATCTCAAATTTTTACGGTGTCAGTGTTATAGAACCTCCCAGAAACGACCTAAGTCGAAGAATAAGTAAAAACTTCGACTTTTCGAAAAATTTATTAAGCAACTTAGAGCAAAACTAAACATATTTAGGCATCAGCGCTAATGACTGACACAAAACGACTCATACACATTCGCAGAAACGTAAGGCACAACAAGGCGCACAATGGGCTCATTTATTGATATTTAATTTACAATTTATTTTTGCATTTTCCGTAAATATTTAACCCTTTAAGTATATGGTGAAAAAATTTATTCCGCTAACGTTAATATTAACTGTAATATTTGATTTTCAATTTCTAACATTTGAAACGTCCGACGACGCCAATGTCACAGGACTCGCTCGACTGATTTTATGAGTTATGCGGTTATAGCATATCTGTTGTGCTTGAGGGAGAAGGAGTTGGAAAAAAATCTAATATTTTGCACATTCACTAACTACAAGGTGTAATTTCGAAATATAAATTAAAAAATAAAATACTAAATGAGCCTATTCAAAATTACGCCAAAATTTCACTTCAAAATATTTTTCAATTTTTATCGTTTCACGAAACACGGGGTAATTGAAAAGAGTCATTGTCGATATCATTCAAAAAAATGACAATAAAATTTTGATGAGGCGACGTACTGAAAGAGCGATACTGAAAAATGTGACAAATATATGCAATTATTGGACGAGAACAAAGGAGGAGGGCCTATAAGGCCGGTTTTCGGCCCTTTTTATTTTTGGTCAAAAAATTTCGAAAACAATTTTATATATTCAATATATAATCTATTTCATCCCAAACAGAACTTCCCTCAACCCATCCCCCTCCATGTAACTTACATTACTATAGAACCAGTTTACATTAGCACACATGTTTAGATGTTTTTGAACTTGAAAATCATATTTCCTTTGAATAGACTGCACTCTAAGCTCCCCTACTGCTATACAATACCCTAACCTCCCCCCCCCCCCCCCACACCCAATCCTTAATGACAAGCACTCTCTCCTCATACAACATAAACCTGTATGCTAGTAGTTTTAAAAACACTTTTTATTTACATTATTAATAAAATGAAAAATTCCTCTTATACCCCTTCCCTCCCAACACTCTCTCTCCCGAACCATTCTGTTGTGTAGAGAGGTTAGGTTAGAATTTTTTGTTGTTTTTTTGTCTGTTTGATTTAGAGCTTATAGTATATGTACTTTGGTCTGATTTTTTCAGACTAGGTTAACTATTTTTGCTCGTATTTTTGTTGATGAAGGGAGAGGGAGTAGAACGGGCGCAAGGTTATATCTTTCTGCCGAAAAAGAAGAGTATAAAAAAAGTCTTCGTTATACCATTTTCAACCTTGTAGCAGTACGATGACGGCGGGAATGGTTCGGGAGAGTGGGTGTTGGTGTTAATAATGTAAATAAAAAATCCTTTTAAATCTATTTTATACGTGGTAGGAGTATACAGGTTTATGTTAGTGGGGAGAAAGGGTGTTTGTCGTTGCGAGTTGGAGGTGTGGGGTGTTGTAGGGGGGTGGGGGCTTACAGTGCAGTTTGTTCAAAGGAAATATGATTTTCAAGTTCAAAAACATATAAGCATGTGCACTAATGTAAACTGGTTCTTTAATAATTTAAGGGGGATACATGGACGGGGTAGGGTTGGGGGAAGTTCTATTTGGGGTGGAATAGACTAGATATTGAATATATATGATAAAAAAGTTTTATCGAAATTTTTTGACCAGAAATAAACAGGGCCAAAAACCGGCCTTATATCCCTTCTTCCTTTAGATTCATCTAGTGACTCGTCAGTTAGACGAGTGCGTTGGAGAATCGGCAGAAAGCTGTCGTAGCCAAACCAAATTCTGGTATTTAAAGATGGCAAAGTTATAGAGAAAACCGCCTTGTAAATAAGTAAAATAAAAAGGTCATTTGCAAAAAAGCGAGATCATGTCACACCATAATTCGAACTTATATGGGGCCAGTACGTCGCGCGTCGCCGTAAAGGAGGCATGAAAGCAAAATAAACTCATATATAGTTGAACTCCGTTCTCTTGAATGATATAATCACTAAAAAGAACCTTAAAGCTTACCACTAGTGTCCCAACATTTTTTAAATAAAATATTTTTATATTATTTTCAGGCAGTAACAAAACCAAAGTGCCTTCATAACCTTCTGAGAAAGTCTTTTTGCCAATCGATTTCTATTACATGCTCTCTATTATAAATGTCCGAATATCTATAAGAGACATTCGGACATTTTAAAAGTTGCTGTGAATTCTATGACAACACATATGATATTATTTTTCTCTACGAACTAGGTATAGTTACAATTTTTGAAATGTGTCGATGAAATGCAATATACTCTTTGCTTTCGTGTTTCCAAAGAGTATAATAATACATACGAAAAAAATGCATATAACATGTTATGTAGAGAATTTTATAAGCTTCATTTCTTATAATTTCGATATCACTAATGGTTAGAGAGATATAAGTAAAAATGTTCCTACGTCTGATCATGATCAAGATGTAGAAAAAATGAATCATCGTTTTAAAAACGTTTCCAAAAATGATTAAATAAAATTTTAGTGACTTTATTATTTTAAGACGGTTTACTTAAAAATTTAAACCAATTCAAACTCTTGTCGCAAAAGGTTGAGAGCTCGTAACAGAAGCTCTACATTTATTTATTGAAAATTAACACTTTTAAAATTCTTATTTCCATTTTTACTTGCCCTTTCACTTTATGGTCATAATGATATCGAGTATTACCTTTCCAAGTAAGGTAAAGATTCTTAAAAAATTTCCAGCCCAAAATTTTGTTTATAAAATTTTGGTCAAAGCATTTGCAGTTTAGGACTAGAGCGGGTGGCTAGGTGAAGAAAGCCACCGGGGTCGACGACTCCCGGGAGTTAAAAATAAAAAAATTCACGTAATGAGTTTTTATTAAGTTCTCCCGTTGGAAAAAAATAATTTTTTCCACCGGACGAACATTATGACCATATCATTACTATCATTATGACCATAAAGTAAAAGGGCAAGTAAAAATGGAAATAAGAATTTTAAAAGAAATCCTACAAATCACCAGATCCTTCGCCATTGTTCTAAAATACGGTGTCTGTACAATTATATTTCAACAATTTGATTTTGATAGCACTTTCAATAAATAAATCTGAAGGTTCAAGTTTCGGTTTTAGGTATACCTTATGTTAGGAGCTCTCAACCCTTTGCAACAAGTGTTTGAATTCTTTTAAATTTGTAAATGTTTCCTCTTAAAATAATAAGTCACTAAAATTCTATTTAATCATTTTTGGTAACTTTGATTAACGATGACAAACGATGATTCATTGCATTTTTAAAAAGTTTTCTAATTTTTTATCGTGATCAGACGTAGGAAGATTCAGAACATCGTTGAGAAACTTACTCCACACATGGTCTAAGGAAAATGAAACTCATGAAAAAGCCAAGCACATGTACTTAACTTAACAGTAAGCAAAAGCCTAACGTGTCTTTTTCTACATCAAAGTTATTAAGCTTATTATAAATTTTATTGTTATGTCTTTAATTAATACAAAGAGTGTGCCAATATCATGGATACGCCTGAATAACTCGTCAGGATAGCGAGAGGTGAGGAAAATAACCTCTATAAAAGTTATTGAGGTCATCAGGGGCACCACTTGATGACCCTGGAGTTGACCTTGAAGGAGGGGTTCAAGGTTGTTCGAAGGAAACTTCTGTTTATGAAATGGGAACCCCCAGTCGCCGAAGGTGATCATGAAATGACCTCGATTCGACCCCCCAGAATCTTTTTTACTTAATATTTTAATATTATTTCCCAAAAGTTTTTACTTTAGTAACTGATTTTAATTGTGCATGTTAATACACGATTAACTCGTCATAATGGGATGTGTTGTTTTGAATGGAAAACTCAAAAAAGCTTAGAAACAGGTAACATGTTCTTCTGTAGCGTATTTAAGTGAAATTAATAAAATAGTGACATTAGCTAGTTGACTTCATTATTTGTAGAATTTAAAATTTGATCAATCAATATTTTCGAAAATTTATAAAAAAAAATAACCGTAAACGTGCCTTCAAATATTATGGCATTATTTTACACACTGGTCTATTGACTTCCAAATGCTTATTAACATTTCCCAAAAAATGACATACAGGGTGATGTTAACGAGCACTGAGAGAAACTTTAAAAAAATTGAGTCCGGTCCTGAAAATATTTCCAAGTAATTTATGCTTCTGATAGGACTAATAGAGTATAACGTTCTCACCGAATTTTATCCAAATATGTACGGCCGTTCCAGAAATATGGCGGATTAAATTATTGGGCAAGAATGACTCGAAAACGGTTATCATTAGAGGGTATTTTGAACTTAGCTCAGTGAGGTCTATCTTCTTCTAGACTATGTCCGTTTAAATCTGGGACCCCTGTATAAAATGGAAAATTTCAATGATTTATATGTTAACTCAAAATGGTAACAAAATATAAAATTTAATGTCTAGTATAACTGTTAAGAAAAATACTATGTTTTATATATCGTTAAAAAGCTTTTTTTTGTGACCTTTGAGATGGTATAAAAATATATGGGATGTTCCATTTAAAAAACCAAACTAAAGTTCATATCTACGAAATGCGACTTGAAAAATACATATGAGTTTCTATAACTTTGTATGTAACTCCAAAAATAACGAAATTGAGGGGTTCTAACGTTCACACGAACACTGTACATAGGACATGTTAAAACATGCAATGTATAGAAAGCAAAAATTTTGTTAATTTAAATAATGTTGAACTGCTCCATTCTGAAAAAAATTTCTTATATTAGAGCAATTAGAGAAAATAGTGACGGCCATAAAAAATTACAAAAATATAAGCGAACACTTGATTTTTACCAGGCATGATAGTTGAGAAAAAATCATTTGAATCCTGCGAATATTGAAATGTTTAACATAATTTTACAAATTATAATATCACGATGTATAATACGAACACAAATTTGTAATTTTATATGCCCTGTGCCTATTCTTGACAAAAGCCAAAACACACGTAGAGTTCTGAGAAGAGAATTGAACCGCCTTCAAAAAATTATTAAATTAAATATCACCGTCATCCATTTAATTAAGCCTTATTACCACTGAACTCTAATATATAAATGGAAGGTCAATATCCATACCAAATTTTACGTGAAATTGAACCTCGAGCAAGTATGGCGACCGTCAGGAGGAGCGCAATCGCACTACAAAATACGCCAGAACCGGTTTTATTGTTACTGCAACTGTTTAAAACCCGGGACTTTTTCTCGATTCTTGCAACACAGTATCATACAAGATTGCACCATATTGTCTCAATTAACTGTTTATAACAGTCACTAAATATTACACAAAATAATCAATTTATAACAACTTTACGCAAACGACAGAAATAAATAAAGAATAAAATGAGTGACAACGACTCTGGAAATTGCATCTAATTAAAGACTTACGCTGCGGAATCTATGAGAAACAAATAAAGCAGAATTGCGTCAGCGCATTACTACCCGTAGACATCCGTTTGGTTCAAGCACAGACATCAATTTCTCTACTGCGTCGATGCATGGCTACACTTTTTGAATCCGTAATTACCGTATTTTGTTAAATTTTATGAAATTAAATTATCAGTCCAGAGCTCCGGAATTTTATCTCCGTGACGTCAAAATCAGAGTTGGCTCTAGGATAACGCGTAAAGATTTTTATGCAAGTATGACACAATATATCTTACCTTGTACTTTTTTTAGAGAGGTTCCTTAATATCCAAAGTTAATATGGTCAGTTTATTATAAACACTCACTATCACTATCAGTAGAGCCACTAACACTCATATGCTTTTGTGAGAAAATATGTCAATTATAATTTGTTTTAGATGTATGTCCAAGAAATTGTTTGGTTGTAACTACCACAATAAAGAGGTGTTGCATCAAATTGCAGTTCTGGAAAATGGCGAATCAACAAGTATACTGCTGCCTGAGAAGCACGAGCTATTTTTGTATAATGTATAATGTCCGTATAATTTCACGATAGGTTTATAGATAAATACATACATAAGGCTAGATTAGTACTACGAATTGCGAAACTGCGATCTCGGATGGTATACCTTTTCCATTAATTAAATGCGCAGAATTGCTACAGTGTAGGTATAATAAAAGAGATTTTGTCAAAGCAATGTTTCTCAATTTCGGCGGCGTCGACTAATTAAAGGAGGTAATAAAACCGCATTAGTAAAAAACATATAAAATTACCGCCGTACACTGGAATCTAATGTTGTCACTAGGTCAGTATCGAATTCCTTCAAAACTGCAATTGTAAAGGAAGCAACTACGTCTTTAGGATTAATTAGTATTAAAATTCACATTATCATATTCTGTACATTTGTGACGCACACCATGGCAGTTTTATGTCATTAATTCTTAACTTTGTTTGTATGTAAGGTTTAATATCATACAAAAATTGTTTATTTTATTGGGAAAAAATGTTTTCTGTTGCCAGCAGCTTATTGGGTTTTTAATATTTAATTATTGTGAAAATAGACATAATAAACACGCCACACATATTAAATAGAACAGGAAAGTATGTGTTAGATTCAAAATTGTTTTTTATTTGCTAGATACGTGTTACATGTTTTTGTAAGAACCATTACCGTTTTTAGGTTAAATTCATTACTAATAATACATTGTAGCTGGTAATGATGAATATTTCACCATTTCGTCATTTTTTTGAATGTTTCAGTAGTTGATTGCAAAATAATATTATAGGTATATGTCACTGGCGACTTCGCCATATTCTCGAATAGCCTGGACTAAAAAAATTTTGTTTCCAATTTTTGTTCACCTTATACGTAGCTTGATCAAATTAATATGGGACGCCATACCTTATAGTTTGAGAAAATTTCATGAAAATGGCTTAGGCGAATCTATAAATAATGATTGTACAAACAAAAAAAACATACGGGTCGAATTGAGAACCTCGTTCTTTTTAAGATTTTATGAAGTCGTTTAAAAATATTTTTCCACATATATAAAAAGTTACGTTTTGTGACTTTTTTTTAACAACTCAAATTTAACGTTTTTGTTTTTAGCAATCGGGAAAAAAATTCCTCTTAGTGTCATGAACGACAATCGGATATTTTTTCCGATTTGTCCTAAGTAAATAAAAAGTGAAAATTTGAACGTTAAGGTAGAATTTTTCAGATTGTTTATGATAATTCCTGAGAGGGATTTTAAATTACTGAAATTAGCAAGTGCAACATTTTCACCTTCTGATGAAGTTCTGATATTTCTTCACAAGTGAGCTCTCTGGTTCTACTATTTTTTTAGCGTTTTTCAGGCAGTCTGCTGCTACTTCTTTCAGGAAACATATTCTCTGCAATCGGAATTTTGCTGTTGTAGTAGAGATCCTAAAACAATGACCACTAAAAGATTTTGCGTCGGCCCATTTAGCATTTTTTTTAATTACATTTTCTAAAGATCTTTTAATTCCAGAGAGAAGTGAAAAAAAAAGAATTTTCTAGGGTCTTTGTAGGCATTAAAATTAAGCAAGAACATCAACGCGTGACGCTTTCATGTTATAATTGCATGGCATCAATCACTCATATCGCATCGACAGACGTAGACGTAGCCGCTCGCCTAGATGCCTAACAGTTTATACTTAAGGATAGGATTTTGCAGAGTGAGAGGGAAATATGCGTTTATTTTCGGCTAACTATAAATATTTAAAAAATCGTTAATGGTATAATCTTTAAAATAGTTTCAGTTACTTCCCATTGCCCTAAGGAATAAAACCACATTCAGTTTTTATCATAAATTTTGTATATAGTTAAATGCCATACTTTAATAATGAAATTAGGATCTATTTTCATTGACAAATTACGATTTCAAGTGCAACACAAATTTACAATAAAAAAAAAATATAGTTGTATTTCTTAGAACAATAGCAATTATTTAAAACAGTTTTAAAGATTATGCTATGTTTGGTTTTTTAATTATTTATAATAAATTAAAAATAAACGCATATTTCCCTCTCACTCTGCAAAATCATATCCTTAAAGATAGGATTTTGCAGAGTGAGAGGGAAATATGCGTTTATTTTCAATTTATTAAAAAACCAAACATAGTATAACCTTTAAAACTATTTTAGATACTTGCTATTGTTCTAACGAATACAACTATATATACATTTTTTATTGTAAATTTCTGTTGTACTTGAATACCGTAGTTTATCAATAAAAGTAGTTCCTAATTTCACCATTAAAGTATGGCATTTAACTATATACAAAATTTATGATACAAACTGTACACGGTTGTATTCCTTAGAGCAATGGGAATTACCTGAAACTATTTTGATTGATTGATTGATTTACCAGCGTGCGGTAGGCATTGCTGCCACTAAGTTATACAGCTGAGCCTGCTAAGTCCACGCTGGGTTGGACTAAGTTGTTGCCAGCAGCGAGAGCCACATGGCGCATGGTAAAAGAATGTGGGATGGGAGGAGTAGGTATTTGTGAGATGCGTTACCGCATTGTGTCGTGAGGGAGCGTTTAAGCTCCCTTTTTTTTGTATTTTTGGTTCTGAACATCTACCTATTCTGGGTCTTCTTGTGAGATATGTTGCCGCGTTGTCGCTGCTGTTTGTGCTCCTATTTTTGTACTTCTGTTTCTACAAGTCTTCTTCTTCTTCTTCTGAGGCTTCTGATTCCTCCGTTTCTTATTCTGGTAGAGTATATATCGCTCCGATTTCTTTGTGGAATTCATTTTTTCCCCACGCTTTTCTTTCCCAGTATGTTTGGCCCTTTCCCAGTTTGTTCATAATCCTCTCGATTATTGTTTTCCACGTGTAACATGGTCTCCCAATTTTTAGTTTGCTGATGTTCAGTGTTAGTGCTTTCTTCAGTAGGTGTGTTGGTTCCCTTCTTTGGACGTGTCCCCAGTAGTTCATTGCGTTTTTGTCCTGTTGTTTTTCTGAGTAATTGGATGATGTCTCTTTCAGCTCTTCTCAAACTTCTTCTGTTGGCTTTTGTTGTTGCCGCGATTTTAATTCTATATGTCATTGTTGGCAGTATGATGGCTATGTGCAGCTGTTTGGTCAGGCCCCATGATAGTTTGTTTTTCTCAATGAACGGTATAATTGCTCTTGTGACTCTGTATGCGGTTTTTATTCTCTCCTTTACTGTTTCTCTCCTTTTCAGTTGGTTCGTCAGATATGTTCCTAGGTATTTTAGTTTGTTCGTTGTTCTTAGGGAGTAGTATAGAGTAGTGTATTCTTCTCCACTGCTCCGACTCTCTTTTGTTGATGGGTCTCGCTCCATTATTAGACTTTTCTTGAAATTTATTTTCAGCCCAGATGTGCCCAGATGCGGTTTCATGTTTTCTAGGAAGTTGAGAATTTGTTGCTCTTCTTCTGCGACGATTAGGAGGTCATCGGCGACGATTGGGGTTCTCAGTGTTTCCGTTCGTCAAAATTTGGTGTTTCCCTTATTGTGTTTTGTATCGCTTGGTATAGGACCGTAGTGAATAGACGGGGGGATAGGGGGCATCCTTGTTTGACTCCTCTGTTCTTTTGTCTGGTTTTCGTCATTTGTCCGAACCATTGTATGGCAGTTGTTTCATGAAGGCAGGCCTTTATTATTTTGTTATGGTAAGGTATGGTATGGCATGGCATGGCGTGGCCTTGGTATGGTCTGGTCTGGAATGGTCTGGTATGGTCTGGTATGGTCTGGTATGGTCTGGTATGGTCTGGTATGGTCTGGTATGGTCTGGTATGGTCTGGTATGGTCTGGTATGGTCTGGTATGGTCTGGTATGGTCTGGTATGGTCTGGTATGGTATGGTATGGTATGGTATGGTCTGGTATGGTATGGTATGATAGTGCGGCACTCCTTTGTTATACAGGGTGTTGACTATGGCTTCGTGACTGATGGTATCGAATGCCTTTTGGAGATCTATAGCGGCTATGTGCAGTTTTGTCCCTTCTCTTCATTTTTCTTCCAGTATTCTTCTGGTGGTGTACATGTGGTTGCCCGTTAATCTGCCTTTGATGAATGCTGTCTGGTAGTCTGGCGGTCTTCCAATATAGTTCTCTAGTTGCTCGAACAGGAATTGTGCATAGTATTTGTATCCTTTGCTGCAGTGTTATTCTTCTATAATCTTCAGCGAGTTGGTTTTTGGGAGGGGTATTTGTATAGTCTTGGTCCATTCCGTAGGCAGAGGTGTGTTTTCTGTCCATACTCTCGTAATGATTTCTAGGGTTTGCTCCTTTAGCTTTTCCGCGCCGTAGTGTATTAACTCGTTGTTTATTTTATCTACTCCAGGTGCGGTGTTTCTTCTAGCTCCGGCTATTAGTTCTAGCAGTTGGTCTTTTGATGGTGTCTTATCCAAGGGCCAGTGGTCTGTTTCTTTTATTAGTTTTGTTCGTTCTTTAGTTGCTTCCTCTTCTTCCTCCAGCTTCTTGGTCCAATGTTGCATTGGTATGTATCTTCTTCTGTAGGTACTGTTGTTTCTTCTATATTTTTTCAGATATCTGAAGGTTTGGTTTAGTCGTTGTCCTGTTTGAAGTGTTTCTATGTTTTCGAAGAATGATCTGCATTTTTCCTCGTCGTGGTTTCTCTCCGACTCTCTTTTTTCCCTCAGTGCTTCTTTTAGTTCTTCGTTTATATTCCCCGTCGGCTGTTGTTCGCCTGTGGCCTTCATCTTTTTTAGCTGTTCGTACTTGTTAGTTTTTTCCTTTCTTGGCTCATAGGTGATCTGTCCTCTTTCCTTTTTGTAGACCCGTTGCACAGGTCTACAAAAAAAAATCTGTTCCAAGGACTAAACCTATCATGCCTTAAGTATTTTTGTGTGCTAATCCGAATTTTCAATTTAAAAAATTTTCTACCTCGCAGATTTTGACAGTAAAAACCGAGATTTACTCGAAATCTACACGGTAGAAAATTTTTTTAATTGAAAATTCGGATTCAGCATACAAAAATACTTAAGGCATGATAGGTTTAGTCCTTGGAGCAAATTTTTTTTGTAGACCTGTGCTATTAAGCGACATAGAGCTTGGAAGAGAGTGACGTCAGCGATTCAGTTTATGAAAAATTAGATTTTAAAGCAGGAAATTTATGGAACTACTTATCGGATAGACCTCAAATTTTCGGTGTAATAACTACTTGATGATTACTTCGTCCAATTGTAATAAAAAGTGCAAGACTAAATTTGACTAAATGATATTTTAAGTATTCGGTTTTAGCAGGTATTTTCCCATCTGTTGATTGTTGATATTAGAAACGCTGGCATTTTGAACATCAAAAATATTAAATTGTGTTCTTAATTCTTCTTTCTTCCATTAACTCATCATAATAGATATAATAGCCATAGGTCCAAACGCTGTACTTAGTTTCCTACCTAATAAAATTTTATTGTCTACAGAATATGTCTTTCATTGAATATATTAGCACCAATGGAAAGGGAATACAACAAAGAAATTTTTAAAGTTACTTGAATGTATTTCATGTGCGCTATTTTCGAGAAAATGCCCTTTAAATTTCAAATTTAATTCTACAGAAACACACCCAAGGACCCAAGCATTTTAATTTCTATGCAAATTTTTTTATAATCTCCTATTCGAACTCTTTTTTAAATTGTTTTGAGGAATTACCCACTGAAGATTAGAAAAACAACAGATAAAACCTTTTAATATTATAATGATATTGTTTACTAACAAAAATTCCAATAATAAAAAAATATCTAAAAGGCCGGCATCTCAAAATTTATAGTACTTTGTATAATGGTATATATCACCGTATAAGTTCCAAATTACCCCCTCTGTCACACCCTTAAAACTTTAGATGTACCAAAAACCATGTACATTCAAAATATAAATAAATTTCAAATTTAATTCTACAGAAACGCACCCAAGAACCCAAACATTTTAATTTCTATACAATTTTTTTTAGAATCTCCTATTGGAACTCTTTTTTAATTGTTTTGAGGAAGTACCCACTGAAGATTAGAAAAACAACAGGTAAAACCTTTCAATAGTGTAATGATATTGTTTACTATCAAAAATTCCAATAATAAAAAAATATCGCATCTAAAAGGCCGGCATCTCAAAATCTATATACTTGTTTAATGGTATCTATCGCCGTATAGGTTCCAAATTACCTCCTCTATCACACTCTTAAAACTTTCGATGTAACAAAAAGCCATGTGTATTTAAAATATAAATAAAAAATAGTAAAAATGTTCGATTACTTTATTTAATTCTTACACATCAATAAATCTGAAAAAGGAGCAACCTAAATCGGCGCAACTTTATCTGAGATACAATTACTTCCACATCCAGTGGAAGTAAAGTAACGACAAGAAAATTTTTATTGTTCAGACAGATTTAGAATGTCATGAAACGTCGAGATTTTAAGTTTGAGCAAAAACAAAATTCTGTCTGTCGGTCTGTCTGTAACTTCTTTTGTGCGCACGATTACTCTGAAACCGTTTAAGCTGTTGACTTGAAATTTGCTACCACCTCCACTAGGGATTGCATTACCGGTTAACTGGTTAACAGCGCAATTTTAATTTTTTACCGGTTATTTCGGTAAATTCTGAACTTACGATATGTCACGTATTCGACGTTTCTATTTATGTCAGTGACTAGTGTTCACTAAATATAGAATGACTGTCCCAACTCTGAGCACTTTTAACAATAAATAAATAATATTATAAAAAGTAAAACTCAAACACCAAGCCCTGAGGAATACAAGTAAGAGAGACATTGATAATATCTTGCGACAGGAAATTGAATATTTCACTGCCGCAAATGTCCGTGGAAAACATTTAGAAGTATGTTATTACCAATTCTTATTAACTTATCGATCTACCAATATCGATAGAGGAAGAGCATCTTCAGCTGGTGGTATTCTATGCACCATATGTTCTATTCATTATATTAATTATATGCATATAAAAATGTTTTTTGTTAAATTTAGATAATTTTGTACATAGAAAAAGACAATTGCCATTTTCGCCACCCTAATCATTCATTCTAAAAATTATCGGTAAATACCGGTTAACCGGTTATTTACATTTTTATTTACCGATTCACCGGTTATTAAAACTTCCGGTAAATTGCAATCTCTAACCCCATTAATAAAGAGGGTGAAAGAAAATTATGATTTAGTGTGTGCAGAAGTACCAAAAACCTCAAAATATCTTTTTACTTCATCCACCCCCACTACCATCCCCCTATCACCACCCCCATCCCACTACCGATGTGGGATATCGTTTTATGGGTTTTTGGGATAGACGATTTCAAATATTATATTATTAAAAATCCATAAACAATTTTTTCCACATAAAAAATTTCTTCGTTGTGAGAGACTTGGATAGAAAACCTGGATGTGGATGTGATTCCTTGGGCAGCGGTCTTTACCTATATCTCAGAATTACTTTTTATTTAATATATGATTGACAAAAAACTAATAAAACACTAATTAATATGCAACAAGTGCATAAAGTGGTACTTTTTTTCACGAATTGGAAGTTTGATGTACGAGCCGTAAGTGAATGCGGCAGTCCCATGAATGAAAAAAGGCCCTTTGTCCATGAGTTTCATACAATATTTTTTCTACGACAGTCCTCAATTTCCATATTTAGACAAATAAATTTCAAAATGATATTAAACGTCAAAACATAAATTCATAATTTGGCGTTTCTAAAGCGAAGATCGTGAGTGATCAATGCACTCATGAATCTGGATCTGCATAAGTGTGAAATAAGGTTACTTTTTCACGCTTTTTACCTTTTTTTTTTTTCACTATTACCATAAACATATGTTTCACACACTAAAAATAATGAAAAAAAAGTAGTTTTTTTAACAGTCGTAGAAAAAAAAAACATTTATCTCCTCTGTTCTTTCAGTTTTAGAGGTTTTATTTCTTAATTTTCTTTTATTTAAACTATTTTTTAATACGAATGTATGGATGAAACATTTCATAATTTCTTATAATTCTCTATATTATAATGATCGAATTATACGCGAAGTTATTTTTATCCGTTGTAATTTTACCAACGTAAATTCGTCTAATAATGGAGAAATTACTTCAGTGGTTCCCACAGAATTAATTAGGTCAAGCAGTAATTCCCCTACTGAAAATCGTGTTTGTTCTACAAGCATTAAACGCATAAAATAAACATACTTCCTGTGAATATTTCGCTGAACTGGATAAACCAGTTACTTTTTAAAACAACTAAGCATTATTAAGAGAAATATTGAATTAATATTGTCCTTGGAAACTACAAATGCTTATTTGATTTCGTTTTGTTAATAATGATTGTGTTAATTTTCACCTATAATACACCTAGAGCCTAGAGCATTGATAATACCGAGATAATTTTGTCATAGAAACTGCTGAAAGCGTGTTGCTTGGTAATTTTGTTGTGATTGGTTGTTTCAACACACGTGATTAGAAATGTGCGAATTTAATAGGATTGCTATTTGAGCTAAAAATTTTGATATAAACAACACAAAATTTTCTTAGAAGAAGACGACATAAGAAATTCAATTAATTTTTAAAATAAGATATTTCAAAACTATATTTTATCGTATTAATCCTAGATTTCTATTTGCTTAAATCAATTTATACTCTAGGCACCACTAATGAAATGCAATTAGGTTTATTCCTCGGAACCCAGCTATAATGAATGGATTTGAATGATTTTCTTTTGTTGGATATCTAATGCCATAAACTAAAAAGTTTACCCATTGAAAATTACCGCAATTTCGAAGATCCACAAGTTTAAAAAAAAAATTAAAGTTTTTGTAAATCTCAACAAAAGATACAATTATCGCAATTTTTAAATATTTCTTTTAAGAAAATAATGTTATAGTTTTCGAGGTTGTTTATAAAGAATTTGTAAAAAAATTAAACTTTAATCTGTAATTTTTAAAATCTATATTGTCGCATTACCAGCTTTTTATTTTTAAGGGTGGAAACCTGAACTGAAACTGGAAAATTAATTACACTTCTAATTTTACGAATAAATTAACGAAAATCCATGGATTTATATTTTTGAGGTCGCTGAATATGACTGTGAGGTCAAAACTTATGTTATGAGACGAAAATATAAAGGGTTGAAATCACCCTTAAATACTGAAAAATTAGTAATTCTTCTAATGTTACAAACAAATTTACGCAATTCATATACTTATGATTTTTAGGTCGCTGAACATGATTATGAGGTCTAAATTTATTTTAAAAAAATGGTGGATTAAAAATGGTCACAAAAGAGTGTAGTAATGTCTAATTTTATTAAAAAAACAGATTGTTATAAATAAATTAAATTAATACAATTAAGTAAACTAATTAAATAACATTTTTAATCTGCACTCTAAACATGCTAATGTGCAATGCAACCCACTTTTTCTGCGTATTCTTCGAAAAATAGACGGCTATTGCTCGTTTCTCTACCTACTATAGGCATTTAAAATGCGCATACAAACTGAAAAGTTTCAACATTATTTCAAACTGTCATATCTCTGGAAGAGTTTGTCGTAGGAACCCAAACCCAAACTCTTCGTTTTTTCCTAAGCTTCATTTCATTCGTATTTCATCTTTTTTTTAAACTTATAGTTTTTGAGATATTTCAATCTTAAATACATAATTTTTTTGCGCTCAAGCGCCATCTTAAACCATTATATCTCTGGAACAGTTTGTCGTAGGAAAATAAAAAAAAGCAAACTATCGTTTTATTCTAAGCTTCATTTTTGTACTCTTGCCATTTTTTATAAAAAAATATTCTCTGAGCAATTTCCAAAAACCTGATTTTTTGCAAAAAATAATGACCATTTCAAATGTTGAAAATGGGTACAGAATGAAAAATTATTATTTTAAAAATTCTAAAGCATGTTGAGCATGTTGGTAATAATATGCATTAATAATATCTACAAGGATTAAACAAAATAGTAATAAGAAATTAGATCAATAAGACTAAAAAAATTGGCGCCTACATTTTTAAATGCGTTACTTTATTGTTTGTAACTTTTTTATAAAAGGTCGTAATATATCTCAATCGAAAGAAAATTTTAATACCTTTAATGTTTACAAGAATAACAATTTTTCTCATAGTTGTATTTTTTTAGTAATTTTAGATTTTAGCGTCATATATTTTTTCTGAACGTTTCGGCGCTATTTTGAAAATGCCTTATTTCCAAAACTAAACATGGGAGAAAAAAAAAAGGAGAAACCATTCGATTTGTTTTCGTAAAAGCTTTAATTTTGTACCCTTGCATATTTTTTAAGTCCACATTTTTCGAATAATTAAAAAAAAAACGTCTAGGAATACTGATTTCAGGGGGTGAAAATTGCAGTTTTCAGTTCGCAATATCTCGAAAAATATGCATTTCAGCAAAAAAATGTATAAGATCTTTCTTTCTTATAATTTGATTCTCCATCAGATTATGTGTATTTTTTGTTTCTTTGCGACAACCCCCAAGAATTGGTGGGAACCACTCTTAACCAAAAAGTAGGAAAAATGACAATATAGATTCTTGTGTACATACTTTATGAAGCATGTTGAAGAAAAAAAATTGGAAATTCATTGCATCGTTTTCTGGCTGGGATTTAAAAGCTTCACTTAGTGTACTATTTTCATTTATTTCGCTTTTTGGAGCTTCCTCCACCTTAAAATTAATTTTAAAAAGTTTAATTTTTTCACAAATTCTTTATAAACAACCTTGAAAACTACAACAATCATTATTTTCTTAAAAGAAATATTAAAAATTCCGATAATTATATTTTTCTTTAAGATTTCTAAACATTTTATTTTTTTTACGGATTTTCGAAATTGCGGTAATTTTCAATGGGTAAACTTTTTAGTATATGGCATTAGAAATTCAACAAAAAAACAATCATTCAAATCCATTCTCTATAACTGGATTCCGTCATTTTTCATTTATAATGACTAATTGCACTGGATTCTTTTGCCATGATATTTACTACGGGAGCCCGTGCACCCCCCCCCCCCCCCATCCTTGGGGACAAGGTTTTTCATAAAGATTAAAGCCTAAGGAACAATTCTGGACATGTCCCCCAAAAAAAAAGGCTGTACTTTCAAAATGGCGTCCGTTAATATTAATATTATTTTTGTCATTTAACACAAAAACTAAAAAAGATGGAGAAAAACTTTCTGCACAAAAAACAAAGTGCACAAAATTTCCTACAATTTTGTTGCTACACAATATTTGGATAGGAGTTACCATTTTCCAGATAAATGATTCAGCTCTTAAAATAAAACATAAAATTCAATATAAAACGTAATACTAGGGGAGCCCACCCTAAGTGTCCGTGCACCCCCAAATCTTTGGGGACAATGTTTTTCATAAAGATTAAAGCCAAAGGAATAATTTAAGACATGTCCCCAAAAAAAAAAACTGGCTCTACTTTCAAAATGGCGTCCGTTTAAAAAAAATTGCAAATATTGTTTTTGTCATTTCACACAAAAACTAAAAAAGATGGAGAAAAACTTTCTGCACAAAAAACAAAGTGCATAAAATTTCCTACAATTTTGTTCCTATACAATATTTGGATAGGAGTTAACCATTTTCCAGATACCATTGTTGCCGTTTCCGAGATAAATGTCCGCAAATTATAATATTATTATTATTATTAACTTTTTTCAGTTTATTTTATTTTTTGTTATGTTAATAGTATAAAGTTATATGATACGCCTTACAATAATTGTCACAGTTATTTCCTCTAAGTGATTTACCGGTAAATGAATTTCCATGTTTTCTTACTTTTCGACTCATTTATCTGGAAAATGGTAACTCCTATTAAAATATATATTTTTTTTGCATCTGGCCATTAGCCATATATCAAAATATTGTATAGGAACAAAATTGTAGAAAATTTTATACTCGTTGTTTTTTGTGAAAAAAGTTTTTGTCCATCTTTTTTAGTTTTTGGGTTAAATGACAAAAACTACATTGGCAACAGTTTTTTTTTACATATGGCCGCCATTTTGAAAGTACAGCCATTTTTTTTGGGGGGGACATGTCTTAAATTGTTCCTAAGACTTTAATCTTTTTGAAAAACATTGTCCCCAAGGATCGGTGGGGGGGTGCACGTACACCTAGGATTAGGCCAAGCAATGGGGGGGGGGGGAGGTTCTGTTCGCAAAAGGTCGGAAAGAAATTAAATTTGGTGGGATGGTAGATATAGCAAATGCTATAATAAAATAAAATTTTGTTGGAATAATACATATATTACAGTTGTTTTTATAACATCGTTTTTATTTCATGTACATATAAAAATATTTTTGTTTCTTGTTGTATATTGTTTTTCATGGTCCCCACAGAAACTTCTGTCTTCCGTAGTAATAAGAAAGCACGTGAGTGAGTGAGTGAGTCGCTATCGCTATATACATCCCCTCGTTAAAAAAGAAAAGAGTCAATCAACCAACGTGTCGATTGCGAAACGTACTTTTTTAATCGGGGTAGGCAAAGTGTCATATCTGTCAACTAATACGAAAGCTGGTTTAACCCTATCAATATTGACAGTTATGACTTTGTTACCTTTATTAAAGGTAAATAACTTATCTGAACGCGATAAAACTTTAAAGGGTCCTTCATAAAGAGGAGTAAACGAACGCTTAAACCGTTCATTGCGAACAAAAATAAAATCGCAAGAGGAAAGATCTGAACTAACAAAAGTTTTGTAATTGACATGCGAAATTGGAAGAACAAATTTTAAATTATTAAAATAAATGCGTAATTTGTCAATGAAATAAGGAATATCTGGAGAATTATACGATTCAACGAAAAATTCGCCAGGTAAACGAAGGGTTTGACCATACACAAGTTCAGCAGGTGAACATTGCAGATCTTCCTTGGGAGTTGTCCTAAATGCTAATAAAATGATGGGTAGTTCATCTGTCCAATGTGATGTATTGGCTCTAGTTAACAAGGAAGTTTTAAGTGAGCGATGAAATCTTTCAATTAAAGAATTCGCTTGTGGGTGATATGCAGTTGTACGTATTCTATGAAAACTTAAAAACTTTGCAAATTCATTAAATAATATTGACTTGAATTGTACCCTTAATCAGTCGTCACCGTCAAGAGAACACCGAAACGACAAACAAAATTTTGAAATAAAGTACGCGCAACTGTTTCTGCTGTGATGTCGCGAAGAGGGTACGCTTCCGGCCACCTAATAATTGTTCAATCATCGTAAGAATGTAAGAGTTACCTTTGGATGGAGGTAATGGTCCTACCAAATCTATATGGATGTGGTGGAATCTGCTTTTCAGGATGGTGAAGCTCCCAAGGGGACTTCTCGTATGTCGGCTGACTTTGACAGCTTGACAGTTAATGCACGATTTTGACCATAAACTGCAATCTGTGTTCATTTTCGGCCAAAAATAGTTATTTGAAATCAACAGTCTAGTGGCTTTAATACCAGGATGAGATAAGTTGTGAAAAATATCGAATATCGTTCGTCTATAAACAAGTGGAACAAAAGGTCTAACTTTTGTACGTGAAATATCACACCAAATAAATTCATTTGAATCTGGAATTTGTATCTTTTTTAAAATGAAATTGGTTTTAGTTAGTGATGATTTATCTGACAATAAATAGTTGAGATTTGAATCTTTCTCCTCAGCTTCACTAAGCAACTTTAGGTCAAAGTTAACATTAAGGAAGGGAGAATTTTTAAGTTGAAGTGGTAAAATATCTTGTTTTAGAGAAGAAGTGTCGTAAATACGTGACAAGCTGTCAGCTATTATGTTATATTTCCCTTTAACATGTTGTATTTTACAAGAAAATTGAGCTATGTATTCTAAATGACGTATTTGACGGGGAGATCTTTCTGCTTTAGTGAATAAAGCGTTGATTAAAGGTTTGTGATCTGTAAAACAATTAAACTTTCGACCTTTAAGTATAAATTTAAAATGTTTAATTGCAGTATATAATGCTAAAAGTTCTTTGTCGAAAACCGAATAATTAGTTTGTGTTATGGTTAGTTTACGGGAAAAGAATGCTAACTGAGCAAGAATTCCCTTATTATGTTTTTGCTCTAAAACCGCACCCATGGCAAGGTTAGAACAATCGACTGAGAGTGATAAGATAGTATCGTCATTATTGTAAGGATGAGCTAAAACTACTGCATTACTTATAGCATTTTTTAGCTTTCGAAAATCCATCTAAACATTCATCAGGCCAACTATTTATCTTTGTAATTTTATCATGAGATAAACTGTTACAAAGAGAATATAGGGGAAGTAAAATTTCAGAAAAATCAGATATGAAACGATGATAAAAATTTACCATACCTATGAAACGTTGTAGTTGTCGGTAAAGGGAAATTTTTAATGACTTCGACTCTCTCAGTTGATGGTAAAATACCTGATGAAGAGATGTGATGACCTAAAAAGGTTAAATTGTCAACTCCTAAGATACATTTAGAAGGTTTAATGTTTATTCCGTATGTGTCTAATCTTTTAAAAACTGTTTCCAAATGTTCCAAATGTTGTACATCTGATTGACTTGCGATTAAAATATCATCCAAATAGATGAAAACGAAAGGTAAGTTGACAAATACTTCATTCATAAAACGTTGGAAAGTTTGACCGACATTGCGTAGGCCAAAAGGCATGCGGGAAAATTCAAAGAGTCCGAAAGGAGTTGTTATGGCTGTCTGATAAACGTCATTTTCAGCGACAGGTATCTGATGGTACGCTCGCACTAAATCAATCTTGGAGAAAATAGTGCAGCCGTGCAACTGAGAGCTAAAGTCGTGAATATGAGGTAACGGATATCTGTCTGGACTAGTAATTGTATTTAGTTGTCGATAATCTCCACAAGGCCTCCAATCGGTATTCTCTTTTTTATTTAACTAATTGAAGTAGTGAAGAAACTTGGGACGATGATGGTTTGCAGATACCCAATTCTACCATGTTGTTAAATTCTTTTTGAACTATTTTAAATTTAAGATTGTCTAATCTACGAGGTCGTGAAAAAGGTAAATGACCTTCAGTAACTATATGATGTATAACAGAATGTTTAATAGGTAAATTGTAATCTGGTGAACTGATTAAATTAGGAAACTGTAAAAGTAATTTGTTATATTTATCTGTTAAAGGAAAAAGTTTAAGTGTGTCTGATCTATGATTGTCTAAAGGACTATTTTTAATAAAACAATTAATTGACAAATTAGTCTTGTTATCAATTATTCGAGCTCCTTTAAGATCGACAACTAAACCAAAATGAGACAAGAAGTCCGCTCCAATAATCGGAATGTCGATATTTGCGATATTGAAAATGAAAGGAAATAATCTGCGTAAGTTTAGATTGACTTTTAACAATTTCTTTCCGTAAGTATAAATAGTTGAACCGTTAGCCGCAGTTAATATCGTATCAAAATTCTTTTTAAAATCTGTGAAAACATTACGTGGCACTACAGATAAATCGGCCCCAGTGTCGATTAGGAAGTTCAAGTTGTTAGATCTGTCATAAATAAAAAGACGACGTTTGCTGCCAGAAAAGTCAAAGTCAGACGTCATAAAATTATCAAACTTCAGTCAAGATCGATGATTATCAAATTTTTTACAACTTTTACTGAATTTACACCATTCACCTCCACAACGATAAGCATTGGCGCCATAAAGTTGATGGTAGTAACAAATAGTATTATCCGTATGATCAAACTTCCTGGGAACATTATTACGGTTGGGTGAACGATTGCGATTAGAAACACGAGTTTGTGAATTGCTTCTACTTTTGCAATTGTTGCAGTATGAAGTAGAAGGTTGAGGCTCGAAAGATTGATTAGAAAGTCTGGATTCTAAAGAGTTTAATCGAGAATGAAAAATTTTTTGTCTTTGTAAGACTTGATTTATTGAATCTTGAAAGGTAACTGAAAAATTCATGATGGTTTTAGTTAAATCTGAAAATGGGGTTGATTCGGAGTCAAGAGGATCCTTTGAGTATGACGCGACCATCGAATTTTGACAAAACTCCCATATCCGATCTGTAATATCTAGAATCTCTTTGGTGTCCGTTTTCCCTGACACTGTAATAGCAATATACACGATTTGAGGTAAACGTCCCAGCAAACACAGACCTCTCTGAGACATCGCATTAATGCCCATTGAGTAACACATTTTGATTTACATTTGTTAAGTCAAAGAGATGCCAATTGAATAAATGTATCACCCAACGAAGTCGCATTATATGATTTTATTGGTATCATTTCAAATTATTATTTAACTCACATGAAATAGCGCAAAAGCTTCACGGGAGGGATAAAAATGTGATTATAAATGTAACTCGCATTTCTCTCAAAATAACTCTCATTATTTTTCTACCAAAGGAATAATATGTGCTTTACATGTGTGAAGCTAAAGAGACATCATTTCAAGAAACTAATGGCTTCAGAGCAGATCACAAAGTACAATTGCAATTGCAAATTAAAAAACGGTAAAGGAGTAATGAAAGTAGATTGAAAAAGCCAACTTAAAAAAAAATTATTACTCTACTTGCATTTGGAGTTAATTTTTATGTTTAGGTCACTTGTAAATAAACAAATCGATATTTCTTATTGAAATTTGGACTGGTAATTCTTCAATGTCTATTATTTTGTCTTTGCTACTTGAAAATAATCCAAAGTTATAATTGTTAAAAAATACTGTATAGAGGCCCGAAAGTGGGGACTTTAGTCAAGTTAGGTCGGTTTACCATTTCCGTGGCAAAAATTAAAAAAGATATAAAAAAATTGAAAATGTACATTATGTTCTCAAAGCCGCTTTATTCGATGTTATTTTAACATTTGTAGCTTTGGATTGTCTTCAAATAGCAGAAACAAAATAATAAGCATTGGAGAATAACCAGCCCAAATTTCAAGAAGAAATATCGATTTGTTTATTTTTAAGTGATCTAAACGTAAAAACTAACATATCTCAGCTCCAAATGCAAGTAGAGCATTAATTTTTTTTTTTTACTTGTCTTTTTTAATCTACTTTCATTACTATTTTACCGTTTATGATTTCATAAAAAAATCAGAGTCACTTGAATTTGTTTATAATTAAAATTTCGAAAACTATAAGCAACCGCAATAAAACGGGTTTAAATTTTGAAAAAAAAAGTTTTTCTCCGTGATCTTAAAGTACTTATAGAATGCTACAATTTAAGCCATCGTACACATTTCTTGGTCTTGATGGCAGGATTTCACAAGAGTGCAAAATTTTAGCAACAATTGTATATTTGAACTGTTTTAGTAATCATTTCGATTTGAAATTTTAAGTAGTGACTGTACTTCATAAGAGCTATAAAATTTCATTAAATATTATCCATTATTTTTGAAAGAACAGTGATCAGTTTAAAAATGCATAATTTTGTAATGTTCAATTTTTTTAAAATAATAATAAGAATTGGAATGAATTATAGTAAATGTACTTTTATTATACAACTCAAAATGAACATGTTCCTTCTTTTTGTTTTCCATAAGACATAGATTGCGAGATATTCAAAGAAAATCGATGGAAAACACAGAAAAACTGTCCTGACCAGACAATTCACATTAAAATCCTAATTTCACTCCACTATAATAATTATAAATAAATATAAATGCTAACAAGAAAAATTTAGGTTTAGGAACACAAATAGAAAATATAAAAAAGAACTTGAACGATTAATACACATAATATTTTAAATAAGGTAGTTTGTCAAAAGTTTTATTAGAAATTCAATTTCACCTAATTAAAGACTTATTATTCCTGACCTCATTAAATGCATTTCCCACATATTACTATACCACTCTTAGCATCCAAAATAACGGAAACCTAGATAGTTCAATGGGTATGAGAGTCAGAATTGTTATAGAGACAACGCAAGCGTTGAAGGTTCGACCCCTACCGACCGCAATTGGTAAAAAGGTAAGTAAAAATGAATTTTAATAATTTAATAAACATTATAATTTGCAGGCAACCCTTGTGATAGTAAATTGAAATGTGGTAAACAATATTAGATATGTTAATGTAAATAATATACATATGGAACTACCATATATAGGTATTTCTTTATTTTTCTTCCATCTGAAAGGAGAGACGACATAGTTAACACGCATAAAAGTTCAATTGATGTCGAATATATAAAAAATGTAGGTCGCAATGTCAGTACTGCGAGTCTTTTATTATCTCACAAAGTGATGCTGTTGTGACTTACATCTAACAACAAACGAGATTTAGCATATAAACTTTCATGTGATGCCAATGTGAGTTAATTTATAATTCACAGTGCGATGTTTCCAATGTGGACATTGGGAACTGTTTGAGCTATCTCAAATGCAGATATGTGAGTTGCAATGTAATTCTCAAGTGTGACGCGGTACCTAGATGTGACTCTGGTTTATGTATCAGAGAGGTATTTGTGTTTGCTGGGGTCTTTTTCATAATTTTACTAATAACTCTTGACTAACCATGCCGAAACCTCCGACAGTATTCAGCATGGATCTATAGAAATCTGACGGCTTCAGGTCACCCATCTGGGAACCTGAGAGTAAATCGTTTAGACGTTTTTCCTCACTCGATGATAAACGTGAAATCAAAATTTTCTTTAAATTGAGATATAAATCTGTTTCAGGAGGATTAGATATTATGTTGTATATATTATCTATCACATCTAATGGTAAATTAGCTATAACTTGGTCGTACTTTTTTTTGTCATTGACAATCTTTGCAACAGAAAACTGTGATTCGATTTGGGTAAACCAAATTTCAGGTTTTGATTTCCAAAACGGGGGTAGCTTGATAGATATGACATAATGGGTTTGAGGAAAATCCTCGTCTGAAGGTTGTATTGGCATAATTAGTTGGTTGACGATTGGTTGATTGACGGTTTTCTTAAGTTAAAAAGGGAAATGTACGTTAACTCACTTACCAGTTTTCTGTGTACCTATTCTTTTTTATATTCTTATTTATATTCTTCTTTAAGTGAAAAGGTTAACATCATCTGGACTCAATTTATAGTAGTATTGGAATGGAATGGAGTATGGAATTAGCAGGAGGGTGGTCAAAAACCACAGCACTTAGGCCCCATTGGACCCCTTGTACATCCTCCCTCTAGGCAGACACTCGCCTAGGCCTCCAGCCAACCTATTCTTTCGAAGTAGGTGGTGATGTTGCCTAGGGGCATCTCCCTTACATTGGCCAAGGTAGGCCAACGCTCTCCCAAGATGGATTCTCTAATTGATGAGACGGCTGAACAGTCACAGAGTACGTGTTGAACCGTCTCATCTTCTTGTTCACAACCTCTGCAGAGAGGTGTTTCACTTAATCTCATACTGTATAGATGTTTCCTTAGCGGACAGTGTCCAGTCTGGATTCCTGTTGTATAGTCCTTCCTGTATAGTAGTATTATAATGGTTTCAAATCTGGGATGTTGATGTGTGTCAATTTATAGTAACCAAATTATAAAATAAGTTTTTAAGCGTTTCTTTTTGCTTTCTAACTTCTTTCAATGGGAAAATTCCAGAATTCTCGGAGTTGGTTTATTGGTTATCAGGTATCAAGATCTGTAGAGGACCGGTTGCCTGGTAACTAGGAGCGCCATATTGCGCGTCATCCAGAGGACCCGCTTCTTCAACTCACGTCACAGAGGTAAAAGATACAACAGCCGACCAGTGTATCCCTAACCTCGTTGATCTCGTCGTACTTTGTTTAATATCTTTTATTTCTGCTTACACAGTTATTGAAAATATTATTTTGGATATTCATATTTTAAGTAGGTCATTTGTTGTGCATGTTAATTTTAAAAGGTCCTCTGGACACGTCACTCCCGCGCAAGAATTTTATTGGCTCCTGAGTTACCAGGCAACCTGTCTCTTTTACAAATCTTGATCAGGTATGGGTATTCTCTTGTGTTAAATTTTAATGAAATCTTCTTTTTGAAATACCGTCTATATCTCTATTTGCTTGAGTTTTTGAAATAATTTATAATTTCTTCATATCGATCTTCGAGTATAGATGGTTTTTGCTTACCCATCAACTAATTTCATTAATTAATATGATCACGTCAGATCAGAAGATTGTGTGCTCGTCGGGGTTACCAATTTATAAATGCTATAATAAAAGAAAATTTTGTTGGAATATACATATAGGTATTACAGTTGTTTTTAAAACATCGTTTTTATTTCATGTACATATAAAAATATTTTTGTTTCTTGTTGTATATTGTTTTTCATGGTCTCCACAGAAACTTCTGTCTTCCGTAGTAATAAGAAAGCGAGTGAGTGAGTGAGTGAGTCGCTATCGCTATAGTAGACATCACTGTCAAAAAATCCTATTTCAAACTTATAGATAATCACTGATTACCCATAAAAAATGTATAATTATCTATAAGTTTGAAATGATTTCTATAAGTTTGAAATAGGATTTTTTGACGGGGGTAGGCCCCCTGATAGTACACCTGAGTTTGCGACCTCGGGGGTTGCCGCTTGAGAGGTGGAGTGGGGTGGAGGGTGGGGGTGAAAACCTTGCGTCGCGACGCTTTTCGGGAAATAGCGCCGTTGTGGTAAGTGCTATCGAAAAAAAGTTCAAATGAAATATGTAGAGAACAAAATTGTGCACAATTTTGGTTGTTATATTTTTCGTCTACGACCAACAGTTTCCGCTCTACGGCGCGCCAAAGTTGGGGGTTGATTTGCAATTTTCAACAAAATCAGAATTCATCGCGGCGCGGCATCTGCAGACTCAGAAAATATTACTCTTTCAGAAAAAAAATATTACAGAATTGTTTGATGGCGATCTTCATCTTAATCCACGCACATGTAAATCGGAACACAGTTTCCTCTCAAGGCGGACAAGAATTTCGAATTTTCACATCTTTTTTTCAAGAAAGTCTATCATTTAGTTCAATGCTGCCGTTTCTATATAATCGCACCACTTCTCAAAGATGGCGAATATATTTTCGCACTCAGGGGGTTCATACTTACCAAGTTTATGATTGCCAGTCGTAAATTTGTGATACTCATCGAATCACAAAGGTAACTAGTACATGCGGTAGGAACAGCCAATACGCCGTCAATTATCGTGAAAGGCAAGACGTTCGCACCACTTTTCAAAGATTGCGAATGTCTTTTCGCACTCGGGAGGTTCATACTTACCAGGTTCCTGATTGCCATTCATAAACTTATCATTTTTTTTATCTGACTTTTTTTCAAATTTGGGCGAGCGTAGTGCTTCCTTGTACCGCCCAAAATGAATGGGAGTCTGGCTTCATGATTTTTGGTGGTAAATTAAGAAATCCCTAAAACCCCCATGCGTAAACCTATGACATATTTGTGACTTTTTTTTTACTTTTACAAGTCATATTTCTTACACCTTATGGGTCTGCCGTACGCCCCTGTCCCAAAAAAAGGGGCTGGCATGGTCATTTCTGTGCTCTACTGCCCCAAATTAACAACAACACACATTTTGGGAGTAAACCTATGACACCCAATTAGTGGTCGGCGGGCTCCTGGTCTATATGGTCATAAATTTACCTGTTAACATAGTTTTTATTATTTTGTTTGAAATTTTTGGACGATGACAAAATTTAAATTAGTTACATAGCAACTTCAGAGCATTGCAAGCAATAAACCAATTTTTTTTGCCAAACTAAAAAAAGTTTTAAAGGCATTGATTGATTAAGCTTCTTTGCATGTGCATGTTCAACTTTTGACCACTTTACATAACAGGAGCAAAAAAATTAATTTAAAAAACACCTTTTTCCATTACAGATTAACATATAAAACTGTTATTTTCTTACCTGTTATTTCCGAACAGAAATAACAGTCTGTTAGTACTATTTACAAATAACAGTTATAAAGTAACAGGGTTGTTAAATAGCAACTAATTTCTAATATGTAGGTACGCGGGACATTTAAAAGAAACGTCCATAACAATGCAAAACCCCTTCATTATTATTTTCTGTAATTTATAAATGGATGCAGTTGTATTTCATAGACAATCCATATTCATGTATATGTGTACATACATAATTGATCCAAATTAAATACCGTAATCAACTGCTAATGGCCTACGATATCCATAAATACGAATACTTAGAGAATATAGATTGAAGGAGGTAAATGTTAATCCACCAGTAATTCGATGTAAGTACAGTATACATCCATTTGATATACCATATTATTTTCTACATATACGTTCTATATCCATGCCGTCCCTGTCAAAAAAATCTCATCAATCCGTATTGAAAATTATCAAAAATTAATAAGTATCTATGAGAGCCTATATGGTCAATAAGTTTCTATAAGAGTTAGATAAAGTTGCTGTTGAAATAGTTATCAGTTTATATCAGAATTGACCAGCAAACCGAGTCAAGCCATATCCATTTGTAAATCCAAACATTTACTTATACCACATCAATGAGAATTTATGAGCACAGTATCTAATGTAATTCATGCGGCTTTCCATGATTAAAAGACAAGTGTTTCTTTAAGAAACGAGCTGCATTAGGTTAGAACAGTTTTGATTTGCAATTGAAGATTACAAATTACAATGTTTGAATAGGGATTTATGAGATCAGTTTCTATGAGTATTAATGTTTTTTTTTCAGTAATATATTAAATGTGTTTTCATTTGTTTGAATGGGTAAAAAGAAAGGTCAGTTATCAACTGCAATTACAAATACAAGTTTAATCACTTCGAATGGGGTTATATGCGATTAATTTCTAAAAGTATTTATGCTGTTTTCCGAATATAATTGTGATGAGGTTTAATCGTAACAAATTGTTCACTACTTGTTATGATATGATCGGATATTCCAAGTACACATTTAGTATTCCTTCAAGAGGATTGATGAGTGCAGTTTCTACGAGTATCTATTTGTTGTTCCTCTAGTAAATTATATAAGTCTTTATCAGTACAGATTCGGATCTAATTTAAATATGAAAATTATATCAGAGTAAAGCAACTAAATATTTTAAACAGTATCTATTTGTAAATCGAGATATTTACTTATACTATCTCAATGAGAATTTATGAGAACAGTATCTAATGTAAAACGTGCGGCTTACTGTGGTTAACTGGCAAGTGTCTCTATAAGAAACGAGTTGCATTAGGTTAGAACAGTTTTGATTTGCAATTGAAGATTACAAATTATAATGTTTGAATAGGGATTTATGAGATCAGTTTCTATGAGTATTAATGTTTTTTTTCAGTAATATATCAAATGTGTTTTCATTTGTTTGAATGGGTAAAAAGAAAGGTCAGTTTTCAACTGCAATTACAAATACAAGTTTAATCACTTCGAATGGGGTTATATGCGATTAATTTCTAAAAGTATTTATGCTGTTTTCCGAATATAATTGTGATGAAGTTTAATCAGTAACAAATTGTTCACTACTTGTTATGATATGGTCGGAAATTCCAAGTACACATTTAGTATTCCTTCAAGAGGATTGATGAGAGCAGTTTCTACGAGTATCTATTTGTTGTTCCTCTAGTAAATTATATAAGTCTTTATCAGTACAGATTCGGATCTAATTTAAATATGAAAATTATATCAGAGTAAAGCAACTAAATATTTTAAACAGTATCTATTTGTAAATCGAGATATTTACTTATACTATCTCAATGAGAATTTATGAGAACAGTATCTAATGTAAAACGTGCGGTTTTAAGTGGTTAAATGGCAAGAGTTTCTATAAGAAACGAGCTGCATTAGGTTAGAACAGTTTTGATTTGCAATTGAAGATTACAAATTATAATGTTTGAATAGGGATTTATGAGATCAGTTTCTACGAGTATTAATGTTTTTTTTCAGTAATATATTAAATGTGTTTTCATTTGTTTGAATGGGTAAAAAGAAAGGTCAGTTATCAACTGCAATTACAAATACAAGTTTAATCACTTCGAATGGGGTTATATGCGATCAATTTCTAACAGAATTTATGCTGTTTTCCGAATATAATTGTGATGAAGTTTGATCAGCAACAAATTGTTCACTGCATGTTACGATATGGTCGGAAATTCCAGGTACATATTCAGTATTACTTCGAAAGGATTGATGATAGCAGTTTCTACGAGTACCTATGTATTTGTTGTGCCAATAGTAAATTATATAAGTCTTTATCAGTATGCATTCGGATCTAATTTAAATATGAAAATTATATCAGAATAAATCAAGCAAATATTTTAAACAGTATCTATTTGTAAATTCAGACATTTACTTATACTATCTCAATGAGAATTTATGAGGACAATATCTAATGTAAAACGTGCGGCTTTCCGTGGTTAAATGGCAAGAGTTTCTATAAGAAACGAGCTGCATTAGGTTAGAACAGTTTTGATTTGCCATTGAAGATTCCAGATTATAATGTTTGAATAGGGATTTATGAGATCAGTTTCTATGAGTATTAATGTTTTTTTTCAGTAATATATTAAATGTGTTTTCATTTGTTTGAATAGGTAAAAAGGAAGGTCAGTTTTTAACTGCAAGTACAAATACAAGTTAAATCACTTCGAATGGGGTTATATGCGATCAAATTCTAACAGTATTTATGCTGTTTTCCGAATATAATTGTGATGAGGTTTGATCAGTAACATTTGCAGACACTAAACTTAATAAAACAGACAAAATCCTGTCTGTATAATACTAATATAACTTATAGGAACGATAAAACCGCATCACTTTTTTTTTATAAGTTTCTATGTGGAATTTTTGGCAGGGGTACTATTTTTTTTTTGGTATATTACACTTATCGCAAACTCAATCCGGGGACACACCGTAGAAGAGCATTTGGTGGGTTGTGCATAGGATTTCTTGGTCATCGGCATTTGGTGATGGCTCTAAACACTGATGTTTCTGCAACACGCCCAGTAAACACACTCTGCCACATCCACATTATAGCCACTCACATTTTAGTGGATTTTGTAAATGGCAAAGCATCACATCACCGTGATGACACTCTTTGGACCGTTTCAGAACGTTCACATTATAACCACTCCCATGTCAGTGGAGATTGGGATGTCCACAATCACCACATCATTTTAATGATACATTTTAAAACGTGGATGTAACTAACTGAGCCACCACTCACTTTGGTATCACACCATCTCTTACAAAATAGCGACCACCG